>NC_069458.1:21063584-21138584 GCF_026875155.1 Cherax quadricarinatus | reverse complement strand
ACATAGTACTAAATACCTAATAGTGCTGTGCTGTATCCTATGTATGTCAGTACTCTTTTAGATCAGTTATGGTGTGTGTGAGCGGTTGTGTTACATGGGCATGTATCATTGGTGTGTGTGTGTGGGCTGTGTGAGTGGTGTGTGTGTGGGTGTGTGTGAGGGTGTGTGTGTGTGAGTGTGGTGTGGGTGTTGTGGTGTGGGTGTGTGTGTGTGGGTGTGTTGTGGGGTGGTGTGTGTGGCGTGTTGGTGTGTGTGTGTGTGTGTGTGGTGTGTGTGTGTGGGTGTGTGTTTGTGGTGTGCGTCCTTGGTGTATGCATATATTTGTACGTCGTGTGCCATGTCCGTGCGTGCGCTGTGTGTATGTGTGTGCGCGCGCGCTAGTGTGGGTGTATGATCCACTTAATATTTGTATTTATAACTCATTACAATTGTGACCAGGTGTGGACGTATCAGTGGTTCATTACTTTGTAATTTGCTTATGACTGTAACCATGTATAGGAGTGAAGCTGATTCATCACCTCTGTAACTTGCCATGATTGTGACCAGATCTACCTGGAGTTCATTACCTTTGTAACTAGTTCAGCTATCATAACTTTGGGGTCCAGTCACTGGACCCATTATGTACCATTGTAATCTTTTGACTACCGCCCACAGGATGGGTATGGGGTGCATAATAAAGATATTAAACTAACTAACTCACCGACTAAATTACGACTTGAATATTACCATACTGAAGTTTTTCTGCCTCTAGCTTCTTCCCATTTTACATTCCTTCAACTACATATTAAAAACTAACTGAAGAACGGAGACTAACATTACAATATTCCCGGGGAAGTAACAAGTCCGTGAGGGTCATTCACGCCTGGGTAATGAGAGGTAATCAGGTTAGATAAGAAATTTCGCGAGCACGTCAGTTAACGCGAACGCAAGAAATACCAATGTTACCAGGACCTTCGCTATTAAAGGCAGCCTCATCAACACATCTATTGACGGAGTGTACTAGGTCAAGACTATACAGCAACGCCATTGTGATGGAAGCCTAAATTATAGATCTATCAATGGTGAAAATCTCTTCGCTTTTGTAACACGAAAGAAATCAGCTATTTACACTCCACCTTCATAAAGGCTGTAACTTCCAAAAACATCTAACCAGGTCATTGTAAATAAGAGTTAATGTTACACTGTGTAAGAAAACTTTCATTAGTACTGAAACTTGCTCTCTAAATTACATTCCAAGCAAAAAATGACACAATCTTAATATATGAAATAAGAACTTATATTTCGCAATGTTTACCCTATTTTTTTTTTTTCAGGTTTTAAGCATATTCAAGAGTGCCTTGGTGAAAGACAGCTGCAAATTTTATTGAGAAGTTTCGCTTGTGGGACAGGCTTCTTCAGTCAATGAAAAAGTCTGTCCACAGGTGAACGACTTATCAAGTTACTCTCTACAACTGTATCTTATTTCACTTACAGACTTTGTGCCAGTGTTCTTCATACAAGAGTACCTTGGTGCCAAAGGGTTCTAAGAATTTGAGCTACCCTCTCACCCCATGATTCAAACAAGATTTCACCTTACTCCAGGCGCTGTACGACCCCTACGCGTGTAGCCTTTTCATGTCTCAGGAGCACGAGCAATATTTTGATGAGAGAAAGGTTTAATAAGAACGAGTCAATACATACTTGACATTAGAACCATCGAGTGTGTGAAAGTCAGAATGTTATGTGATAATAAGAGCGAATTATCCAAAGAGTAAAAGCGAAAACTGAGTAAATAATGACAGCTGAGGATTTCTCAGGTCCACACCCAGGCAACCTGCTGAGAACTATCTATTCTTATCTAGATTGAGAACTATGTATTATCTAGATGTACGAGCCATAAATAGAAAAGCTGAAGGCTCTCTCTCTCTCTCTCAGGCCACTGCCAGCACAAAAACTGGGTTAAAAAACATTTCATACTATATTTCAAAAATGACATGAAATTGACAGCAAAGGTGGAAGTGGATGGAAAACATGGACTACAATTACCGTTACTTAATTAGTGTTTCAAAGCCATTCGATATCTTTAAAGATTTGAATGAGATCTCGCAGTCTGTTTCCTACGAGAAAAAAAAAGGTTTCAAGTCTTCATAAGGTTTGTTTCTGAATGATGATACGAGCTTGGTAGTTTTTTTTTTTTTTTTTTTTTTTGGTACCGTGTCTAATACATCTTCATTTGGAGACCAAAACAGAGAGAGAATGAACGTACGAGTGAAAGCGGAATATTTACTAAGCGTTAGTGAGATTTAAGTGTAAGAGTGAAATTATTATAATCAAAGAAGCGCTAAGCCACAAGGGCTATACAGCGTAAGAGTGAAAGCAATATAGTGTAAATTGATTTGCAAAAAAAGGCAGGGAAAAGCTTAGCTCTTAAAGGAGAGTTGCCCGTGACTGTAACTATAATAACTATTAAAACAAAATTATAAAAGCCTGTCTAGCATGGGCAAGTGAACTTACTGTAGTGTCCCGCGGCTCTTAAGTTATTCACAAATATCCAGCACTTTCGAGAGAAAACTCGAAACGATGTTTCGGCCCCTCCTGGACCACTGTGAAGTTCTCTCCGGTTTCTGGCTGCCTCTTCACCTAACCTGTCTTCTGGCTTTCTCTTTTCTCTCACTCGCGGCTTGACAGTAGTCATTGGCTGACTGAAGCTTCATCTAAGGTTTCAACTCCCAAGTGAAGGTTATATGTAAATCATAATAGAAGAGCGGACACTGTAATAGGCCTACTGACTCGTGCTAAATAAATCTTACGCCCAACCATTCCCACTCTTATATTTATCTAATTGTTTATTAAAGCTGTCTAATATTTTAGCCGAGAGAGGACAGAAAAAGTCAAAAAGAGAGAGAGAGAGAGCACGCACATTCGCAGCATCACAATGGAAGGATGTTTACCACTGCTCTTTGCATTCTGCACCTCGTTCCTATCACATTTACCGGAAGCAAAAATTACATGTGAAATTAGGGCAGACTATTATCACACAGCTATATTAAAACAGACGCAGACTCGACACCACTAAATATACTGGTAAAAAAATAAAATAAACCAAAGTCGTTATGTCAGCATAACGTGTTGGCATGGGCAAGAATATCAAGCAAGATTCCCCAAGGATCAGTACTTGTAACCACTTTTCCTGATAAGTATATGACGTGCCACAGGGAATCAAATTCTGAGTCTATATTTACAGGTGATGTGAAACAGAACTTTAAGAGGACACAGACGGTCTGTGAGGCAGAAAAGTTGTAGGGGTTGTTAAAAAAAATGGCTGCCTGAGTTCAACCTAAACTAATACAAGATAGTCAGATGAGACACCGAAGTAGACTTGTAGGAGAAACTAAAAAAAATAATCTGGGAGTGAAAATCACACCGAATACAGTCGTATCCTAGGGAAGGTTCTATAGAACCCACCGTGAGTTATTAACCATCCAGGGTTAATAATGTAATTAGTCTCATTCTTTATAAATATGCTTTCTTTGGGGAAGAGCATATTTTAAAAATATAAATTATTCCTAACATTTTAGATAACCAGTTAAACACTCTTGCTAAACCCCAGCATATATTTATAAGCATACATGTCTGTATACATGACTGCACATGGCTGTATGTATCGTATAAATGTTGGAAAGCCTAAAGTCAGTGCCACGATGAGGACCGTTATGCATCACACCAGACAAGCACCGTCCTTGTGACTAACACACGACAGAATCCTGGGACAGAAAATGCCATCTGATTCAACGCGACTCACGAAATCGTAATGACACGATTGCAAACAAAACATACCACGGAGATAGAACCCGTGATCAGTCATGCGTCGGTCATGAGTTTTATGACTGATCGCGGGTTCTATTCCCGCCCGTGGTATGGTTTGATTCAACGCACGGCACGAGTGCATAAAGTCCACGACCAGAGGGAATCCAGTTCGAACCAAAGGGAAGGTCGAGACTAATTCCTTGGACCAAAAGCTCCTAACCAGCATCAAGGAACTAACCAGCATCAAGGAACTTCCCTTAAGGGGGACATGCACACAATGTGCACAGTTTGTTGGGATGTACTTAAGCACTCTTAACACAGAAGTTGGTGTACACCGGTTGGTGCGCCAAACTAGGGGTGCTCGTGTACATGGGTGTATCTCTTGACACATGCTCATGTGAGTATGCCCACAAGCAACTACGTTCGCATTTAAATTATGTGTAGGCATGTACATTAGTGGTTACAACACCGTGGCTGGAACAATTTACAAAGACCCTGATCTAACGTCGCCATAATTTTCTTCTTCCAAGTGCGGGTTAATCGTGGTATGTGGTGGCACGTACGTTGGTAATATACGTCTACACGCTTGTACATACATCAGATGTACTAACCTAGTTGTACTCATCTAGTTGAGGTTGCAGGGGTCGAGTCCAAGCTCCTGGCCCCGCCTCTTCACTGGTCGCTACTAGGTCACTCTCCCTGAACCGTGAGCTTTATCATACCTCTGCTTAAAGCTATGTATGGATCCTGCCTCCACTACATCGTTTGATGTGTATACACAAGTATGTACAGTACTAGGTGTTGTATCCTGGTATGTATAAGAGGAAACAGTAGCTATTATGCGCCCAAGTGAGTCAGGAATAACAGGAAACATTTCTAAGAATTAGTAGTTTGAGCGGGGAAAACCCTGGAACAATGGTAGAAGGGAAGCGGATTTCACATACGGGTTCAAATTATCAAAAAGAAGCGCTAAACCTACAAAGGTCATACAGTGCCGATACAGGTTCAAAAATAGACATGACAGAACTGTCACGTCAATCGGTCGGAAGTTAAGATGCTGGACCAAGAACTGATACTCAACCCACATAAACTCAAGTAGGAAATTATAGGTAAATGTGTAAACAAATGTATATTAAAATGAGTGTAAAGTTTTATATTAACATGGAGTGTAAAAGTGTATTTCCAGGTGGGTGTGTAAACAAAAATGAGTACACATGGGAATACACAGGCGGTGTGTACACAGCTAAGGGTTTAAAGAGGTGGGTGTGCACACAAGGCTGTACGCTGGGCGTGTATGAAAGTAGGTGTGTATACCCCAGGTAGGCAGGTACTTATGTGGGGGTATACATAAGGCTACAAGACATTAGGTGGGTGCACAGATGGGCGTGTACACATGGTATACAGCTGCATGCAACTAGGCGAGTACAGAGGTGGGCGTGTACACACAGGTGGGCGTGTACACACAGGTGGGCGTGTACACAATTCAATAACGTACACAATGGCTACATGACTCCAAGTGGGCACACAGGTGAGTGGGTGGCGTGCCCGGGTGGGTTCACTACCTACCCACCACCCAAGTTCCCAAACATCAAGACCCACCACCAATACCAACACACATAATGACACAACACAATCTTCATCACGTGTAAACATCATCCCCACCAAGCACTTCCATGGCTCGAATTCGAAAAAAAAAAACGCAAAAACTTTCCTTTTTTCAATTTTTGGAGTGGTTGCAGGATTGTGAAGCCTACCTCCATCAGCAACAGCAACAGCAACAACCAGCACCAGGCCCAAGAGTGTTAGTGACATCCTGAAGTTGTGAAGTTTTTAAAAAAAAAATGGGTTGTGGAGGAGCGTGAGACGTCCTTCCCGCACGGAGCTTCCAACACCACTGTCTGTACGGCCGCCCCGCCGCCCACACTGCCACCCACCACCCCTCCTATCCTCCCTTCAGCCGCCCAAACAACCCCTCGTAAGTTGTACATGACTGGTATACAGTACCGACAAGATGAAGAATTAGACAAGTGCAATATCTGGATATCTAAAGATACCTAGATGCTGCAGGTGTCTAATTTATCAACCCCTGCACCCCAACCCTCCCTTGCAACCCCTAACACTCCACCCCCTTGCAACCCCTAACACTCCACCCCCTTTGCAATCCCTAACACCCCATCCCCTTGCAACCCCTAACACCCCCAAGACCATAAACCCCTAACACCCCACCCCTTTGCTTTAGCCCCTCCTTATGAAAACAACGATAATAATTCAATAACCAATAATCGCCTCTCAGATTCAGATTATTTATAAATCACTAGATTACAAAATAAACAATAATAAGACAGCTGGCAAGGTCCTCAGTATTAATGACAATAATCAAAGTTACCTTCATTCACCTCTTATATATCATCCAGCTTTTATAATGAAACAATTTAACTAAAATCAATTAATCAACTTATATCGGGACATTATGAATGGATATAATTACTATATATAAGATTATCATTAATAAAGAGTAACTTATGTATGGTAAACATATTGAAGATTAAATTATCATTAAATAAGACTCATCTTCAACAATCTAAGTAAAATAAAACATTAATAATGAGACAGGTGGGTTAAAGAGTGTTAAATATAAAGTATTGTAGGAAAGAGAGAGACCAGAGGAATGTAGTAGTCATGCCATAACCCCGGGCATAATATACACTCTTTTTCTATAGAGTATTTTTCTTACAATGTCTACATTTGTAGTAGTAACATAGCCGGTGTTTCCTCACTCCTGCAACACAGTCCATAACAATGTCTCTTGTCCACTATGAACACATTTATAAATTGGAAGAACAGTGAAAATTTTGTAAACATGAAATGAGCGAATTAGTTATCAGTTTCTGAAAGATTCGTACCTTTCTCAGATTTTCGCCGAGGATAACAGACTGGATTTTCGACGATTGTTTAGAAGCCATCTTCTGTGTACTTGGTTTAGTGACCCACAAACACACATCATCATCGGTTCAGCCAATATGGCTAGAGAAATTTTGAGGAAAGGTTTGAGAGTGAGCCATGAAGGGCGCTGGGGGAATTAGTACCAGGGTGAGGTGCGCAGGGGATGGGAGCTGAAACATGTACCAGACACATATATATTATTTAATACAAGTAGGCGCTAAACTCAAGACACCTGCATATTGCCTCAACTCGTATTGATGAATAATTATTTTCTCTCGTGGTTACTACCTTCCATTCCCTCCCTTTCTTTTTTCACCTTCCATCAATTCTGTTTTCTTTTCCCTCCCTCATTCCCCTCTCTCTCTTACACACACACACACACACACACACACACACACACATACATATACAGTATATGTAATATATGAGGTTTGGTTAAGTAGGTTCGTCAGGAAACACTTGTCCTCTTTCCTGACGAACCTACCTAACCAAACCACACACACACGAACATTATATATATAATTATATAAATGCAATATATCAAATGAATTGGAGATAGCTACAGGGTGTTCCAAGATAAATATGCACACACTTGTCCTTTATTTTCATTAGAACATTCCACTGTCCTTGGACTCCACTTATGTTTTCACATTTCCTGTGCTAGTTCAGTACAAATTTACGTTATTAAAACGTAAATCTGTTATTATCCATTTCTAAAGGCCAATTTTCACATGAAAAATTAAAGGGGCTACAAAGCTATGGGCTGATAAAGCGTGGATATATATTTTTGGGACACCCTGTATATAACAGTATACCTGGAGTATATCTGGAGGGTGTTCCGGGGATAAACGCCCCTGCGGCCCGGTCCATGACCAGGCATCGTGATGAATCGGGGCCTGATCAACCAGGTTGTTATTGCTGGCCGCACGCAAACTGACTTACGAACCGACTTTATCCTTACCCTGTTCAGGTAGAGGATGAGTTGTCACCTGACCAGTGGGTCGGTGCTATTTCTACCGGGGAGACCTCATCCACTTCACCGGATCAATCTGTTCCACCAGTTGAGGAGAAAGACATAGCTCCCACTGACTTCCCAGATGAAGTCAAGCGTTTGTTGACTCTGTTGAACAAACGTCGTAAAGCCATTGCCTTACCAGGTGAGAAGATGGGTATAACGAACTTATTGTCCCATCGTATTCCACTTGAACCTGGTACTAGACCTATCTATATACCTGCGTACAGAATGCCTCATTCACAAGTTGCTGTCGCAGAAGAATTGATCAATCAAATGCTTGATGATGGAGTTATTGCACCTAGCAATTCACCTTGGAATGCACCCTTGATCCTAGTACCTAAGAAGGATGGTACTTGGCGCCCAGTGATTGACTTTAGGAAGTTAAATGCGAAAACTATCCCAGATCGCTTCCCACTTCCTGTACTGGGTGATCTTTACGTAACATCGGAGATAACAGTCTTTTCAACCCTGGATGTGTTACAAGGGTTTTGGCAAGTCCCTCTTCATGAGGACAGCCAAGAGCTAACTGCATTCTCCACTCCTACAGGTCATTATCACTTCCTCCGTATGGCGTTTGGATTACGATCCTCCCCTATCACGTTCTCAAGGCTCATGACTAATATCTTTAGAGGTCTCATAGGTAATGCACTTATGGTGTACTTAAATGACGTAATCGTCATGTCTAAAGACGTGGATACACACTTGAAAAGACTTGATGTAGTACTTGGTAAGCTTGAAGAAGCCAATTTAAAGATCAAACTGTCTAAATGTCAATTTTTCAGATCAGAAATTAAGTTTCTTGGTCACGTAGTCACTCCTAGAGGGGTTACAACTGACCAAAGTAAAGTAACTGCAGTATTAAATTTTCCAGCTCCCAAAACTGCTGATGCTGTAAGATCCTTTGTGGGCTTAGCAGGTTTTTATAGATCTTTCATTGCCAATTTTTCTTCCATAGCTGCTCCTCTAACTGAGTTGCTTAAGAAGGTGCTCCTTTTGTTTGGACCTTCCGTCAAGAAAGAGCATTCCAAACTTTAAAAGTAAAGCTAACATTTGCTCTAATTTTGAAATTTCCAGATTTTTCTAAGCCCTTCTATCTGACTACTGATGCTATTTCTATTGGCATAGGTGCCGTACTAGCTCAGAAGACTGATGGCAAGTACAACGCAGTTGCATTTGCTAGCCGAGTCCTTACGAAGGCTGAACGTAATTATACAGTAACTGAGCAAGAAGCTTTAGCAATAGTATGGTCTTTAAAGCTCTTCCGAGACATTATTTATCAGTACTCTGTTCATGTCTTGACAGACCATGCTCCACTGATACCTTTATTCCAGAACAAACAACCTACTGGAAGGTTAGCCAGATGGACCTTGACTATCCAAGAGTTTAATCCCACCGCTGCCACCATTTGTCATGTGGGTTTTTGATACGTGGATGATTTTGAAAGTGATTTTGTATGAGGAGATAGAGCCACTTGATGTAAGGTCACTGAGACCATCCAAACGGAGTTGTGAAAGTAACATCTCGGGCAATTGCAGACATTCGAAGACCGAGTATATTCGGTCCTGCCCGTTTGGGGTATAACAATTTAGAATGTTGCAAGGTTGCAATTGTTGTAAAAAAAAAATTAAATTTATTATACAAGTAGACAATATAAAAAACATAAATGGAACTTGTTTCTGAACAATTTGTAAGCAGTAAAAAAATAGAAATAGGAACTACTTATCAACAATGACACATTGCAATGGGATACAACTTACAAATGAAATATTGCTGAGCTCCCTGAGAAAGAACAATCCTTTTACATCACTAATTTCTGCAATGAAACTTTATGAAACAATTTCTATCCCTCTTGATGGATAGATTTACTTTGCATGTGGCACAGAAAAATGAGGATGTGACATGATTATTCTTGTTGCTGCAATACTTGCATGTAAGCAAGTTTCTTCTTGTTCAATTTCTTCTTTTTGGATGGTGGCAAAGCTTCCTCCTCATCTGTTGACACCTCTGCATCTTGTGGTAAGTATTCATCATCAGTTTCCACCACTTCCAGGTCATCTGGGTCTTGATCTGAGTCACTATCATCCCAAACACAGACAAATTTCGACTTATCCTTGGAGGACTCACCGTAGAACAATTTCTTATTGATCTGGAAGGACAATAAAAACGTTCTGTACACACCCAGACCATTACTGAATTCATATATACACTACCAAATTTTATGGAAATATTTATATACCGAAACTTGAAAACTGCACCTAAAAGGGCAGGAACGACTGCACTTGGTCCTATTTTGTTGCACTTTTTTCATTTGTATGGTGCACTCATAACATGCTTCACAATGCCTTCATATATACAGTGGTCCCTCGTTTTTCGTAATTAATCCGTTCCTGGAGGAGCTACTATAAACGAAATTTACGATTTGCGAATCAATTTTCCCCATAAGAAATAATGTAAATACAATTAATCCGTTTCTGACACTCAGAAGTATTAAAACAAAAAAAAATTTTACATGAAATATACATGTAGTACATAAACAATACAATGGGAAATGATGAATGAAACATTAACAGCATAACGCTTACCTTTATTGCAGATTCTTCTTAGTGTATGGGAGACTGGAGGAGGAGAGAGATTGGATTGTTTACAGTTTGGAAGGGAAATCCCCTTCCAGCAACACCTCAGGTACCAATTGCTTCTCTGGGGTTGCTTCTCTTCTCTGTTTCTTAATGCCACTAGGACCACCTTGAGAGTCACTCTAGTCCTGTCTTGCAAAGTAACTGTGGAGAGAGCTCTGTTTCTGGCATCTCTTTAACACTTCCCTAAAATGGTACAAGACTTTGTCACTGTACATATTTCTCAATTTCTTTACCACAGGCTTGGCACTAGGAGCTTTCTTTGGAGCCATGGTAGCTTATTTAGTACTTGCAAGCACTAAAATGAGTGGAATATTATGAAATATTTCATAGGAGCACTTGAGGGGACCTTCACTCACTGGTAAACAATGCCAGATTGGCTGGGTAGGGAGGCCTCCCCGGCTCACACCGTGCGTAAGCGTCTTGGACGAACTACTATTCGCAAGTCAACCTATGAAAAGCGAGTCCATGTTTATATGAAAATACCCCTATGATTGGCGAAATTTACGATTGCCGAGAACTACGAAAAGCGAGGGACCACTGTATATCAAAATATGGCTAAACTATTCATTTACACTCTAGACACACAAATCAGTACTTACCGACATTGTATAGGGTGAAATGCTTCAGTATATAAGAAGCACTCAACCGAGAAACACGAGTTTTGGCACCGGCAAGGTAGAAGTGCTTACATTCTGCTTTCACGACCAATGGGAAGCGAGGAGCCGCCATCACTGCTCAGCCGGGGCGACTCAGGGAAGGTCCGTGATTGGTCAGAAATAGAGAACGGGAGCCTAGATGCGCTGGGGGAGTCGGAGGACGTGTGCAAAAAACCCCGTTATGAGGACCGACTATACTCGGTCCTGCCCGGTAAATGGACAGCAATATTCCAACCTAGAGAGAACAAGTGATTTGAAGAGAATCATTTGCTTGGCATCCCTAGTTTTGAAGGCTCTCATTATCCATTCTATCATTTTCTTAGCAGATGTGGTGAAGATATTGTTGTGATCTTTGAAAGTGAGAGTCTCTGACTTTATCACTCCCAGGTTCTTCACATTAGTTTTTCGCTCTATCGTGTGGCTGGAATTTATTTTATACTCTGATCCAGTTTTTATTTCCTCGAATTTTCCATAGCGGAGTAATTGAAATTTGTCTTCATTGAATTTCATATTGTTTTCTGTGGCCTTGAAAGACTTGGTTAATGCCCACTTGGAGATCTGCTGTGTCCTCAGTGGATGAAACTGTCATGCAAATTCTAGTATCGTCAGCGGAGGAGGACACGGTGCTGTGGCTTACGTCTGTCTATATCAGATATGAGGATGAGGAAAAGAATGGGAGCGAGTACTATACGTTGTGGAACAGAGTTTGTGACTGTAGCCGCCTCTGACTTTACTGTTTACTATTATTTTTTGTGTTCTGTTTAAGAAGTTATAGATCCATCTATCAACTTTTCCAGTTATTCCTTTATCACGCATTTCGTGTGCTATTACACCATGATCGTACTTGTCCAAGGCTTTCACAATGTCTGTGTATACTACATCTGCATCCTGATTGTCTTCCAGAGCATCCAAGACCATGTCATAGTGGTCCAGTAGTTGTGAGAGGCAGGAGCGACCTCCTTTAAACACATGTTGCCCTGGGTTGTGCAGTTATTGGGTATCCGGGTGATGGAATAAAATCTAGTTGATTTTCCTGTCAGATTTGGGTTACTTCAGTAGAGCGATATAGTGGAAGCACTAAATCCATAGGGAAGGGTCATACAGTGCCTGTAGTATGGGAGGTAATCAGGTTCGTTCCTAGGAAGAATGATAATACCAGTTCCTGGGATCAAAAGCTCATCTCTAGAGGTCTAAGACTTCCCAACAGCTTCCATCATACATAAAGGCCCCTTGTTGTCTTCAAGAGGGAACCTGACAAGTTCCTCAAGTTAGTGACTGATCAGCCAGGCTGTGATGCGTACGGTGGATTTCGTGTGGTTAGCACCAATTACGTAGTTAATCAGGCCACCAATCAAAAGGCCTGGTCTGAGACTGGGCCACGGGGATATTGACCCTCAGAACACTCTCCAGGTAGACTCCAGATGGGTTCAGCAGCAATGGATATCTAAAAGGTCTAGTCCCGGCAGAGCTGGAGTTACTATTACACAGGAATTACCATCTCTCAGGATGGCCTGATAGCACCTACTCACAACACCGTAGTTTGATTTTATTGGTAGCAGTAAGAGTAATTCTTAGTTGGTCTGTGATGGAGGCTTATTGTTTTATGGGTAACTCACACTAATACTTCAGAGATGACAAAGCTGTCTATATTCTGTTTAATGTCTGTAGTGACTATGAAAGAAGATTCAAGGCATTTTAATCATTCTGTGGGAGTTATTGCAACTCATCAGATAGTTGATGAGTTAGTGACGCCCGCCTAGTGGTTCAAGAACCTAATTTCCATAGAGGAAAATTACCCTGAATCATCTTTTATCGCCATACCAAATACTAATGAAGATAACAAAAGCAGCTTCGTCATCTCAGAAGTATTAGCACGAGTTCCCCTTAAAACAATAAACCCCATCATCACACAGCAACCAAGAATAACTGCTAACAATACCATGGACCAGCAGACCTACCAAAGTGTTGTTTTTTTCACATCACATTGTATATACCTTCTGTGTCTTTGTATGTATTACCTTGAAAAGCTCCCGGAGACCGAAACGTTGCTGCAGTGAACAAAAAGGCACAATACCGTGACTGGAACAATACACAAATAACCTGCACATAGGAGAGATAAAAGCTGACGAGGACGTTTCTGTCCGGGTTGTGTACTGTTACATTAGTTGCACATGTGTAATTTTAACTAACACCTGTTTTAGTCGACTGTTGTGGGAGGCACATCGTGGGGAAGAGTAACTCTAGGCACAAGTACACATAAATACAGTTATACAGTATACATCTAGGATAACCCCCAAAAAGACAGATACAGTGACCTAAGGACTACAATAAAAATAAGCTACACTGGCTTCCTTAGGTTATCCTGGGTTACTAATCCTCTTGGTTAGTAATGTAATAAAACCTAGGTATGGAGTTTATACTCAGGGTGTGGAGGCAGGAGTGGCATACACTGCGACCCAAGATGGTTATACCCAGGGTGTGGAGGCAGGAGTGGCATACACTGCGACCCAAGATGGTTATACCCAAGGTGTGGAGACAGGAGTGGCATACACTGCGACCCAAGATGGTTATACCCAGGATGTGGAGGCAGGAGTGGCATACACTGCGACCCAAGATGGTTATACCCAGGGTGTGGAGGCAGGAGTGGCATACACTGCGACCCAAGATGGTTATACCCAGGGTGTGGAGGCAGGAGTGGCATACACCGCGACCCAAGATGGTTATACCCAGGGTGTGGAGGCAGGAGTGGCATACACTGCGACCCAAGATGGTTATACCCAGGGTGTGGAGGCAGAAGTGGCATACACCGCGACCAAAGATGGTTATACCCAGGGTGTGGAGGCAGGAGTGGCATACGCTGCGACCCAAGATGGTTATACCCAGGGTGTGGAGGCAGGAGTGGCATACGCTGCGACCCAAGATGGTTATACTCAGGGTGTGGAGGCAGGAGTGACATACACCGCGACCCAAGATGGTTATACCCAGGGTGTGGAGGCAGGAGTGGCATACACTGCGACCCAAGATGGTTATACTCAGGGTGTGGAGGCAGGAGTGACATACACCGCGACCCAGGATGGTTATACCCAGGGTGTGGAGGCAGGAGTGGCGTACACTGCAACCCAAGATGGTTATACTCAGGGTGTGGAGGTAGGAGTGACATACACCGCGACCCAAGATGGTTATACCCACTGTGTGGAGGCAGGAGTGACATACACCGCGACCCAAGATGGTTATACCCAGGGTTTGGAGGCAGGAGTGGCATACACTGCGACCCAAGATGGTTATACTCAGGGTGTGGAGGCAGGAGTGACATACACCGCGACCCAAGATGGTTATACCCAGGGTGTGGAGGCAGGAGTGGCGTACACTGCAACCCAAGATGGTTATACTCAGGGTGTGGAGGCAAGAGTGGCGTACACAGCGACCCAAGATGGTTATACCCAGGGTGTGGAGGCAGGAGTGGCATACACCGCGACCCAAGATGGTTATACCCAGGGTGTGGAGGCAGGAGTGGCATACACCGCGACCCAAGATGGTTATACCCAGGGTGTGGAGGCAGGAGTGGCATACACCGCGACCCAAGATGGTTATACTCGGGGTGTGGAGGCAGGAGTGGCGTACACAGCGACCCAAGATGGTTATACCCAGGGTGTGGAGGCAGGAGTGGCGTACACAGCGACCCAAGATGGTTATACCCACTGTGTGGAGGCAGGAGTGGCGTACACAGCGACCCAAGATGGTACAAAATGAACCTGTTGGCGCCACTTTCTAAAAATAGGATGAATGAGTGAGACTTATGCTCTTTGATAGCGCCCTCATTCCTTCCCACCACCACGCTCATTCCTCTCTCATTCCTACCCAACACACCATGATCACTCCTCTCCCATTCCCACCATCACCACCACCATTCTCACTCCTCTCTCATTTCTTGCTATTACTCTCTCGTTCTTATTCTCATTCCTTGCTACATAGTATTATTGAGGAAGCATTAAACCCGTAAGGGATATTCAGTGCCTGAGAAATGGAAGATAATAGGTTTGATGCAATGAAAGATAGCTTCGATTCCTTGGATCAAAAGCATTATTACAATTTCGGACCTAAACACCCAATTATGGCCTCGATCACGCCGGATTAAATTTCACTATTAACAGGTCAGTACTCTCACATTATTTGCACTATGGCATCCTCCTTCCCCATATCACTCCGCGGCCGCTGCACACCCTAATTCACACCAAATTTATAGAAAGGTCAAATCAGCATCACGTTTAATACACAATTATTATATATTACTGTAACCACGAACGAGCGGTATTTAATCAATAACAACACTGCGATTAACCGAGAACTCGAACCCATTTCGTTTTGGCCCGCCTCATGGTGAGCGAAAATCACATGACTCTCTAACCCACAGGACCACCAAATCCTACAAGATGAATAACACACATGTGCAACACTTGGATATGTATTGTGAAAACATTCCACCAACCAGTGGCTTTATTAATCAAGATAAAACAGTGGAAGATGTGAAGAGGGAGTTTGAGGTGATCAGTTACTCATCCTAGAGATGGTGTGTTCAGTCCATCAGTCTTAATGGACTGAACACAGCCCATGCTACTTTTAACAAGGCTGATTGACGGACTGAACACAAAATCTTTAGAAGTGGAGAGACAGTATATCAAAGTCTGCCTTCACGTCTCCCACCGTTTTCTTTGTATTCAAATTCAAAGTTTATTCTCTATAAGGATTACAACGCTGAGTTTACAGAAATTTGGTTATTGTGTGGTTTACATGTAGTAAAATTGTGATTACAGAGTGTACCACTAGAACGCTTAGCATGGCTAGGCATTTCGGGCAGACTTAGTTTTATTCTTAATTGTAAAATATTACAAATTATGAGGTAAGTTGGTATTATGGCTAAGTGACTAAATACTAGTTTGTGAGTTTAGCAATGTGAATGCTTTTGTTTTGGCACAGTACATAGTTTCAGTATTGGAGTATCACAGGATTCATTATTTTAAGATTGAGATTAATATTTCTGTTTATGGTCAAATGAGTGAGTGAGTGTAAGTGTGAACCACAGGTGGTATTCGTGTAGTTAGTTGACGGGGTGTATCAGGGAGATAAGATGTTTTCTAATGGGTAGTTTATGAAGGTGTGATGAATGTGTCTGCAGTTCTAGAGTTCTCAGGTAGGGTATTCCAGATTTTAGGGCCTTTGACATACATTGAATTTTTGTAAAGGTTTAGTCGGACACGGGGAATGTCGTAGAGATGTTTGTGTCTGGTGTTATGCCTGTGGGTTCTGTCACAACTATCAAGAAAGCGTTTTAGGTCAAGGTTGATATTAGAGTTTAAGGCCCTGTAGATGTAGATTGCACAGTAGTAAGTGTGGATGTACTGAACTGGGAGTAAGTTTAGGTCTATGAAGAGTGGGGGGGGGGGTGTTGCCAGGGATGGGATTTAGTGATTATTCTTACTGCAGCTTTTTGCTGGGTTATTATTGGCTTTAGGTGTGTTGCTGCAGTTGATCCCCAAGCACAAATAGCATAGGTGAGGTATGGATAAATAAGCGAGGGCATTTTGCGGCACGTAGTATCGTATCTTGGAGAGGATCCCAACCGTTTTGGATACTTTTTTGGTTATATGCTGGATATGGGTGCTGAAATTCAGGTTGTTGTCAAGGTATAAGCCTAGGAATTTGCCCCCATTATTTCTGGTAATTAGAGTGTTGTCAATCTTAATATTAATTTGTGCATCTCCTGCTCTGCTACCAAACATAATATAGTAGGTTTTGTCAGTGTTAAGCGTAAGTTTATTGGCTGTCATCCAAGTCGATATTTTAATCAGCTCCTCATTCACAATGGTGTTGAGGGTGGCAAGATTAGGGCGAGAGATGACATAAGTCGTGTCATCAGCAAAGAGAATGGGTTTCAGGTGTTGGGATACGTTTGGAAGGTCACTATGAAGATACCCAAGTGTTGCACATGTGTCTTATTCATCTAGAAAAGAAACGACATATATAGGAAAAGCAAGAAGCGCTGTGTAGAGCTACTGGTCCATGATAGTACGGTGTCCCATGGTTCGGTTGGCAACGCGGCATTGGTGGAAACGTTGGGCATGTTTCCTTACACATGCCAGCCCTGTTTACCTAGCAGTAAGTAGGTACCTGGGTGTTAATTGACTGTTGTGGGTCACATCCTGGGGGTCAAGACTGAAAGACCCCATTGAAAATTACAGACCTCGATGACGCACTGAAACTCGAAGGGAGTGCCTGATTGATCAGGCCCTGATCCACCTCGAGGCCTGGTCATGGACCGGGCCGCGGGGGCGTTGACATCGAAGCACCCTCCAGGTATACTCCAGATTAACCTGGGTGGCTAACCGTCCGGGTTAAAAACTCAACTAATCTTAACACAAATTCCCTAGAACTGTATTGCTTACTTATCCATGGTCTGGCAAGTGTGGTGCCGGAATATGGTCAGCGCAAATTTGGCTATAAGACTTACACCTGATTGTCCCTTCATGACTGAAGTTTTATTCACTGTCCATTAAAGGTCACTTCTCGGCTTTTTGGCAAAAATCGAAGTGAATGTTGTTTTTGTCTTGTGAGGGCAGCATTGTGAGTCTTCATTCCACTTGATCGGGAACAGTGTGTAATACACGGGACAATGTTGGGAGTGTGGGATGCACGAGATAGTGTAGGAAAACAGGCAGAACTACAGAGGGATCTGGACAGACTGTAGGCCTGGTCCAGAAACTGGCTCCTGGAGTTCAACCCCACCAAATGCAAAGTCATGAAGATTGGAGAAGGGAAAAGAAGACCACAGACGGAGTGCAGTCTAGGGGGCCAGAGCCTACAAACCACACTCAAGGAAAAGGATCTTGGTATGTATATAACACCAGGCACATCTCCTAAGGCGCACATCAACCAAATAACTGCTGCAGCATATGGGTGCCTAACAAACCTAAGAACAGCATTCCGACATCTAAATAAGGAGTCATTCAGGACCTTGTACACTGTGTACGTTAGGCCCATATTGGAGTATGCAGCACCAGTTTGGAACCGCAAAACTCCCAAGGGATTGGAAACTGGAAAGGCCCGGTTGCAAAAACTGGTCCGGAGTTCAAAATTTTCAGAGAAAAAGGGAAAAAAAACCACCAGAGGGACACTGGGCGGAGATTAAGGAAAAGGGATATGGTAAGAATAAAAAATACCTAGGGCAAAAACCCAAATAATTCTAGAATGGTAACAAAACCCAAGGGCTCCACATTTGGGGGCCCTAGGCCCTCAGTGACACCAGGGAGTTAGAATTTTAACCTCTCAGCAAGATTAAAAAGAAAATAGCGAGTGAAAGTTTGAACCTATTTTCCCTGGGGAGTTTCGGGGGTTTTAAGCCCCGCCCGGCCCTGGAACAGGTTGGGGGATTAACGCCTATTCAACCAAAAAGGTGGCGCTGGGGGGAAAACCAAAACCAAGGGCCACAGGGCTAAAATCAGGAACGATTTGGGAAAGTCTTGTCCGGGTTGCCAGGGGAAAGATGAGGGTTTTTTAAACCCCTAGTTTCCTGGGGGAATTTTGGGAAAAGCCGGGCCCCTGCCCACTTTTGGGGGATGGCCTTCAACCCGGCTTTTGCCCCCTGAGGCAAACCAACTACTTAAGAAGGGTGATCCAGGACGGAAGGTGCCGTCCGGCCAGTTGAAGATGGCCAGGGCTGTTGATCCCCCCTAGTGGTCCTGGGAAAAGGCAGTTAAAAAACATCTGGTTACACTAAGTAATGCTAAGGGGGACAGGGGAGGCGGATATCAATTTTAAGGGAGATAAGTAGGAGGGAAGAGTACCGAGCGATTTAAAGGGTGCCAGGAGCGTAATGATGACCAGGGAGTCAACTGGGTGAGTGGCCCAGGGAGGAAAAAGGGGTACCATGAGCGTATGAGGGACAGGGAGCAGTAGTGAGGGGTGTACCGGGGAAAGCATAGGGGAGGGTGAAACCAGGGAGCAGTAGTGAGGGTGTACCAGGGGAGCAGTAGTGAGGGTGTACCAGGGAGCAGTAGTGAGGGTGTACCAGGGGAGCATTAGTGGGGGTTGTACCAGGGAGCAGTAGTGAGGGTGAACCAGGGAGCAGTAGTGAGGGTGTACCAGGGAGCAGTAGTGAGGGTGTACCAGGGAGCAGTATGTAGAGGTGTACCAGGGAGCAGTAGTGAGGGTGTACCAGGGAGCAGTAGTGAGGTGTAACCAGGGAGCAGTAGTGAGGGTGTACCAGGGAGCAGTAGTGAGGGTTACCAGGAGCAGTAGTGAGGTGTACCAGGGAGCAGTAGTGAGGGTGTACCAGGAGCAGTAGTGAGGGTGTACCAGGGAGCAGTAGTGAGGGTGTACCAGGAAGCAGTAGTGAGGGTGTACCAGGAGCAGTAGTGAGGGTGTACCTAGGGAGCAGTAGTGAGGGTGTACCGGGAGCATGTGAGGGTGACAGGAGCAGTAGTAGGATACAGGAGCATAGGAGGGTGTACCAGGACAGTGTAGGTGTACCAGGAACAGTATGAGGGTTAACCCAGGAAGCAGTAGTGAGGGTGTAAGGGACAAGGATGACCAGGGAGGCAGTATAGGGTGTACCGGGGAGCCTAGTGAGGGTGTACCAACATAGTGAGGTGTACCAGGAACTTGTAGTAAAGGGTGTACCAGGACAGTAGTAGTGTAAGGGCAGTAGCTGTAACCAGGAGCATATGAGGGTGCCAGAGCATATGAGGGTGTACCAGAGCAGAGGTGTACCAGGGAGCAGTATTGAGGTGTAAAAGGGAGCATAGGAGTTGTACCAGGACAGTAGTGAGGTGACCAAGGAGTGATGCCAGAGCAGTATGGAGGGTTACCAGGCAAGCAGTAGTGAGGATGTACCAGGAGCATAGTGAGGTGTGAACCAGGACTAGTGGGCCAGGAGCAGTAGTAGGGGTACGGGAGCTAGAGACAGAGGTGAGACAGGATATGAGGTACCAGGGAGCAGTATATGGGTACCAGGAGCAGTAGGAGGGTTGTACCATAGGGAGCAGTATGAGAGGGTGTACCAGGGAGCAGTTAGTGAGGTGTACCAGGACAGTATGAGGGTGTACCGGACAGTAGTGAGGGTGTACAGGGAGCGTAGGAGGGTGAAACCAGGAGCAGAGTGAGGGTGTACCGGGAGCAGTAGTGAGGGTGACCAGGGAAGCAGTAGTGAGGTGTACCAGGGAGCAGTAGTAGGTGTCCAGGAGCATAGTGAGGTTGTACAGGGAGCAGTAGTGAGGTGTACCGGGGAGCAGTAGTGAGGGTGTACCGAGGGAGCAGTAGTGAGTGGGTGTACCAGGGAGCATAGTGAGGGTGTACCAGGGGCAGAGTGAGGTGTACCAGGGACATAGTGAGGAGGTACCAGGAACAGTAGGCGGGTGTACCAGGGACAGTAGTGAGGGTGTAGGGGAGCAGTCGTGAGGGTGTACCAGGGAGCAGTAGTGAGGGTACCAGGGGAGCAGTAGTGAGGGAAACCAGGGGCGCAGTAGTGAGGGTGTACCAGGGAGCAGTAGTGAGGGTGTACCAGGGAGCAGTAGTGAGGGTGTACCAGGGGAGCAGTAGTGAGGGTGTACCAGGGGAGCAGTAGTGAGGGTGTACCAGGGGAGCAGTAGTGAGGGTGTACCAGGGGAGCAGTAGTGAGGGTGTACCAGGGGAGCAGTAGTGAGGGTGTACCAGGGGAGCAGTAGTGAGGGTGTACCAGGGGAGCAGTAGTGAGGGTGTACCAGGGAGCAGTAGTGAGGGTGTACCAGGGAGCAGTAGTGAGGGTGTACCAGGGAGCAGTAGTGAGGGTGTACCAGGGGAGCAGTAGTGAGGGTGTACCAGGGAGCAGTAGTGAGGGTGTACCAGGGGAGCAGTAGTGAGGGTGTACCAGGGAGCAGTAGTGAGGGTGTACCAGGGGAGCAGTAGTGAGGGTGTACCAGGGGAGCAGTAGTGAGGGTGTACCAGGGAGCAGTAGTGAGGGTGTACCAGGGGAGCAGTAGTGAGGGTGTACCAGGGAGCAGTAGTGAGGGTGTACCAGGGAGCAGTAGTGAGGGTGTACCAGGGAGCAGTAGTGAGGGTGTACCAGGGGAGCAGTAAAGTGAGGGTGTACCAGGGAGCAGTAGTGAGGGTGTACCAGGGAAGCAGTAGTGAGGGTGTACCAGGGAGCAGTAGTGAGGGTGTACCAGGGGAGCAGTAGTGAGGGTGTACCAGGGAGCAGTAGTGAGGGTGTACCAGGGGAGCAGTAGTGAGGGTGTACCAGGAGCAGTAGTGAGGGTGTACCGGGGGAAAGCAGTAGTGAGGGTGTACCAGGAGCAGTAGTGAGGGTGTACCAGGGAGCAGTAGTGAGGGTGTACCAGGGAGCAGTAGTGAGGGTGTACCAGGGGGCAGTAGTGAGGGGTACAAACAGGGGAGCAGTAGTGAGGTGTACCAGGGAGCATAGTGAGGGTGTACCAGGGGAGCAGTAGTGAGGGTGTACCAGGGAGCAGTAGTGAGGGTGTACCAGGGAGCAGTAGTGAGGGTGTACCAGGGGAGCAGTAGTGAGGGTGTACCAGGGGAGCAGTAGTGAGGGTGTACCAGGGAAGCAGTAGTGAGGCGAGTAGTGAGGGTGTACCAGGGAGCAGTAGTGAGGGTGTACCAGGGAAGCAGTAGTGAGGGTGTACCAGGGAGCAGTAGTGAGGGAGTAGTGAGGGTGTACCAGGGAGCAGTAGTGAGGAGGGTGTACCAGGGAGAGTAGTGAGTGTACCAGGAGCAGTAGTGGGGGTGTACCAGGGAGCAGTAGTGAGGGTGTACCAGGGAGCAGTAGTGAGGGTGTACCAGGGAAGCAGTAGTGAGGGTGTACCAGGGAGCAGTAGTGAGGGTGTACCAGGGAGCATAGTGAGGGTGTACCAGGGAAGCAGTAGTGAGGGTTACAGGAGCAGTAGTGAGGGTGTACCAGGGGAGCAGTAGTGAGGGTGTACCAGGGAAGCAGTGAGGTGTACCGGGGAGCAGTAGTGAGGGTGTACCAGGGAGCAGTAGTGAGGGTGTACCAGGGAGCAGTAGTGAGTGTACCGGGAGAGTAGTGAGGGTGTACCAGGGGAGCAGTAGTGAGGGTGTACCAGGGGAGCAGTAGTGAGGGTGTACCAGGGGAGCAGTAGTGAGGGTGTACCAGGGGAGCAGTAGTGAGGGAGGGTGTACCAGGGAGCAGTAGTGAGGGAGGGTGTACCAGGGAGCAGTAGTGAGGGAGGGTGTACCAGGGAAGCAGTAGTGAGGGAGGGTGTACCAGGGAGCAGTAGTGAGGGAGGGTGTACCAGGGAGCAGTAGTGAGGGATGTACCAGGGAGCAGTAGTGAGGGGGTGTACCAGGGGAGCAGTAAGTGAGGGAGGGTGTACCAGGGAAGCAGTAGTGAGGGTGTACCAGGGAGCAGTAGTGAGGGTGTACCAGGGAGCAGTAGTGAGGGTGTACCAGGGGAGCAGTAGTGAGGGAGGGTGTACCAGGGAGCAGTAGTGAGGGAGGGTGTACCAGGGAGCAGTAGTGAGGGGGGTGTACCAGGGGAGCAGTGGGGTGAGGGTGTACCAGGGAAGCAGTAGTGAGGGTGTACCAGGGGAGCAGTAGTGAGGGTGTACCAGGGGAGCAGTAGTGAGGGTGTACCAGGAGCATAGTGAGGGTACCAGGGAGAGCAGTAGTGAGGGAGGGTGTACCAGGGAGCAGTAGTGAGGGAGGGTGTACAGGGAGCAGTAGTGAGGGAGGTGTACCAGGGAAAGCAGTAGTGAGGGTGTACCAGGGGAGCAGTAGTGAGGGTGAGCCAGGGGAGCAGGGAGGGGAAGGGGCAGTAGTGAGGGAGGGTGTACAAGGGAGCAGTAGTGGAGGGTGTACCAGGAAGCAGTATGAGGGTGTACCAGGGGAGCAGTAGTGAGGGAGGGTGTACCAGGGAGCAGTAGTGAGGGAGGGTGTACAAGGGAGCAGTAGTGAGGGAGGGTGTACAAGGGAGCAGTAGTGAGGGAGGGTGTACAAGGAGCAGTAGTGAGGGATGTACCAGGGAGCAGTTGAGGGAGGGTGTACCAGGGAGCAGTAGTGAGGAGGGTGTACCAGGGGAGCAGTAGTGAGGGAGGGTGTACAAGGGAGCAGTAGTGAGGGTGTACCAGGGAGCAGTAGTGAGGGTGTACCAGGGAGCAGTAGTGAGGGGGTGACCAGGGAGCAGTAGTGAGGGGGTGTACCAGGGAGCAGTAGTGAGGGAGGGTGTACCAGGGAGCAGTAGTGAGGGAGGGTGTACCAGGGAGCAGTAGTGAGGGAGGGTGTACAAGGGAGCAGTAGTGAGGGTGTACCAGGGAGCAGTAGTGAGAGGGTGTACCAGGGAAGCAGTAGTGAGGGTGTACCAGGGAGCAGTAGTGAGGGGTTTTACCAGGGGAGCAGTAGTGAGGGGGGTGTACCAGGGAGCAGTAGTGAGGGGGTGTACCAGGGAAGCAGTAGTGAGGGTGTACCAGGGGAGCAGTTGAGTGAGGGTGTACCAGGGAGCAGTAGTGAGGGAGGTGTACCAGGGAGCAGTAGTGAGGGGGGTGTACCAGGGGAGCAGTAGTGAGGGGTGTACCAGGGAGCAGTAGTGGGGGGTGTACCAGGGAAGCAGTAGTGAGGGAGGGTGTACCAGGGAGCAGTAGTGGGGGGGTGTACCAGGGAGCAGTAGTGAGGGAGGGTGTACCAGGGAAGCAGTAGTGAGGGAGGGTGTACCAGGGAGCAGTAGTGAGGGAGGGTGTACCCAGGGAGCAGTAGGGGGAAGGGTGTACCAGGGGAGCAGTAGTGAGGGGGTGTACCAGGGAGCAGTAGTGAGGGAGGGTGTACCAGGGAGCAGTAGTGAGGGAGGGTGTACCAGGGAGCAGTAGTGAGGGAGGGTGTACCAGGGAGCAGTAGTGAGGGAGGGTGTACCAGGGAAGCAGTAGTGAGGGTGTACCAGGGGAGCAGTAGTGAGGGAGGGTGTACCAGGGAGCAGTAGTGAGGGTGTACCAGGGAAGCAATAGTGAGGGTGTACCAGGGGAGCAGTAGTGAGGGAGGGTGTACCAGGGAGCAGTAGTGAGGGAGGGTGTACCAGGGAGCAGTAGTGAGGGAGGGTGTACCAGGGAGCAGTAGTGAGGGAGGGTGTACCAGGGAAGCAGTAGTGAGGGAGGGTGTACCAGGGAGCAGTAGTGAGGGAGGGTGTACCAGGGAGCAGTAGTGAGGGAGGGTGTACCAGGGAGCAGTAGTGAGGGAGGGTGTACCAGGGAGCAGTAGTGAGGGAGGGTGTACCAGGGAAGCAGTAGTGAGGGAGGGTGTACCAGGGAGCAGTAGTGAGGGAGGGTGTACCAGGGGAGCAGTAGTGAGGGTGTACCAGGGAAGCAGTAGTGAGGGAGGGTGTACCAGGGAGTAGTAGTGAGGGGGTGTACCAGGGAGCAGTAGTAGGGAGTACAAGGGAGCAGTAGTGAGGGAGGGTGTACCAGGGAGCAATAGTGAGGGAGGGTGTACCAGGGAGCAGTAGTGAGGGAGGGTGTACCAGGGAGTAGTAGTGAGGGTGTACCAGGGGGCAGTAGTAAGGGAGTACCAGGGAGCAGTAGTGAGGGAGGGTGTACCAGGGAGCAATAGTGAGGGAGGGTGTACCAGGGGGCAGTAGTGAGGGAGGGTGTACCTGGGAGCAGTAGTGAGGGAGGGTGTACCTGAGAGCAGTAGTGAGGGAGGGTGTACCTGGGAGCAGTAGTGAGGGAGGGTGTACCTGGGAGCAGTAGTGAGGGAGGGTGTACCTGGGAGTAGTGAGGGAGGGTGTACCTGGGAGTAGTGAGGGAGGGTGTACCTGGGAGTAGTGAGGGAGGGTGTACAAGGGAGCAGTAGTGAGGGATGTCCCAAAGGGAAAGAAAGTAGGAGGGTGTACCAGGGAAGCAGTAGTGAGGGTGTACCAGGGAAGCAGTAGTGAGGGTGTACCAGGGAAGCAGTAGTGAGGGTGTACCAGGGAAGCAGTAGTGGGGGGGTGTACCAAGGGAGCAGTAGTGAGGGGTGTACCAGGGAGCAGTAGTGAGGAGGGTTACAAATGGAGATAGTGAGGGAGTAGACAGACATAGTGAGGAGGGTAAATAATTGTCAGGAGCTGATATGGGGAGAGTGTACCAGGACCCAAAGCATGTGACGGGAGGTCTACCGGGAGATGGAGAACGGGACATGTGGGGATGTGCCCAGGATCCCTATGAGGGTGTCCCAGGGCAAAGAGCCAAAGGGCCGTATGAGGGAGGTGTCCAAGCAACAGGAGGATTCCCTAATAGTGAATGTCCTAGAAAATGAGGGAGGTACCAGGCATAGCAAGTTACTGGACAGCAGTAGTGAGGGAGGGTGTACCAGGGAAGCAGTAGTGAGGGAGGGTGTACCTAGAGGGGGAAGGGTCCAGTAGTGAGGGAGGGTGTACCTGGGAGAGTAGTGAGGGAGGGTGTACAAGGGAGCAGTAGTGAGGGGTGTACCAGGGAAGCAGTAGTGAGGGTGTACCAGGGAAGCAGTAGTGAGGGAGGTGTACCAGGGAAGCAGTATGAGGGTGTACCAGGGAAGCAGTAGTGAGGGTGTACCAGGGAAGTAGTAGTGGGAGGGTGTACCAGGGAAGCAGTAGTGAGGGTGTACCAGGGAAGCAGTAGTGAGGGAGGGTGTACCAGGGAAGCAGTAGTGAGGGAGGGTGTACCAGGGAAGCAGTATAGGGAGGGTGTACCAGAAAAGCAGTAGTGAGGGAGGGTGTAACCAGGGAAGCAGTAGTGAGGGAGAGTGTACCAGGGAAGCAGTAGTGGGGGGGTGTACCAGGGAAGCAGTAGTGAGGGAGGGTGTACCAGGGAAGCAGTAGTGAGGGAGGGTGTACCAGGGAAGCAGTAGTGAGGGAGGGTGTACCAGGGAAGTAGTAGTGAGGGTGTACCAGGGAAGCAGTAGTGAGGAGGGTGTACCAGGAAGCAGTAGTGAGGGAGAGTGTACCAGGGAAGCAGTAGTGAGGGAGGGTGTACCAGGGAAGCAGTAGTGAGGGTGTACCAGGGAAGCAGTAGTGAGGGGGGTAAAGGGAAGCAGTAGTGAGGGAGGGTGTACCAGGGAAGCAGTAGTGAGGGGTGTACCAGGGAAGCAGTAGTGAGGGAGGGTGTACCAGGGAAGCAGTAGTGAGGGAGGTGTACTAGGGAAGCAGTAGTGAGGGAGAGGTGTACCAGGGAAGCAGTAGTGAGGGGGTGTACCAGGGAAGCAGTAGTGAGGGAGGGTGTACCAGGGAAGCAGTAGTGAGGGGAGTGTACCAGGGAAGCAGTAGAGGAGGGTGTACCAGGGAAGCAGTAGTGAGGGAGGGGTGTACCGAGGGAAGCAGTAGTGAGGGGTGTACAGGGAAGCAGTAGTGAGGGAGGGTGTACCAGGGAAGCAGTAGTGAGGGAGGGTGTACCAGGGAAGCAGTAGTGAGGGAGAGTGTACCAGGGAAGCAGTAGTGAGGGTGTACCAGGGAAGCAGTAGTGAGGGAGGGTGTACCAGGGAAGCAGTAGTGAGGGAGGGTGTACCAGGGAAGCAGTAGTGAGGGAGGGTGTACCAGGGAAGCAGTAGTGAGGGTGTACCAGGGAAGCAGTAGTGAGGGTGTACCAGGGAAGCAGTAGTGGGGGAGAGTACCAGGGAAGCAGTAGTGAGGGAGGGTGTACCAGGGAAGCAGTAGTGAGGGAGGGTGTACCAGGGAAGCAGTAGTGAGGGAGGGTGTACCAGGGAAGCAGTAGTGAGGGAGGGTGTACCAGGGAAGCAGTAGTGAGGGAGAGTGTACCAGGGAAGCAGTAGTGAGGGAGGGTGTACCAGGGAAGCAGTAGTGAGGGAGGGTGTACCAGGGAAGCAGTAGTGAGGGAGGGTGTACCAGGGAAGCAGTAGTGAGGGAGGGTGTACCAGGGAAGCAAGTGGGGTGAAGGGAAGAGATGTACCAGGAAGCAGTAGTGAGGGAGAGTGTACCAGGGAAGCAGTAGTGAGGGAGGGTGTACCAGGGAAGCAGTAGTGAGGGAGGGTGTACCAGGGAAGCAGTAGTGAGGGAGGGTGTACCAGGGAAGCAGTAGTGAGGGAGGGTGTACCAGGGAAGCAGTAGTGAGGGTGTACCAGGGAAGCAGTAGTGAGGGTGTACCAGGGAAGCAGTAGTGAGGGAGAGTGTACCAGGGAAGCAGTAGTGAGGGAGAGTGTACCAGGGAAGCAGTAGTGAGGGAGGGTGTACCAGGGAAGCAGTAGTGAGGGAGGGTGTACCAGGGAAGCAGTAGTGAGGGTGTACCAGGGAAGCAGTAGTGAGGGAGGGTGTACCAGGGAAGCAGTAGTGAGGGTGTACCAGGAAGCAGTAGTGAGGGTGTACCAGGGAAGCAGTAGTGAGGGAGGTGTACCAGGGAAGCAGTAGTGAGGGAGGGTGTACTAGGGAAGCAGTAGTGAGGGAGGGTGTACCAGGGAAGCAGTAGTGAGGGTGTACCAGGGAAGCAGTAGTGAGGGAGGGTGTAAAGGGAAGCAGTAGTGAGGGAGGGTGTACCAGGGAAGCAGTAGTGAGGGGGTGTACCAGGGAAGCAGTAGTGAGGGAGAGTGTACCAGGAAGCAGTAGTGAGGGAGGGTGTACTAGGGAAGCAGTAGTGAGGGAGGGTGTCCCGAGGGAAGCAGTAGTGAGGGTGTACCAGGGAAGCAGTAGTGAGGGAGGGTGTACCAGGGAAGCAGTAGTGAGGGAGGGTGTACCAGGGAACAGTAGTGAGGGAGGGTGTACCAGGAAGCAGTAGTGAGGGAGGGTGTACCAGGGAAGCAGTAGTGAGGGAGGGTGTACCAGGGAAGCAGTAGTGAGGAGGTGTACCAGGGAAGCAGTAGTGAGGGAGGTACCAGGGAAGCAGTAGTGAGGGAGGGTGTACCAGGGAAGCAGTAGTGAGGGAGGTGAAACCAGGGAAGCAGTAGTGGGGGAGGGTGTACCAGGGAAGCAGTAGTGAGGGAGAGTGTACCAGGGAAGCAGTAGTGAGGGAGAGTGTACCAGGGAAGCAGTAGTGAGGGAGGGTGTACCAGGGAAGCAGTAGTGAAGGGTGTACCAGGGAAGCAGTAGTGAGGGAGGGTGTACCAGGGAAGCAGTAGTGAGGGAGGGTGTACCAGGGAAGCAGTAATGAGGGAGGGTGAACCAGGGAAGCATTAGTGAGAGGGTGTACCAGGGAAGCAGTAGTGAGGGTGTACCAGGGAAGCAGTAGTGAGGGAGAGTGTACCAGGGAAGCAGTAGTGAGGGAGGGTGTACCAGGGAAGCAGTAGTGAGGGAGGGTGTACCAGGGAAGCAGTAGTGAGGGAGGGTGTACCAGGGAAGCAGTAGTGAGGGAGGGTGTACCAGGAAG
Source organism: Cherax quadricarinatus (assembly GCF_026875155.1). Lineage (NCBI taxonomy): Eukaryota > Metazoa > Arthropoda > Malacostraca > Decapoda > Parastacidae > Cherax > Cherax quadricarinatus. Next base: position 21,110,233 of record NC_069458.1, on the reverse strand, counting down.
CAGTAGTGAGGGAGGGTGTACCAGGGAAGCAGTAGTGAGGGTGTACCAGGGAAGCAGTAGTGAGGGTGTACCAGGGAAGCAGTAGTGAGGGAGAGTGTACCAGGGAAGCAGTAGTGAGGGAGGGTGTACCAGGGAAGCAGTAGTGAGGGAGGGTGTACCAGGGAAGCAGTAGTGAGGGAGGGTGTACCAGGGAAGCAGTAGTGAGGGAGGGTGTACCAGGGAAGCAGTAGTGAGGGTGTACCAGGGAAGCAGTAGTGAGGGTGTACCAGGGAAGCAGTAGTGAGGGGGGTACCAGGAAGCAGTAGTGAGGGAGAGTGTACCAGGGAAGCAGTAGTGAGGGAGAGTGTACCAGGGAAGCAGTAGTGAGGGAGGGTGTACCAGGGAAGCAGTAGTGAGGGAGGGTGTACCAGGGAAGCAGTAGTGAGGGAGGGTGTACCAGGGAAGCAGTAGTGAGGGAGGGTGTACCAGGGAAGCAGTAGTGAGGGATGTAGCAGGGAAGCAGTAGTGAGGGTGTACCAGGGAAGCAGTAGGGTTAGGAGAGGGAGGGTGTACCAGGGAAGCAGTAGTGAGGAGGGTGTACAGGGAAGCAGTAGTGAGAGGTGTACCGGGGAAGCAGTAGTGAGGGAGGGTGTACCAGGGAAGCAGTAGTGAGGGAGGGTGTACCAGGGAAGCAGTAGTGAGGGTGTACCAGGGAAGCAGTAGGAGGGAGGGTGTACCAGGAAGCAGTAAGTGAGGGAGGGTGTACCAGGGAAGCAGTAGTGAGGGAGGGTGTACCAGGGAAGCAGTACGAGGGAGGGTGTACCAGGGAAGCAGTAGTGAGGGGTACCAGGGAAGCAGTATGAGGGAGGGTGTACCAGGGAAGCAGTAGCGAGGGAGGGTGTACCAGGGAAGCAGTAGTGAGGGTGTACCGGGGAAGCAGTAGTGAGGGTGTACCAGGGAAGCAGTAGTGAGGGTAAGGGGTGTGACCAGGGAAGCAGTAGTGAGGGAGGGTGTACCAGGGAAGCAGTAGTGAGGGAGGGTGTACCAGGGAAGCAGTAGTGAGGGAGGGTGTACCAGGGAAGCAGTAGCGAGGGAGGGTGTACCAGGGAAGCAGTAGTGAGGGGGTGTACCAGGGAAGCAGTAGTGAGGGAGGGTGTACCAGGGAAGCAGTAGGGGGAGGGTGTACCAGGGAAGCAGTAGTGAGGGTGTACCAGGGAAGCAGTAGTGAGGGTGTACCAGGGAAGCAGTAGTGAGGGTGTACCAGGGAAGCAGTAGTGAGGGAGGGTGTACCAGGGAAGCAGTAGTGAGGGAGGGTGTACCAGGGAAGCAGTAGTGAGGGTGTACCAGGGAAGCAGTAGTGGGGGAGGGTGTACCAGGGAAGCAGTAGTGAGGGAGGGTGTACCAGGGAAGCAGTAGTGAGGCAAGCAGTGCCAGACTAAGTTATTTAGGAACGGGCACACATGCAATTATCATACATAGTGCAAAGTACTTAAAATAACCCGGAAAGTATGTAATAAATACTTTCTGCTGGATTATTACAGTTTTCTAACAGGGGGATAAGACAGAAAAAACACACAAAGTTTATTAAAAAATAATTTAAAATTAATTAACACGGCAGTGAAATGAAATGATCTACTCTAGATCAACCTCTACTCTAAATCAGTCATCAACCTCTACTCTAAATCAATCAACCTCTACTCTAAATCAATCAACCTCTACTCTAAATCAATCTCAAAACTAAAGACTACGTTTATATATTCTTAATAAAGTAATACAATGGAATGACACACTTATCCGAGGTTTATAGTAGACAACCACCGACGGAGAGTATTGACAAATATATCCTGGGAGATACACACTAACGACTGTACTCAGTAAAGTCTCCAGGTGTACCTAGTGCTGGTACTGAAGACCCCACCAGGTCAACACTGGTCACCTGGTTCCTTGGTCATGTCAAACGAGGTGATTCCTTTTAACTCTCAAGAATAAGTCTTCAACACCAGTGGCAAAATCTAATCTAATCTAATTATTATTATTATTATTATTATTATTATTATTATTATTATTATTATTATTATTATTATTATTATTATTATTACTACTACTACTACTACTAATAATAATAATAATAATAATAATAATTATAATAATAATAATAATAATAATAATAATAGTGTTATATTTATTACTACTACTACTACTACTACTACTACTACTAATATTAATATTATTGCTACTACTGCTAATACTATTACTACTACTGTTAATATTATTACTACTACTAATACTATTACTACTACTACTAATAATACTTTTGCTACTACTATTAATAAGAACATAAGAACATAAGAAAGGAGGAACACTGCAGCAGGCCTGTTGGCCCATACTAGGCAGGTCCTTTACAATTCATCCCTGTTACAATTCATCCTACTGTTACTACTAATAATAATACTGGTTTGGTAATTGAGTTGTGGATGAGTGGAACAAACTCCCAAGTACCCTTATAGAGGCCAGAACGTTGTGTAGCTTTAAAAATAGGTTGGATAAATACATGAGTAGATGTGGATGGGTGTGAGTTAGACCTGATAGCTTGTGCTACCAGGTCGGTTGCCGTGTTCCTCCCTTAAGTCAATGTGACCTGACCTGACTAGGTTGGGTGCATTGGCTTAAGCCGGTAGGAGACTTGGACCTGCCTCGCATGGGCCAGTAGGCCTTCTGCAGTGTTCCATCGTTCTTATGTTCTTATGTACTACAGTTACTACTATGTACAACTGTTAAAGCTACATATAAGTAGTTATTATATTGTATCTTAATTGCTCACTATCAATTAACATTTTTCTAATGTGGGTTTAATGTGACGAAACTTCAGGATAACTTCTGTTATCCTGTCTTAAGGCAGAATAATACAAGTTATCCGTATTTAAATACGGCCCATTGCCGTATTTAAGGCCATGGAGAATGTAACTTAGGACGACGTTTCGGCCAAACTTAGACATTCTCCTACTTGCGGGTATATTTGCCGAAACGTTGCTTTAATCACTGTTTTAAGGGTTAAATTAGTCTTGTCTGATGGTGAAAAAGCTGCGTGAAGCCTTGATGATGATTGTGCAGGCACTAGGCTTTAAACCTTATTAACCATGAGGGAAGCAGTAGTGATGAAGGTAGTGAGGGAGGCAGGATGCAGCAGCAGACAGGTAGTGAGGGAGGCAGGATGCAGCAGCAGATAGGTAGTAAGGGAGGCAGGGTGCAGCAGCAGACAGGTAGTGAGGGAGGCAGGATACAGCGGCAGACAGGTAGTGAGGGAGGCAGGATGCAGCAGACAGGTAGTGAGGGAGGCAGGATACAGCGGCAGACAGGTAGTGAGGGAGGCAGGATGCAGCAGCAGACAGGTAGTGAGGGAGGCAGGATACAGCGGCAGACAGGTAGTGAGAGAGGCAAGATGCAGCAGCAGACAGGTAGTGAAGGTGGAAGGATGCAGCAGGAGACAGGTAGTGAGGGAGGCAGGGTGCAGCAGCAGACAGGTAGTGAGGGAGGCAGGATGCAGCAGCAGACAGGTAGTGAGGGAGGCAGGATGCAGCAGCAGATAGGTAGTAAGGGAGGCAGGATGCAGCGGGAGACAGGTAGTGAGGGAGGCAGGATACAGCGGCAGACAGGTAGTGAGGGAGGCAGGATGCAGCAGCAGACAGGTAGTGATGGGAGGCAGGGTGCAGCAGCAGACAGGTAGTGAGGGAGGCAGGATACAGCGGCAGACAGGTAGTGAGGGAGGCAGGATGCAGCAGCATACAGGTAGTGAGGGAGGCAGGATGCAGCAGCAGACAGGTAGCGAGGGAGGCAGGATGCAGCAGCAGACAGGTAGTGAGGGAGGCAGGATGCAGCAGCAGACAGGTAGTGAGGGAGGCAGGATACAGCGGCAGACAGGTAGTGAGGGAGGCAAGATGCAGCAGCAGACAGGTAGTGAAGGTGGAAGGATGCAGCAGCAGACAGGTAGTGAGGGAGGCAGGTGCAGCAGCAGACAGGTAGTGAGGGAGGCAGGATACAGCGGCAGACAGGTAGTGAGGGAGGCAGGATGCAGCAGCAGACAGGTAGTGAGGGAGGCAGGATGCAGCAGCAGACAGGTAGTGGGGGAGGCAGGCTGCAGCAGCAGACAGGTAGTGACGGAGGCAGGATACAGCGGCAGACAGTTAGTGAGGGAGGCAAGATGCAGCAGCAGACAGGTAGCGAGGGAGGCAGGATGCAGCAGCAGACAGGTAGTTAAGGTGGAAGGATGCAGCAGCAGACAGGTAGTGAAGGTGGAAGGATGCAGCAGCAGACAGGTAGTAAGGGAGGCAGGATGCAGCAGCAGACAGGTAGTGAGGGAGGCAGGATGCAGCAGCAGACAGGTAGTGAAGGTTGAAGGATGCAGCGGCAGACAGGTAGTGAGAGAGGCAGGATGCAACAGCAGTGATATAGGTAGTGAGGGAGGCAGGATGCAACAGCAGTGATATAGGTAGTGAGGGAGGCAGGATGCAACACCAAGGAGATAGGTAGTGAGGGAGGCAGGATGCAACAGCAGTGAGATAGGTAGTGAGGGAGGCAGGATGCAGCAACAGTGATATAGGTAGTGAGGAAGGCAGGATGCAACAGTGAGATAGGTAGTGAGGGATGCAGGATGCAACAGTGAAGCAGGATGCAGCAGCAGTGAGATATGTAGTGAGAGAGGCAGGATGCAATAGCAGTGAGACAAGTAATGAGTGAGGCAGGATGCAGCGTCAGTGAGACAAGTAATGAGTGAGGCAGGATGCAGCATCAGTGAGACAAGTAATGAGTGTGGCAGGATGCATTAGTGAGACAAGTAATGAATGAGGCAGGATGCAGCAGCAGTGAGACAAGTAATGAGTGAGGCAAGATGCAACAGCAGTGAGACAAGTAATGAGTGAGGCAGGATGCAGCATCAGTGAGACAAGTAATGAGTGAGGCAGGATGCAGCATCAGTGAGACAAGTAATGAGTGAGGCAGGATGCAGCATCAGTGAGACAAGTAATGAATGAGGCAAGATGCAACAGCAGTGAGACAAGTAATGAGTGAGGCAGGATGCAGCATCAGTGAGACAAGTAATGAGTGAGGCAGGATGCAGCATCAGTGAGACAAGTAATGAGTGAGGCAGGATGCAGCATCAGTGAGACAAATAATGAGAGACAGGATGCAGCATCAGAGAAACAAGTAATGAATGAGGCAGGATGCAGCAGCAGTGAGACAAGTAATGAGTGACGCAGGATGCAACAGCAGTGAGACAAGTAATGAGTGAGGCAAGATGCAACAGCAGTGAGACAAGTAATGAGTGAGGCAAGATGCAGCATCAGTGAGACAAGTAATGAGTGAGGCAGGATGCAGCATCAGTGAGACAAGTAATGAGTGAGGCAGGATGCAACAGCAGTGGGACAAGTAATGAGTGAGGTAGGATGCAGCATCTGTGAGACAAGTAATGAGTGAGGCAGGATGCATCAGTGAGACAAGTAATGAGTGAAGCAGGATGCAGCATCAGTGAGACAAGTAATGAGTGAGGCAGGATGCAGCATCAGTGAGACAAGTAATGAAGCATGATTTAGCAGTGAAGCAGGATGCAGGAGCATGAAGCCAGATAATGAGGGTGGGTATTTGAGGCAGGATGAAGGAGCATGAGCAGTGAGACAGGCACTGAGTAAAGCAGCAGTGAGACAGGCAGGAGGGAGGAGGAGGAGGAGGAGGGAGACAGGTTACCATGCTGTGTAAGACCATGATAACCAGTAGAGTTGCTCGTAGCATCCCGGTCTGGCCTCCCCAGGCCAGCTGAGACCAGCCGCCTCATTGGCCAACTCAACCTGTCGCAGTTGGGATACCCTAGAGTGCTCTTCCTCACACCTTAACATGTCCTCGTTATTATGACGTGATTACCAGTGAAAGTGAGATGTGAAGGAGCTAGATACATGCTTAACGTGATGCGGATGCTGTGAGCATCGTGTGAATTATCTCAGTGGTGTACTTATGAAGTTATGAGCTAATATTCACTCCCTGGTGCATCTTCCAAGATGGCCGATCATGGTCATGTTTATATTCAGGTATGTATGCTGCTTGCTCCTCTACATGGACTTTCTTTGGGGTTTTAGGGGCGGGGGTTGAGGAATTGAGGGGGTAGAGGTGGAAATGGGCTGGTGGAGTGGCGGTGGTGGGCGGTGGTGGGCGCGGGCGGCAGGTGGTGGGTTGGGTTCATCAACATTGCAAGCAGCAGTGCCCTGTTAGCAGGAAGTTAGCAGATGAATGCCATGAAGGAATTGTGGGTGGTTGTGAGGGTGGTAAAGGTGGCAGGTGTGAGAGGGTGGGTGGTGGGCAGGGTGGGCGTGGGTGCTGCTGACCGCCCACCTCACCTGGGGACTCACCTGAGGGTGAGTAACAGGTCCTTGCCAGCCTCCTGCCCCTTGCCCACCCCGCCCACCTCACTCACCCATCATTTACCTCTAATTCACTTATACAAATTCGAAATAACCATCAAAATAGTTTAATCACTAACTGTAAACTTCACAAACTGTGTCAACAGACTACATTTTCACACCAATGGAAATAAGTCACTGTCTGACTTTTTTGGGTTATCCCAGGTTCTCTACACATATACTGCTATGTATGATCATCTATGTAACTGTATTTGTTATACCTGAATAACCTTACTTCCTTACTTACACACAGTTGAGTTACTTAGTAAGTTTATTTAGGTACAGGTGCACTTATGTACAATTATCACACAGTCTAAATTACATATGATGACCAAAAAAATCAGACAGTGACTTATTTAAGGTTTAAATAGTAAAATATTACAAAAGACTCCAGTGGAAATAAGTCACTTTGACTTTTCTGGGTATCCTAGGTAATATACACTATGTATGATAATTGCACTTATGTGTACCTGTACCAAAATAAACTTACTTAAGGATCTAAGTGGTTTATTTAAAAGCAGATTTTTTAACTTCTTACTTAAATGAATGATTTATGCATTTACTTATGACTTATGGGTTTAGCTCTTAAAATGTTTATAACAGATTGCCCCAAGAATTGTAAAATTTAAAATTTAATGACAAATAACCAGTGGAAATAAGTCACTTTGACATTTCTGGGATATCCTAGGGAATTTACACACATGTTGCCATGTATGATGTATGATGTAGTCATTTAGCCTTAATACTATAATCTGTAAGGACTTAACCACAAAATACCCAAAACCTGTAAACCCCACATTGTAACCATTATAGAGAATAAACTTGAATTGAATCGAATTGAATTGAATTGAATTGTACTTCTGTGTACCTGTACCTAATTATATTTGCTTACTAACCCACATTTTTGAGGGGAAACAAAACATTTTGATAAGTCTTGAACCATTACTAAGTTTCCTCTCAAAAATGTGATTTTTATTTTTTTAATTATCCCTGCCATGGTTTTGTGATTGATTCTGTTAAACTTTATGTTTTTAAAACCATTTCTAGATAGCACATAAAGAGCCCGAGGATCTGGAACTCGCTACCAGAACCAGTAAAGGATCCCCTGACTACTTATAAATTTAGGACTTTGCTAAAAAATCATCTTATCTCTCAAATAAACCAAAACGAAGGCTAATTAGTTATATTATGTGACCTCTAGGCTTTTAAACTTCAGCCAGTCCATGAAATATTACTGCCTGAACCATTATTTGTAATATTGTTTTTATTATATGCAACTTCAGGATTATTATTCTTAAAAACCTCTGCCTTGACTACTTTGCATTAGTATTAAGATTAAATAAAATTGTAATACAGTTAACCACTACTATCTTGTCTAGTTTTAAGTAGTTACTATGTACTATTATCTGTCTAGTTTTAAGTAGTTTCTGTGTATCAGGACCTGTAGTGCAGGTCCTGGTAAGCCTGCACTACCAGTCCTGGTAGGCCTACACTACCAGTCCTGGGAGGCCTACACTACCAGTCCTGGGAGGCCTACACTACCAGGCTTGATAGTCCTGGTAGGCCTACACTACCAGGCTTGATAGTCCTGGTAGGCCTACACTACCAGGCTTGATAGTCCTGGTAGGCCTACACTACCAGGCTTAATTGTCCTAGTCTTCAACCTGCTGAAAGTTCAGAGAAGCGAAATGTTGATAAATTAGACTCCCGTATTAGGATTAGTCTGCCTGAAACGCCCCGGCATAATAGTGGCTGTCCTTGAACTTAGCAAACCAAAATTGTAATTACACATTATAACCTTTACAAAGAAATAAACCTTTAGCTTTATCTTTATTCTAAATTCAAATTTGCTTAGGTGGCATATTGACATCTTCCTGGTAAAGTGTACTGGTAAAATATTCTTGAAATTGTACATTACTAAACAGACAGTTAAATTAATTTCAGGCCTGAGAAAAAGAAATTATATTGTTTCTATTTAATTTATATAACAGATGTGAAAAGATGCATTTTAATGGAGTAATATTCATACTTATTTTAATTAAAAACTTTCAAGATTAAACAAATTTAATTTGGGCAAATTTACAGATGTTTTACAAAGAAAATGTAGTACAATTTTGATATGTATTTTTATCATAAACACTGAGCAGTGAATAGGTAAATCCCATATTTGCCTGAAGACTTATTTTAAGTTGATTCTGGGGGTTACCACCCCTGCAGCCAAGTCCCTGGAAAATTACCATACTGCTTTTAACAGTACTGTAATATCAGTTTATACAATGGTTCAGAGGGCTGATTGGATTGCTGCACTTTTCTTTCTGTCACATGAACATATAAGATGACGGGTAAATGTTACAAACTTGTGCTTACATTCAGTATACACATAACGATTTTCCTGTGTGCTCCTTAATAGTTTGTATTCCTGTAATATTTCCTTTGCAATTCAGGATGCCTGATCTAAGACTGAGCACTGGGGACCATAATCCCATAAACCATTAATAGGCACCAAGAAGTTTAGGCATACATACTGTATTTCGTGGCTTATAAGACTTGTTTTAGTTTCAGTGGCTCAGCATTGGACGTAACTGGGAGAGCTACAGCCAACCCCACACCCCAAACGTATAGCTCCCGTCACTGACCTTCAGTTTATAGGACGCAGGGTGATTTTTGGAGACATTTTATGGAAAAACAAATGCTTCTAATAAGCCGCAAAATATGGTATACAGTAGGACCCCACTTATATGGCAGGTTAGGTTCCAGGCTACTGCTGGAAAGCAGGCATTGCCAGAAAGCAGAACGCCATTTTTTCCACTTATAAAGGCATAAAAATGCCAGACAACAAGTTTACACTAACTTATATTAAGTTAGTAATAGAACTAGGCATTAAAATACACAATAAAAAGTAAAATACATACACAGTACATTCATTACTTACCTTAAAATATTTGTAGCCTTAATGTAGGGCAAGAGGTGAGTAGTACTTATTTGTAGGAAGTCAGGTGTAGGTAGCCCTGGCTCCCCATCCCAGACTTAATATATGATATTTAAAGCAGTCCAGAGAGATAAAATACACATTCAGTACACTTACTATTTACCTTAAAATATGTGTAGTCTTAATGTAGGATGAAAGGTGAGTAGTGTTTATTTGTAGGAAGTCAGGTGTAGGTAGCCAGTAGATGTAACTATGTAGTCCACCTGGCTGCATCTACCTACATAGCCATACGACATATAATGTGGTCGAGAGCCATGTTATTATTATCGACATACCTTGTTCACTGAATTTAATCGTTTCTAGCAACTACCTTTAGCTGCCATCATAAATGAGGGAGAAGTAATAAGAATTCATGCAGAGAATTGTAAACAAAAGCAGTGGGGAGTAACTGGGCCAAACACAGATTCATACACATTTTCTCTGGTGCTGGACCAGAGAAAATACAGTGGACCCCCGGTTAACGATATTTTTTCATTCCAGAAGTATGTTCAGGTGCCAGTACTGACCGAATTTGTTCCCATAAGGAATATTGTGAAGTAGATTAGTCCATATCAGACCCACAAACATACACGTACAAACGCACTTACATAAATACACTTACATAATTGGTCGCATTGGGAGGTGATCGTTAAGCGGGGGTCCACTGTATAATGTTTCCCTCCGTCCGCTACCACACCTATAATAATAATAATAATAATAATAGTAATTATAATAAATGGAATTTATTGTACTGTGGGTATATGTATCACGTTTATATGCTATGTAACATGTTTCTTATATAATTTTGAAGAAAATATCATAGATGGATTAATGAAACTGTCTATATTAACATAAAATAAGACATTTAATGTGCCCCAAAATTATTATTACGTAGTACAGCCTCTCCTCACTTAACGACGGAGTTGTTCCTAATACCATGTCGGTAAAGAAACTCGTCACTAAATGAGGAGCATACTATAATGCTATGTAGTGGGTTTATGTCAACCATCTTTGATATTGCTTTAATGTCACCTTTGCACCACTTAAAACATTTTTAGTATATTTTTAAATGTTTATGCAGTAGTGTATTGTATATTGTAATAAACAGAATAGAGGAAATCAGCTCTAATACAGTGGACCCCTGCCTTACGATATTATTTCATTCCAGAAGTCTGTTCGGGTGCCGTTACCGACCGAATTTGTTCCCATAAGGAATATTGTGAATTAGATTAGTCCGTTTCAGACCCCCCAAAAATACACGTACAAAAGCACTTACAAAAATGCACTTACATAATTGGTCAAGTTGGGAGCTGATCGCAAGGCGGGGGTCCACTGTATACACTTTAGGTATGAATACTGGTCAGAGAGCCCGTCTTAAGTTCAAGTCGTTGGTAAACGAGTACATTGCTAAGTGAGGAGAGGCTGTATTACTGTGGCATTAAGACTAGAGGGACACTCTTAGTGATTTTAATGTGTACCTACATGCCAGCACATTGTGTAAGTATATTTAGAGTAACAGAACACAAGTGCAACTAATGTGACATTTTATTGTGGCAATGTTTTGCTCTCCAGGAGAGCGAAACGTTGCCACAATAAAATGTCCCATTAGTTGCACTTGTGTCCTTTTACTTTACATATTGTCGGTAATTCTACCAACATTAATGCAAGTATATACAGGTACAGGTACACATAAGTAGTACAGTGGAACCTCTACTTGCGAGCGTGTCCACGTGCGAGTTTTTCCAAATACGAGCAGCCGATGGGTCGATTTTTTGCTTCCATACACAAGCAAAATTTCCACAAGCGAGCAGACCTCAAGGCAGGTTCCTTGACACTGGTGAGGGGCTCTTGCTCTTGATCTCGGGAATTGTATCTCATTTGTTTGTTGGACTATCTTATTGAAATTTGGGCAATGTATGATGGAAAGATGCTTCTTAACGTACACCAAAAATGAAAGAAATCTAAGCATAAATAATGGAGTTCACTTCTCAGCAATTAGCCACCCCTTAGTGGTAATTTTGAATGGTTTTTATGGTTGTATTTTCGTTTTTTTGGTCTCATTTGATAGAATGGAAGATATATTACAGAAATAGATATGATTTTGATTGCTTCATGACAAAAAGTGCCTTGAAATTGAGCTCAACCTAGGAGAAATGGTCCACTGCTTAGCTGTTTCAGAGTAAACAAATGACATCACTGTCCATTCCAATATGCAGTTGTGAATGGGTTGACATATTTATACAATTATTGCAATAAGGAATAACAGTAAATCTAGAGTATATATCGTGTTACTATGTTATTTATATTGTCTGTTATGTCATATTAGATGAACTATGTTATATAAATAAGCCGTATAGATGATATTAGCGAAATTATTTATGAAGTATTTTGTCCGGTCTCCAGACAAACTCTCCTCCACCGCCGACGCCGCCCATACCACTACATGAATGACATATTTTATTCATTCTAGAGTATATATCATGTTTCTATGTTATTCATATTGTTTGTTATGTCATACTAGATGAATGATGATAGATAAATAAGCCGTATAGATGATATTAGCAAAATTATATATGAAGTATTTTGTCTGGTCTCCAGACAAACTCTCCTCCACCGCCGACGCCGCCCATACCACTACATGAATGACATATTTTATTCATTTTAGAGTATATATCAGGTTTCTACGTTATTTATATTGTTTATTATGTCATATTAGATGAAGTGAGATAGATAAATAAGCCGTAGAGTTGATATTAGCGAAATTATTGAAGTACAGAATTCCACTGGAATGGATTAATTGCATTTCAGTTAATTTAAATGAGGAAAATTGACTCTGCAAACGAGCAAATCGAGTTGCGAGCAAGGTCATGGAGCAGATTAAACTCGCAAGTAGAGGTTCCACTGTATAGTAATTATCAGAGTATACATATATAATATGGAATAACTTTAAAACATTTGAAATTTTGGAAAGTTTCCGGACATAATAGAGAGAGGTGCTCACAGAGAATGTAAACAAACTGGGTAGGGCGCGCCGCATTAGAAAGACAGGGAGCCGTATAGCGAGTCTTGGCCATAATTTGAAATCGCTGTATTAGCGGAATGCTGTAAGATGAAACACCGTAAAGTGGGGCCCTACTGTATAATGCATTACGTAGCTTTGACCTAGGATAACATAGTCAAGTCTAACCATGTAGCATTTCCATTTCATGAAGTTAATTTGAATTATTTTTTTTTTTTTATCAAAATATTTTTAGAATACCCAACTGATTTTGAGGGTTTTGAGTAAGAATTTCACATCATACCACATTTGTTAGCATCCCATCATTAATTTTATTGGATAATTGTTTAAATGTGTTTTGCAGTGAGAAAGTTATTGATAAAGACTATAACTCAAAACTTTATAACCCATATGGGTTTAATGCTTGTTTTTCATATAAATTATGACACTTATATATGTCATAAATATAGACCTTGAAAATTCTTGTTTCAATATTTCCTCTTGATTCATATTTTATTTCCTTTTGTAGTTTGGCTAATATTAAAGAGATGATATAAAAGCTTTACCACATCAGCCATTTCCCACTAAGGTAAGGTGACTCGGAAAAGATAACATTCAGCATCATTCATTCAATAACTGTTTTGCTAGAGGTAGTACAGTACTGTACTGTACTACGTAAAAGATAAATACTTCTAGCAAAACAGTTATTGAATGAATGATGATGAATGTCACCTTAGTGAGGTTACAGTACTGTACTGAATGCTTTCATAAATAAACATAATGATTTTAACCTTCCAGTTTTATTTTAGACCAGGAAAAAGTATGAATATTGCAGTAATAAAAATGTTTAACTATGTATCTCTAGGAAATAATTCATATTTAGTGGGCCCCTTTATTGATCTAAGAAAAGTTTTTGTTATTGACAACAACATCCTTCTGGTTAAAGTAGAACATTATGGAAACAGCAGTCATGCTCTCGCATACATAAAGTCTTAACAACAGACACCAGTATGTGACCATTAATGACAGTACTTCATCAATTTGCCTTATCAACATAGGGGTGCTACTGGGCAGCATCTTAGGTCCTCTACTATTTCTTGGTTGGCATCGCTTTCGCCTCACACACTGAGTGTCTGTAGTTTGATCCTCGTCGTTGATAGATAACTTAGAAGAATAAACAAGGATACACTGTAGTCTGTAACTTGGGGGGAAAACTCAACAGATTTTTTCCTGTAAATAGGAAATAAACATGATGAACCTAATTTAACTTGTTAGAAATAAAAATTTAAAAATTTTCATCTAATTTATAGGGCTAAAAACATTAATATAGAGTACAGAGTGCCTAATTTTATAGATACTGTATTAATTAACTTTCGATATTTAATTTGTTTTTTGAAATATTTGAAGTATTAAAAAAAATTAAATACTGTACATGTACAATACAGTGCTAAGGGTGGCCCAGGATCTTGATGCGAGAGAGACCACTGAGCTAGTAGATGTTATATAATGAGTGCTCGGGTCTGCTCTTACACTGGAGCAAAGTACCTGATGATAGAGAGGGCCTATAGTTTGACAGTGATAGCAGTTGATAACATCTTTATGGAGTGCCTCAAAGCAGATTGCATTCCATTATTCCCAGTACCTTAATTTGGTTACACATTGATGACTTCTTGGTAATCTGTTCAAGATAATTTGAGAGTCGTATCCATTGTCAAGCTCACATTGGAGCTCAAAAGAAAGGTGAGAAGTCTTTTCCTTGACATCCATCCTCTGAAGGATATCAAATAGTGATATGCTTTTCTTTGAAGTGTAGAGAAAGTCCACTAACAAGTATGACATGATGCACTTTTACTCTCACCACAACACACAGAAGTATGGTTATTGGCCTCTTTCCTGGAGCCCTTTGTATGTCCTTTCCAGACTTTGTTGAGGAGGAGTGTGTTTATATTACTGAACCCTTTCTGTTTTGCAACTCCTGAAATTAAAAGTGCTGACTGTGATGCAGTCTAAAAAATATCTGAAATGGTAGAGAATCTTTTTTCTGAAGGTAATGACATCAAAAATGCAAAATTTGATAGAAAACGTACAGAATTATGCAGATGCTAAGTTTACAGTCTGGGTTCAAGTTATGCACTGGCAATTTTCCTCATTTTGAGTCCTATTTTAAGCCAATTCCATTGCTCAGTTCAATCTAATTCCTAGATATTTTTCTAGCTCTTTTGCTACCGAGTGCAAGAATTGGCCCATTTGACTATCAGAACTACCCTGTAAAGTACACAGTTTGTAATTTCAACAATTTTACTCAAAATTTGGAATCCCAGTTTACAAACAAAGTGCAAAATAAACACTAGGCATTTCAGCCACTAAAGCAACTTTTCCTCTTTTCATTAATCACATCCCAGGCCTCTCCTATGTAACATTTGCCTTCCATTTTCAGTTCATCACAAAAAAAATTAAAGTTTTATCTGATTTCTTGGGTAATGAAATATAACCAAGAATGATTGGTCTTAGTTCAGGCCATCCAAACTGCTGGTGAGGGGCTCTTGATCTGGGGAATTGGATCTGTGCTCCCTGAATTGAGCCTGAATATACCTCCCATCTCCCCCTGCCAGGTGCTGTATAATCCCTGCAGGTTTAGCACTCCCTCCTGATTATAATAATCCAGTAAAAACCCATAAAGCATACTGGGAGGGGTAGGGGGGCATTACCCTATGTGGGTGACAGTGAAAGGGCTAGACCAACTCTTGTCTCCACTTCCCCTCCTTTTTTAATCCAGGATTGCAGATGATGGGCACAGAATGCTACTACTGCTGAATGCATCACTAAAAATGTGCAATGCCAGGTGATGATTTGGCCAATGATATGCTCTCACCAGAAGTATCACCAGTGTGACTTGTACCTTTGATGGGTTCGAGAATTTTTCTACTGACAGCCAGGCCCTGGGCCAGGTTTGTCTGGTGCTTACCTGGTCAAGCAGACTGTTGCTTCTGTTGACCCACTGGCCAACATATTTATCACATCCTGGTTGATTTGGCACTTGTTGGAGATATTTCTATGCATGTTCCAGCAGTGTTTTTGATATCGTTTGGTAAAGTGTTGGAAAGACTGGAACCACGGATGTTGATGCAGTGTTCTGTTATGCCCACAGCACCCCTGTTTTTCACTGGGTTTATTCTACACTTTATCTTATATCTCACTCCACCTTGTTGTTTCACCAGTGTGCAGATTTGGGACTATGCCACCAAATGGCTGCTATAGCTACCATATCCATAAAATACCTCACCAAAAAAAAGAATCCTTTACCTCTCCTCCAGTATCCACAACTGGAATCTATACAGTCCCTTGGAGACACTGCAATAAGAAATATGTGGGAGAACTAGTAGGAGCCTGTCTGTAAAGTTAAAGGATAAATGTGCATGCATTAGGGGTGACCTAAGTAGGAACACCAAGAATCGCAGGCCACTTGCAGAGGTCACCGGACCTAACCGTTAGTGACTTCTTTCCTTGGGGGTACGTGAAGAGCACAGTTTACATACCACCACTACCCGTAACCCTGGAGGAGCTGAAAATTTTGATCACTGAAGCAGTTAGCATGATAACTCCAGATATGCTGCAGAGCATCTGGACTGAACTGGACTGTTGCATCGATGTTTGCCGAGCAACCAGAGGGGCGCACATTGAGTGCTTTTAATGCTACCCTATACCACATGAAACTGAATGAAATCCTGCATCTGAAGCTACTAACTGAAAGATTATTACAAAAAAGTTGCATGTTATACCTGTTTGAATTCAGAGAGTATTTTTGTGGACACCCTGTACTATCACTTAGTGCAAGTATAGTATTTGGCTGCTTACTAAGTTTTAATACAGAGTATTTGCCATTGGGAAAAGAGTACAGTAATTTGATTTTAATATGCTGCTTGAGAGGAATTGTATCGCAGCTGATGGCAATTTTTTTTTTTTTTTTTTAGCCAATCTTACTAAATTTCTTTTCTGCGTATTCTTAGGGTAGGTGACATTACTTTTTTAAGCATTTCATGCATTACTTTACTAAATAAAGTAAGTTTGATATGATTTTGAGATCAGAATTGATTGCAAACATATAATAACATTGATTTCATTTTTTAAACATTAAAACTTCTGTCAACACCCTCTTTTTCTCCCATACACTACCATCTTTTTCATCTCTGCAGTGTGGCACTGAATAACTCTTAATTGGTTTAATGCTCTATGCAAATGCCCGGGGCTTGAACTTTTAATAGGCACGTGTAAGCACATTAAATAGGAGTGAGTGGAGGCAAGTGATGTTCATGACGTAACAGGCTGTTTGAGTGTGAGAAAGGTAACTTTTATAAAAGGATTCAGGAAAACTAGTAAGCCAGACTTGAATACTGGAGGTGGAAATTACAGTGCCAGTACTCTGGAGAAAGAGTAGGGATATAACAGATCAGAGGGTTATCTGAACTCTAAGGTCAATACACTTCTGGCAAAATGGTGATTGACTGAGTGATAATGAAAATATTTCCTCTTTTTTTTTGGGGGGGGGGGGTCACCCTACCTCACAGTGATTGACTTGAGTGACAATGAAAATATTTCCTCTTTTTTTGGGGGGGGGGTTACCCTACCTCACCGTGAGATGGCCATGAAAATATTTCCTCTTTTTTTGGGGGGTTACCCTACCTCACCGTGAGATGGCCAGTGTATTAAAAAAATTGTAGTTCACTTAAAGCAATGATTCTCAGTTTAATTAGTTTTTTTTGCATCTGGTTTAAAACATCTGCTCACTTCTCAGGCATTTATTTATATTAAGTAACTGCTAGTACTATTTGCATGTGATATTGCGTGCTGAAATAAAGCGAATATGACTGTTCCTAACAAATGTTTTTAGAGCCAGTTAATCAGCACATATACTGTACTGGGCAGTGTTGCAACAGTGGTTGGTGCTGGAACCCCAGGAGTTCAGTTCAGTGGCTTACATCTAGTTTCAGCATGATGGGCATCAACTGCTGGAGTTTGATTAGGACTTTGCACAGTACTGTACTGTACATTCTGTGTTTGCTTATATACCTTAATTTCCTGTGGAAGTTTTTGCAATGAGAAGTTGTGTCTACATTATAATTTAATTTGTGAGAATTTAAAACTTTAGATTGCTTTTTAACTTGACTTGTAAGTTTATATTTTAATAGACTTCCACATATTGTGTGGGTTACATTCCTGACAATCAGAGCTGTGTAATTACTGTGAAATGGGGAATAAATAACATATGAGAAAATAGGGTTATGTTCTTGACACCTCCTTTAAAGCTAAATGAGGTTTTAAAAGTTTAACTTAATTCATCAAAAAAGTTAAAGTTATTGATACAGTACCTTACATTTCAGTTGTCTCTGCTTGTTGATTTAGAATAGTATGGAGAGGGTTGATGTAACTTTACCTGGCATAGTTGGATGTAGTGGAGTCCGAACATTTTAAAAATACAGTACTTGTAGCCTACTAAAAAGTTACATAATTTTTTTTCTTAATTTAAATTATGGTTGCTAGTGTAGGTTAATCTTGGATTGTAGAGAGTTGTTGTGGCCCTACTGGACTTAGGTGGATGACCGTGGTTGCTGTGTAGATATTAATGATTATGTGTTGAAGTTGATGCATAGTTGTCAGTTGATAGCTTTATAGGCATATTGGCGTACTCGGATATTCTGTAATGCGCCTTGATAATAGATACTGACAAATTGACTTAGAAAGACACATGAGCAAACACTAGGACATATTTATTAGAAAACATTTCAGTCCCTGGACCTTGATCACTTCTTACGTACAGAGGTTAAGAATCAGTGTATATAGGTGGAGAGTGAGGTGCAAGTGACACATAGTGACCTGAAAAATACCATATTGGGATGAGGACAAGTAGATAGTGGGATCATATGACTCTTGTGTTGTTTGGCAGGTGGGGCTTTGCCTGGTTGAGTATCATGTTTTCTAATGTTTTTGAAATTTTGTAGTTTCCTGTATTATGTGCTTTTATATTCTTTTGAAAGTGAAAAAAGTATGTTTCACTTTACAGCAATTTTTGCTTTACAACAGTATTCATCACTTTACAGTAATTTTTGCTTTACAACAGTAGCCTGGAACCTAACCTGCTGTATAAGCGGGGCCTGGAGTTTACCTGGAGAGGGTTACTGGGGTCAACGCCCCCGTGGCCCGGTCTGAGACCAAGCCTCATCGTGGATCAGGGTCTGATCAACCAGGCTGTTACTGCTGGCTGCACACAAACTGACGTATGAACCACAGCCCGGTTGGTCAGGTACTGACTTTAGGTGCCTGTCCAGTGCCTTCTTGAAGGCAACCAGGGGTCTATTGGTAATCCACCTTATGTATGTTGGGAGGCAATTGAACAGTCTTGGGCCCCGGACACTTATTGTGTTGTGTCTCAGTGTACTCGTGGCGCCCCTGCTTTTCATCGGGGAAATGTTGCATCTCCTGCCGAGTCTTTTGCTTTCATATGAAGTGATTTTCGTGTGCAGGTTTGGTACCAACCCCTCCAGGACCTTCCAAGTGTATATTATCATGTATCTCTCTCGCCTGCGCTCAAGGGAATACAGATCAAGAACCTTCAACCGTTCCCAGTAGTTTAAGTGCCTTATTGCACTTATGTGTGCCGTGAAAGTTCTTTGTACACTCTCCACTGCCCATAATTATAAAACTTGGAATTGTTAGACTCTGTGCAGTAACTGGAGAATGAATCTTCTGGTCGGCTTTAAACGTCTAGCGCTGGTGTGTTTAGCTCAAAGGAAGGTTTGCAATGTTATTGAGCTGCACAAGATTTTATTAAACAACTCAGTTTCTGTGCAATAATTGGTAACTACCTCTTCTGGATGGTTGGAATTTTTAATGGCTGATGCATCATATGAAAAGGATGGCATCCTATAATTTTAGTCTGTGCAGGTGCAGATTTGACACTTCACTAAGATAATTAATAATCTTGGAATTACAGTACAAGTTGGCCATCACTACTCTGGCAATCAGTTATCCGGTTCCATCAGTAATCCGGCACTAATTTCAGCTAGCATAATTTCAAATTTCATCATTTGACTGACTTAGAAATTGTGCAGTTGGTTGTAAATCCACAGCAGCAAGCCAGTGGAGGAGAAAGCAGTGATGAAAATGAGAAAGATGTAGCAGAAAGAGTCTCTGTTGATAGGTTAATTAAGTGTATTCTAACCTAATCGCTCTGTAATTCGGCAGACTCACTAATTCGGCACACTACAGGTCCCAGCGATGCTGGATTAGTGATGGCCAACCTGTATTGCATTCTGTGCAATAACTCCTCTTCAAGGGGGGCTCCTTGTCGTGGTGAAGAGGCTCTTGGTCTGAGGAATTAGACCTGTCGGTCTCCTTCCTCAGACCGAACCTAATTACCCCCCAATCCTCCCTTCCCTATCCCATCCTCCCTACCCTCCCTTTTCCCTGTCCCTCCCTTATTCCCTTCCTCTTTTTGGCCTGTAGGATTCTTCCCACAGGCATGCTGGTTCCTAGGTAGGGGGAAGGGTACCGGGGTCCATCCCATTCCGTTGAGGTTCTTGGCGGTGGCATAATTTGCCGTGGAATCTGGATCGCCTGGGGATGTCCCGATCCCTCTCTGGTATCCCGGAGGGGGGCTTTGGGTGTCTTTCGGGCGACGGGTGTATCTCTGGAAGCCACCTTTCGGATTCCGGGGGTGGTGGCCAAAGGAGGTATGCTTTGTTACGGATATCCGGCCGCCCTCTCTTTTGTCCACTGAGGTAGCTCGGCAGACGTGAGGTTGCTATCCTGGATTGCTGGTTTACTGGCATGAAGGGTAGGGTATGGCATGGGTTCCATGCTGCATCTGTGCTACTTGCGGTGCTGAGGTCCTCTTGGGCGTGGAGGGAGATTTCCACCCCTTTCATCCCTCCTGGGAACTATTCCTCCCCGCTACCCCATTTTTTTATTCTTTTCTTATTATTTTTATTTTATTTTCTTTTATTTTTCTTAAAAACAAAAAGAAAAGAAGTAACCTAACCATGGAGAACCCAGTCCATGAATCCACTACCCCCGGGCCTCTTCTTGATACCTCACCCCATTCTGACCCTGCCTCGTTTTTTGACCACTCTTCGGACACTTCTGCTGCCCCTGTACCTCTTGATGGTGCTGTTTCCTCACCCGCTTCAGGTACCAGGGTTTTGACTGACTCCTTCGATTTGTCTGACATCCGCTCTCCTTTGACTATGCTTCCGGCCTCTCCCTCTACGGTGCGGCAATTTTCGAATCGCCAGCCAGTTTCATGTCAGACCAACTCCGGTCCTGCTCCTAAACGCCAACGACAATCTCCTGATGATGCTACTTCGTTACCTTCCCATTCTACTCGGAAAAGACCGACACGTCATGCACTCCGTCTCCACGCTCAGTTTTGGACCACACAATGGACTAAATTCTTTACTTTAAGACCGACTTCTTCTACTGCCTATCTTTCCGACCATAGTATTGGCAAAGCACTCCTACGGCGTGTTGGTAGAGATATTTCATTTCATGCTCTCAAGAGCGGTACGCGCATCATCACTGTCCAGAATGCTACCCAAGCTCATGATCTTTCTCTCCTTTCTCATATCGATACTACTCCTATCACTATTGAAAAACATCTTTCTCTCAATTCTTGTAGTGGTACTGTCATTCTGCCCCATACCATAGTCCAACAGAATTTCCAGACATGTGGCAATGACATTCTTGAACAGCTGGAACTCCAGGATCTCCCAATCCTTAAAGTAGATACTTATGTCCTTCCTGCTTGCGGGCAGAGACGATACCCTTGCAATGTGGCTCGATTAACCTATGTCGCAGGACATAGGTTACAAAGTTCGAAAGGTGATCCCTACACCGCAACAGTGTAGAAATTGCTGGCGTTTTGGTCACCCAGCGAAATATTGCAGATCTATAGCTGAATGCCCAGTCTGTGGTGCCAACGACCATTCTAATACGTCTTGCAGTCGACCTCCCTCTTGCCTTAATTGTCATGAAGCTCACCCTTCGTACTCTCGCCGTTGCCAGGTCTACTTAAATGAGCGTGAAATCCGTTGCCTCATAGAAGCAGAAGGTCTCCCTTATGCTATGGCAGTTTCTCATCTCCGCCTCCAAGGGAGACTACCCCGTGTTTCTTATTCTCGTGTTTCAAAACGTCCCCCCACTTCTGGGGTCCCATCTTCTGCAGCCTCCTCTGTTGTTACCCCTCCCATAGTCACTTCTGTATCTAATTCTTTTGCTGTCCTGGGCTCAGACGTCCCTACTTCAACACCTCAGTCTGTTCTGATATCTTCGAGTTCTCACTCACAAGCCCCGGTATCGACAAGATCTCGTACGACACCTTCTACCAATTGCCCCTCTACTTCTCAGAAGTCCAAAATATCCCCTTTGCTCAAATCTTCCTTGACCCCTCCTTCTCTTCTTTTGCCCACATATTTTACCTTTCCAGTCTCTGTACCTGGTTCTTCCCCTCTCACTGGCTCTATTACAAGTGTGAATGTTCACCCTCCTCCTCGTTCTGTGCCTCCCTCCCCTGTCCCCTCCCAAGTCTCTCCCTCTTCTGCTGCCTCCCAGGTTTTTGCCTCTTCTGTCCCCTCCCACACTTCTTCTCCAGTCCCTTACATTCTTTCATACCCCTTACTTTGGTACAGTCCATTACTGTCCCAGTCTTTACTCACCCTCCTCCTACCTCCAATATCGTCTCCCATATGCCTTTGAATTCAGAAACACTTGAAGTCATTTCAGAATATATGGCAGAGACTAAACCTTCAATGGACACTGATCCACCTCCTGTTCCTTCTCTTCCCTCTCCTCCATCTCCATAACTCCATTCTTTGCAATGTTCCGTTCCTTTGCTGCTTGAACGTCTTCCGATGCCACCGCACGTTGACTTTTCTAACCCCTCTAGTCCATAGGTGCCCTTCCCTATGGATTCCTGGTATTTTCTTCATTGCCAATCATGGCCTATTTGCAGTGGAATATCCGCAGCCTCGGGTAATCGGGGTGAGCTTCAGATGTTGCTTTCCAGGTTTTCCCGTTGGTGCTTGCTTACAAGAACCAAAATTACACTCGGCTGTTTTCCAACCTATCTCAGGCTATAATTTATTGTATTCTTCGGATCCTTTCTCTGATGGGACCTTTAATGAAAGTGCCCTTCTTCTACGCAATGATATTTCATACTGTCAACCATTTGTCCATACCTCGCTGCATTACACTGCAGCCTGTATCCACTTGAATAAGTGGTTTACAATATGTTCTTTATATCTCTCTCCTTCTCGAGCATTTTCTATCTCAGATTTTGCCTTACTTGTTTCATCCTTACCACCACCGCTTCTGTTACTTGGCGATTTTAATGTCCACCATTTCTTCTGGGGGGGGTCTCATTGTGACTCGCGTGGCATCCAGTTGGAGGCTTTTCTCGCCTCTCTCCCCCCTCCGTGTTTTAAATATGGGTACTCTCACCCATTTTGATCCTCGTACTCATACTCTCTCTTGCATCGATCTGTCGGTCTGCTCTTCCTCCACTGCACTAGACTTCGCCTGGTCTGTTCTACCGGACTTACATGATAGCAATCATTTTCCAATCATTCTTCTCCTTCATATTCACCACCATTCCGTAGCCCTCACTGGCAATTTGATCAGGCACATTGGGACCTTTACTTGCAATTGACTGCTTTTAGTGAGGTTCCTTCTTCCTCCTCCATTGATGAGCTCCTGCACCTCTTCTCGACGTCAGCTTTAACCGCAGCTTCTCATTCTATACCCCAAACCTCAGGCAGGCATTCTCAGAAGTGCGTGCCTTGGTGGTCTCCTGCTTGTGCTCGTGCAGTACATTTGAAACGTGCTGCATGGGGCAGGTACCGGTACAATAGAACCGATGAGAGACTTCTTGATTTTAAGCAGAAGCGTGAGATCGTGATGCTAAACGCACTTGCTGGCGAGATTGTTTCCACCATCACCTCTGCTTCCTCTTTGAGTGCAGTCTGGAAAAAAGTGAGGAAATTGAGTGGTAAATACTCTCCTGACCCGGCCCTACTCTATGGGTCACCGGTGTTGATGTAGCAAACCCTCTTGACGTTGCCATTGAAATTGGCACTCATCTAGTCCGTATTTCCTGGGGGCTCCATCTATGCCCCTCGTTTCTTTCCTCAAAGTCTGCCAGAGAGTTAGTATCCTTGGACTTTTCTTCTCTCAGAGAAGAGCAGTATAATGTGCCTTTTACACTTCGGGAACTGGAGGCAACACACTCAGCATGCTGATCATTGGCAGCTGGGCCTGACGACATTCATATTCGGATGTTACAACATTTACATCAGTCAGCCCTTGTAGTCCTCTTACACCTCTTACACCGCCATTGTTCTCCCTTTCCGCAAGCCGGGTACTACGGGACATGATGCCTCCCACTATCGTCCCATTGCTCTTACTAGTGCAGTTTGCAAAGTGATGGAACGTCTGGTAAATTGACGTTTAATGTGGTATTTAGAGACACACAGCAGTCTCTCCACTAGTCAATATGGCTTTCGTAAGGGACGATCTACCATAGACCCATTACTACGTATAATGGGGGTTTATTTGGTAGGCTGTAAGCGGGGTGTGAATGATATACTTCTTCGGAGGCTTCTTACTTTATTGATAAGTCGTGGTGGGTTACACAGGCTTGTGTGTTTGTGCCCATGGCCCGGGCAGGGCCATGCCCACGAGAGAGAGCTGGGAGTACTTGTGTCTTGATGCCAGGCCGCTGTGTGAGTGAGAGCGAGGCAAGTCTGGGCATACTGAAGTGGCAAGGCCTATAGGTGGCAGCACTTGAGTGGCGCGAAATATGAACTAAGCTGGCAGACAGCATGGGCTGTCTGTGCAGACAGTACAGGCTGTCTACATACGCTCGGCCACCTACCGCGCGTCGTCCCGACGCGACAATACTGGTAGTAAAAGAAACTCGGTCTCTCTCTCGTAGGAACAGGGCACAGAACACAAAATAAAAACATATATATACATATGGACATGGAAAAAAAAACTTCCTACAGGGAGGGAAGAAAAAACATGTGGGGTGTGCTAAACATCGTGGTCATAGGCAGTGAGCATCGAAGTGCATCACTGCACGCCTTCCTGCGTCTGGACAGATACTGCAACACGGGAGACATCGCTGCGGCTGAGCTGTGACGTAACAGGGTACGGTCTCCTCTGGAACGGTGAAGCAGACATCGTAGGAGTCGCTGCAGGTTTTCACTCAACCTGGGGCACGACATGCTGGTGCCCTCGAGTGAGGCGTCGACAAAACTCGGCAACTGGGCAGGACTTCTGGCAAGCGACTCAGGACACTCCTCGACTGGTACTGTCGCTGGGCTGTCACTGCCGGCGAGCGTGGAGCGAGTTGTGGAGCGAGTCGTGGCAGAGACGACTGGGCGAAACATCTGGGAGTCGTAACATCATACACCAGACTGCAGTGAGCGAGCTAGCAGTCAAAGTGACATCATCTTTGTGCAGGCTGCTCACTGAAGCTTGTGACACGAGGCTGACACAGCGCCTGCCGACAGGGCTGGCTGCGGCTTGACGAGTATCATCTCTCGACAGTTGGAGTTATAGCAGAGGTTAGCCTAAGCGTCCCCAGACTTGTTTCTCTACATATAACTGCACTCTGACGGTCTGGAGGTGAAGTGAAACAAATCTCGATGGGAATCGTAGCAGGTACGATTCTGCAGAACAACACGAGCGACGAGCATAAAAGCTTTCTGTACAAGGGGGCTCATACGCTCAGGGCTGAGAAATCAGCTGTCAAACACTGGTCAGGCGGGTGACTTAGTGGTGCAACTCAAGGGTCTGACCACAGACCTCACTGGACACACGGAAAACTTACAAACACACCGCTGTACATACGGTACAACATGGCTTAACTAGCAAATGATGCTTTTCTGTGCACAAAACTGACACTAAGACATACTAAAATGTGAGAACACTGACTGAGAGGAATTAATTAACACACGACATATATCTTCTCTCAATCTTCTCGACAATACTGAAATAATTACTAGAACACTCGATGTTGACATCATGTGATGTCAGGCGTGATGTCGCAAGGTGACGTCAGCAGCAGTGACGTCAGCAGACATCGTGAGGTGACGTCAGGCAGACATCGTGAGGTGACGTCAGCAGACATCGTGAGGTGACGTCAGGCAGACATCGTGACGTCATGAAGTCGGGCAGCATCGTGGGTGACGTCAGCAGACATCTCGGGTGACGTCAGGCAGACATCGTGACGTCATGAAGTCGGGCAGCATCGTGGGTGGCGTCGATGTGATGCGGGCAGCAGACCACAGCATGTGGCCTGGGATATCTGGTAACTCACGTGGCTTTGTAGGTCTACGTGACATCGGCCACACCCACATGACGTCGTGATCCACGTAGCTTCGAGTGGCCTCGGGCACTCGGATACACTGCACTGGCAATGAATTCATACGAAAAAAACAGAAAACACAGCAGAGGGAGTGGGCAGTGGTGAGTGGTGTAGTGGCGAGGAGCGTGCGTGAGTGTATGGCAGGGCGGGCATGGGCAAGGTGAGGAACAGCCACTTCCTCTCCTCTCCTCCCCCACCCACAAACACGTGGAGAAGCTCACACTGGACGCAGAAATCACCACAAAACTCACCTCTGGCTTGCTGAAACAGCTGTGCTGAGCTGAACAACAACAGCAACATACAAGTGACGCTGAACACGTGACTTGAGAAACAGCGTGGGGTCACTGGGACGCTGTAGCGTGGGGTCACTGTGACGCCACTCACATTTCTCGGAGAATTTCGATAAATTTCGGCTGGATCCTGCTTGTACCTGTGTCTGGATGCTCAAACGTGCAGACACGACATCAGGATAACTCGTTGAGAGACGGATGCTTCTTGTGTAGGGTGATGAAGTGAAGATGACTTCATAACTCTCCCTCCTCGCGGGGCAAACACAACTGCTGCAAGCACCGCTGTCACCATTAATAATGGGGGTTATTTGGTAGACTGTAGAGCGGTGTTAATGATATACGTCTTCGGAGGCTTCTTACTTTATTGTTAAGTAGTGGTGGGTTACACAGGCTTGTGTGTTTGTGCCCATGGCCCGGGCAGGGCCATGCCCACGAGAGAGAGCTGGGAGGCCTTGTGTGTTGATGCCAGGCCGCTGAGTGAGTGAGAGCGAGGCAAGTCTGGGCATACTGAAGTGGCAAGGCCTATAGGTGGCAGCACTTGAGTGGCGCGAAATATGAACTAAGCTGGCAGACAGCATGGGCTGTCTGTGCAGACAGTACAGGCTGTCTACATACGCTTGGATACGTATGTTTGTAATGCCTTTGCGAATAACCACTCGGTTATTGCCATATTTTTTGACCTTGAGAAAGCATATGACACAACTTGGAGGCATAATATTTTGGCCCAAGCCCACTCCTTAGGCCTCTGAGGCAATCTACCATCCTTCCTTAAGAACTTTTTAACCGACAGACATTTCCGTGTTTGAGTCAATAATGTGCTCTCCCTGGACTTTGTCCAAGCTGAAGGTGTCCCTCAGGGATGTGTTCTGAGCACAACACTTTTTCTCCTTGCTATAAATGATTTGGCCTTTGTTTTTCCATCCAATATTTGGTCACAGACCGGGCCGCGGGGGCGTTGACCCCCAGAACTCTCTCCAGGTAAACTCCAGGTATGTTGATGACTTCGCTATTGTTTGTGCAGGCGCTGACTGTCGCCTCATTACAGCTTCTCTCCAGCATGCGGTCGACCGTGTTTCCAATTAGGCCACCACGCATGGGTTTAAATTTTCCAGTACCAAAACTCACCAAATTACTTTCACTAGATGCTCTGTCATCTCCGATCATCCTTTGTACCTCTATGGCTCCCGTATCCCTGAACGTGATAGTCAGGTTTCTAGGCCTTCTCTTTGACCGTAGGTTATCCTGGAAACCTCACATTACCTCTCTGAAGGCAACTTGTCACAGCCGGCTGAACCTTCTTAAAACCCTTGCTCGTCTTTCATGGGGAGCTGATTGTCGAACTCTCCTTCGCCTACATTCAGCCCTCATTTTATCGAAACTCGATTATGGTGACCAGATCTATTCAGCAGCCTCTCCTGCTACTCTCTCTAGCCTTAACTCTATCCATCACCAAGGCTTACGTTTGTGCCTTGGTGCTTTTCACTCTTCCCCTGTTGAGAGCCTCTATGCAGAAGCAAATGTTCCATCTTTGTCTGATCGCCGTGATGCCCATTGCCTTCGCTACTATGTACACTCTCACGATCTCCGCAGTCCTTCCATTTATAGAATGGTCACCGATATTAGTAGACATTCTTATTTGTTCGCCGCCCCTGTTTGCTCCGTCCCTTATCTCTTCACCTACATTCGCTCTTGTCTTTCCTTCAGTTACCACCTTTATATTTCATGTAGCATCTCACTTTTCCCTACCCCCCTGGGAAGTTCCAGCTGTTCGGGTCTGCTCTTTCTCACTCCCTTGCTCGAAAGCCCAACTGCCTACGGTGGCTTCCCACTCTCTTTTTCTTGACCACTTCCACTCTCATTCTCATGCCATCGCAGTGTACACAGATGGCTCTAAGTCTTCTGACGGCGTCGGATTCGCAGCAGTGTTTCCAGACAGCGTTGTGCGAGGGCATCTACTATCTTCGGCTAGCATTTTTACTGCTGAATTGTATGCCATTCTTGCAGCTCTTATTCATATCGCATCTATGCCTGTGTCATCATTTGTGGTTGTCTCAGACTCCCTTAGTGCTCTACAGGCTATACGGAAATTTGATACACCTCGCCCCCTAGTTCTCCATATCCAACTTTGGCTATGCCGTATCTCTACCAGGCATAAAGATATTGTTTTTTGTTGGGTCCCTGGTCATGTTGACGTACAGGGCAATGAACAGGCCAATGACCTACCAATTTCATATAGAGGTGCTCCATTTCCGGAGTATTTTGCTGTAATAGATACCCACCTTCACACCCGTTGGCAACAACGTTGGTCAACTCTGCTAGGTAACAAACTTCATTCTATTAAACCGAGCATAGGTTACTGGCCGTCTTCTCGTCATCAGTGCCGAGGTTGGGAGACTTCTGTCTCCCGCCTTCGCATTGGCCACACTCGTCTTACTCATGGGTATCTCATGGAGAGGCACCCTGTTCCTCTCTGTGAGCAGTGTCAAGTTCCAGTATCGATTAGCCACATTCTGTTAGACTGCCCTCTCTATCAACGAGCACGCAGAATTTACCTCCAACGCCGTCTTCGTTCTACTACTCTCTCTTTACCTTCCCTTCTTGCTGATGGACCCTCCTTTAATCCTGACTCTCTCATTGACTTCTTGACAACGACTGATTTACTCCACAAACTCTGATGATGATACCTTTCGCACTCCCCTCAGCCCTTTCTACCTCAATCTCTTGCTGCCCTCTACCCTTTCACCATCCACTGCCCCGCTGTTCTCTGTAACCTATTACTCGCCCATCTCCCTTTTGCCACCTGATACCCTCGCTTCCTTCCTTCCCTGCAGCGCTGTATAGCCCTTGTGGTTTAGTGCTTCTTTTTGATTATAATAATAATAATGTGCAATAACTAGAGAATGCATATTCTGGTCAGCTTCAAGCTTTTACTCATTGTGTTTTACTCAAAGTAAGATTAACATTGATTTTGGGTTGTGTATTTTTTGTTTTGCCAATTTTGTTGAAGAAATTAGAAAACTTTAAGTATTCTGTTTTTTAACTGAACTTGTGATGGTTTTATCTGATGGGCCTCAAAACTTTCAATACTGATAAGTTGAGAATGTAACTTCTGAGAGGCTTCAGACATTAAGTGCTGGTGTTTTGGGGGATATTAGTCTGTGTATGGTAGCTACTCAGTGTCTTCTCTTTGACTTCAAAATTTCTAAGCTGGTGTATCTTATACACAAATAATTCGCATAGGAGAAAGAAATTTAAGGCAACGTTTCGTACCTATTTGGACCATTAACTAGTCACACACACAGAGACACTAAGGTAGGTATACTGTTTGGCAGGAAACAGGACAAGTGTTTCCTGATGTGGGTCTTAGTCATATGATGACCCACAGCTAGAGCTTTTGGTCATCTGACCGAGGACTTCCACTAATTTACCTAGTCCCACCTCTTTAAAAATCATGGTTATGATTATAATCATTAGGTTAATCCACTAGTTAGCTAGATTACAGGCACAAAGGTAGGGAGTCAGTTTATGTACGAGAGGGTGGCAGGGATGGGAGAAAGAGAGGAGGAAGATTTGAATTGATTATGGGTTGTGTACCAATTTTCCATCGTTATTGATGCAGTTGAGATATTAATTTTGTGTGTGATAATTTAGGAATACCACCTTTAACACCGTTAAATTATAAACTGCGTTTGAAAGTTACGTATACGGCTTTCAGTGGTATTTCTGTCGTGTGCACTGAAGTAGAGGGGGAAAGGGGCTTGTGAGATAGTGATACCCTTCCTAGGTGGTACTGCTATTAAAACAAACGCATGCGCCCACACGCACACACACACCCATGCGCACGCACATGCACACGCACACATGCACACACGCACATGCACACACGCACATGCACACAAACCCACACACACACACGCACATGCACACAAACCCCCACACACACACGCACATGCACACAAACCCACACACACACATGCACACAAACCCACACACACACAAACCCACACACACACAAACCCCCCCACACACACACAACCCCCCCACACACACCAAACCCCCCCACACACACAACCCCCCCACACACACGCGCGCATATACTACAGGCCTAGTGTCTAATCGACATGTGCCTAGGACAAAATGGTAACTAACACACAGGAAGC
Organism: Cherax quadricarinatus; assembly: GCF_026875155.1. Classification (NCBI taxonomy): domain Eukaryota; kingdom Metazoa; phylum Arthropoda; class Malacostraca; order Decapoda; family Parastacidae; genus Cherax; species Cherax quadricarinatus. The sequence goes on along the minus strand of NC_069458.1, from coordinate 21,079,975 downwards.
AGAGAGGGAGAGGACCTAGTAGTGATCAGTGAAGAGGCGGGGCCAGGAGCTGAGTCTCGACCCCTGCAACCACAATTAGGTGAGTACACACACACACACACACACACACACACACACACACACACACACACTATCACACTTGCTCACACTCGCTCGCTCTCTTGTCATTACCTCCTTCCCTCCCATCCTTATTTCTTCCTTTCACAAAAAACAACAAAGTTCAGATAGAACCCAGATAAAATGAAGAAAAAGTCTCACTGACTGCTTGTGTTTCCTTCTAGGGATTCTGGGTCAGATATTGACATAGTCTAACAAAGCATCCCTGGGGAGGGAGGCTGGTTTCCAGTAACCTACAGTATGTGTACTCACCTATTTGTACTCATCTATTTGTGGTTCCAGGGGTCGAGTCTTAGCTCCTGGCCCCGCCTCTTCACCGGTTTCTACTGGGCCCTCTCACTCCCTGCTCCATGAGCTTTATCAAACCTCGTCTTAAAACTATGTATGGTCCCTGCCTCCACTACATCACTTTCTAGGCTATTCCACTGCTTGACAACTCTATGACTGAAGAAATACTTCCTAATATCTCTCTGACTCATCTGAGTCTTCAACTTCCAATTGTGACCTCTTGTTTCTGTGTCCCCTCCCTGGAACATCCTGCCTTTGTCCACCTTGTCTATTCCGCGCAGTATTTTATATGTCGTTATCATGTCTCCCCTGACCCTCCTGTCCTCCAGTGTCGTCAGGCCGATTTCCCTTAACCTTTCTTCATAGGACATTCCCCTTAGATCTGGAACTAACCTTGTCGCAAACCTTTGCACTTTCTCTAGTTTCTTGAAATGCTTTATCAAGTGTGGGTTCCAAACAGGTGCTGCATACTCCAGTATGGGCCTGACGTACACGGTGTACAGTGTCTTGAACGATTCCATACTAAGGTATCGGAACGCTGTTCTCAGGTTTGCCAGGCGCCCATATGCTGCAGCAGTTATCTGGTTGATGTGTGCTTCCGGAGACATGCTCGGTGTTATACTCACCCCAAGATCTTTCTCCTTGAGCGAGGTTTGCAGTTTTTGGCCACCTAGCCTATACTCTGTCTGCGGTCTTCTGTGCCCTTTCCCTATCTTCATGACTTTGTATTTGGCGGGATTAAATTCGAGAAGCCAGTTGCTGAACCAGGTGTGTGTGTGTGTGTGTGTGTGTGTGTGTGTGTGTGTGTGTGTGTGTGTGTGTGTGTGTGTGTGTGTGTGTGTGTGTGTGTGTTTCACCCTAAAAACTTTGTAAGTTTACCTCTCCCGGTGGTTGATACCTGACCAGGTCTCCAGCTTGATGGCCTGATCATCTTACGCACCACAGCCTGGCTGATCAGGAAATGACTAAGAATTTACCAAGTTTCCAAGAGAAGACAATCATGGCTGGGATTATTTTATTCATCAGTAAATATAACAGTGACTCCCTCCTGGGCATTTCAAGGGTCTGACCTATAACTTTTTGTTGCTGTTATACCCTCTGTACACGTTTTTTCTCTCTTTTTAACTCCCTTGACACGTTCACCCCTTTCCTTAACCCTCCATTATATGTTCTTTCCCTAACCATCCTTACACGTTCATCCCGCTCCCTCGCCCCTTTACACGTTCATCCCGCTCCCTCGCCCTTTACACGTTCATCCCGCTCCCTCGCCCCTTTACACGTTCATCCCGCTCCCTCGCCCTTTACACGTTCCTTCCTTTCTTTCCCCTTTACACGTTCATCCCACTCCCCCTTTATGCGTTCTTCACACTCCGTTCCTCTTAACACGTTCCTCTTTCCCGCCCCTTTACACGTTCCTCCCTTTCCCTCTCCCTTTTAGACATTCCACCCACTCCATCCCCTTTTAGAGGTTTCTTCCACTTCTCATTAGGCGTTCCTCTCATCCCTCTTTCGGTGTTGGGTTCCTTGATGCTATAAATGGTTTTTAAAACAGACAAGTTGAAGAATTGAGACACTTATGCAACATGTGGGAATCTTTACTGAAGAAACGTTTCTCCAAACAGTGGATTCATCAGTCCAGTACAAAGCAGGAAGGTATAAGGAGACGAGGAGTTTGAGGTAATCAGTTCCTCAGCCTGGAATCGATTCCAGGCTGAGGGACTGATAAAGGCCACTGTGTGGGCAAAACGTAGCCAATAAAGTATCACACTGTAATGCATATGTGTCTACTTTTCCACCTCTTCGTTATTTTATAACATTTATGTCCATGTCCCCCTGTGAGTTTATCACGTGTCGTAAGAGGCGACTAAAATGCCGGGAACAAGGGACTAGTAACCCCTTCTCCTCTATATATTACTAAACTTAAAAGGAAAAGCTTGTGGTTTTCCTTTTGGGTCACACTGCTTCGGTGGGATGCGGCCGGTTTGTTGAAAGAAATGATAATAATAATAGTAATAATAATCCCATCTTGTAGCATTGCTGGCATCGGGGATGTCTAGGTAAACAGGTTCAACATTCACTTGTTTCTCTACATCCTCCCCCGTACATCAACAGCCGTAATCGTAGACTTGAAAATTACCTGTCTAAATTCAGTCGAGCATCAAAATTATTGGGAACACTTGAAGTCTCTCTGAAAAAAAAAGTTTCATAATTTACACCTGGAACAGTATGGAGGATTTGGCCTCCAATTTTCACATGGAAATAATTCCCTACGAGAGCGAGGGAGGTTGGGTTGTCAGGAAACAGGACGAGTGTTTCCTGACGCGGGTCAAAGTCGCCTTCCGTCGGCTTACCGGTCCACCCCTTTAAAAATTATGGTTATGATTATAACCATTTGTGATCTTACGAGAGCAAGGAAAGAGGTGGAGTACACTAAAACAAAGTAAATACACACAGATGCAACTATTATGACATTTTATTGTGGCAACGTTTCTCTCTCCAGGAGCGAAAGTGTCATTGATTGCATCTGTGTTCATTTACCTAACATTCTGTTGGTAATTCTACCATTATTACTAATAGACAATAAGTGCAAAGGAACCAAGACTTTTCAACACCCTGTTAACGTTGTTAGTTTCCTCTTCTGTCTCCCCTCGAGGAAGGTTCCTTGATGCTGGTGAGGGGCTCTTAATCTAGGGAATTGGATCTGTTCTCCAGTTCCCTGAATTAAACCTGATTACCTTCCACATCCCCCCCAGGCGCTGTATAATCCTACGGGTTTAGCGCTCCCCCTTGATTATAATAATAATCCTCTTCTGTCTGAATTCTCTCCCCTTGCCTCTGCGACCTGTGGTGTGCTGTACTGCCGCTTCTTCTTGCCCGGGTCTCTATTCTCTCTAGAAGTTGTAGATGAGACGGTGGGGAATGAGGTGGAAGGCAATCCAAGACAGTGGAGCGTACTCAAGTGTATGGTCTCTCTCTCTCTCTCTCTCTCTCTCTCTCTCTCTCTCTCTCTCTCTCTCTCTCTCTCTCTCTCTCTCTCTTTCTCTCTCTCTTTCTCTCTCTCTTTCTCTCTCTCTTTCTCTCTCTCTCTCTCATGGGTGGAGAGAGGGGGGGCGAGATGCGCATGTTTGTGGTCGGGTTGCGTTAGTTAAGCATGAACCTTCCGGAAATAGACCAGAACATTCTACCTTCCTCTCATTTCACCCCTTCCCCCTTCACTTCACCTCTTCCCCTTCACTTCAACCCTTCACCTTCACTTTACCCCTTCCCGTCCCCATCACCCCTTCCCTCACCCTTTCTTTTCACTCGCTCCTTCAGTTTCCCGTTTACCCTTCCATCTCATTATTATCCTCTCCGCAACACCTTCCCCACCACATCATCCCCCACCATCCCCACCACATCATCCCCACCACATCATCCCCACCCCATCCCACCACATCTTTCCACCACGCTTCACCACCACACCTTCCCACCACACCATCCCACCACACCATCCCCACCCCACCCCAACCACACCATCCCCACCACACCATCCCCACCACACCATCCCACCACACCATCCCACCACACCATCCCCACCACACCATCCCCACCACCATCCCACCACATTTCCCACCACACTTTCCCCACCACACTATACCTACCACACCATCCCACCACACCATCCCCACACCACCCCACCACACCATCCCCACCACATCATCCCCACCACACCATCCCCACCACACCATCCCCACCACACTCCCCCCACACTCCCCACCACACCTTCCCCACCACACTTTCCCACACACCTCCCACCACACTTCCCCACCACTTCTCACCACACTTTCCCCACCACACCATCCCCACCACACCATCCCACACCACCCACACACCATCCCACCACACCATCCCCACCACACCATCCCCACCACACCATCCCACCACACCATCCCCACCACCATCCCCACCACACCATCCCCACCACACCATCCCACCACACCATCCCACACACCTACCCATCCCCACACACTTTCCCCACCACACCATCCCCACCACACCATCCCCACCACACCATCCCCACCACACCATCCCCACCACACCATCCCCACCACACCATCCCCACCACACCATCCCCACCACACATCCCCACCACACCATCCCACCACACTCCCACCACACTTTCCCACCACACCATCCCCACCACACCATCCCCACCACATCATCCCCACCACACCATCCCACCACACCTCCCACCACACCTTCCCACCACACCTTTCCCCACCACACCTTCCCCACCACACCTTCCCCACCACACCTTTCCCACCACACTTTCCTCACCACACTTTCCTCACCACACTTTCCCCACCACACTTTTCCCCACCACACCATCCCCACCACACCTTCCCCACCACCCACAGTAATCACCCATCCTCTCAACAACACTTCGACGTCGATACCACCTTAAAGATGACGGTTTTGATAATTTTTCCCCCACTCGGGTATAAAGTTGGGGAGGAGGGGAGAAGGTGGGGTGAATTAAAGAGAAGAGGTAGGGTGGTGGGGGGCAGGTTAGTTGATTGTATTTACAGGTTTCCATGAACTGTTAGTAGGTATACCTGGAGAGGGTGTCGGGGATCAACGCCCCCGTGGCCCGGTCCATGACCAGGCCTCGTGGTGGATTAGGGCCTGATCAATCAGGCTCTTACTGCTGGCCTCGCGTAAACCGACGTATAAACCACAGCCCGGCTGGTCAGGTACTGACTTTATGTTCGTGTCCAGCGCCTTTTGAAGACGGCCAAGGGTCTATTGGTACCTTGATTCTTGTGAGGGGCTCTTGATGCGAGGAATTAAAGGTAACCTTAATTTCGGATCAATTCTCTTTGGTTTAGAAAGACACATGAGCAAACACTAGGACATTAGAGAACGTTTCGGTCCCGGGACTGAAACGTTCTCTAATAAATATGTCCTTGTGTTTGCTTACGTGTCTTTCTAAACTAGTTTGTCGGTATCTATTACCAAGGTTTATACCATTAAGATCTCTGTACCTCCACTACTCTCTTGGGTTTATCGCTCACCCATGAAAATGGGTATTTTGATGAACATTATTGATGGTATACAATATTGACAAGTTGATGAATAAGACACCTGCGCAACACTTAGATGTGTTTATTAATGAACAAGACGTATTTGCTACACCTGGGTATCTTTATTGATGAATAAGACGTGCATCAATTGGGTATCTTTATTTGATGAATAAGACACTTGCAACTCTTAGTCTTTATTGATGAATACAACACGTGCAACACTTGGGTATCTCTTGATAAATAAGATACATGTATAAAGTAAAAGGACACAAGTGCAGAGTGAACACTGAAACAAGCTGCCTCATTCCAGTTTATATTTGTCCAACCTATTTTTATGTTACCCAAGTAATAGCTTTTATATCCTTTTACTCATGTACGAATTATTTGCTCTACCATATTGTATTACTTTTGTCACTACCACCACTACTACTACTACTACTACTACCACTAGTGAACATCGAAATGGTACCTCACTAGTATTCACCTCACTATGAGCCTTTATATACCCTGTGTCCATGTATTGTTTGTAATGGCTTGATAAAGCTCCTGGAGAGCGAAACGTTGCCACAATAAATGTCACATTAGTTGCACTTGTGTCCTTTTACTTTACATATTGTCGGTAATTCTACCAACTTTATTACAAGATACATGTGCAACACTTTTTATCTTTACTGACGAAATTTTTGGGTTACGCAGCAATACGGAGGTGATTTAAATTCTGGCAACTTTCGAAGAAGTGGTTTTGAGCTGGGGTGTGCTGAAGTATCGGTTTCGATGGTTGATGTCGCCCCGTTGCTTGTTTTAAGGTGTTCAGTCCGTCAAGGCTGAGAACGCTCTCGCCTCGTCCGTGGTTCGGTCTCCAACATGGGTGGAAATTCTGGGCGTGTTTCTTTACACCTGCTGATCCTGTTCACCTACCTGGGTGTTAATCACCTGGTCACAAGTAAGTGCGGGTGTCATCCTGAGAGACAAGATTGAAGGACCACAATGGAAATATGACAGTCGTCGATCAGGCACTTTCTTTGGTTATCTTGGCTGGCTAACCCTCCCTACCCCGGGTTGTCCTGACTGGCTACCCCTCCCTACCCTGGGTTATCCTGGCTGGCTAACCCTCCCTACCCCAGGTTATCCTGGCTGGCTAACCCTCCCTACCCCAGGTTATCCTGGCTGGCTAACCATCCCTACCCTGGGTTATCCTGGCTGACTAACCCTCCCTACCCCGGGTTATCCTGGCTGGCTAACCCTCCCTACCCCAGGTTATCCTGGCTGGCTAACCCTCCCTACCCCAGGTTATCCTGGCTGGCTAACCATCCCTACCCTGGGTTATCCTGGGTGGCTAACCCTCCCTACCCCAGGTTATCCTGGCTGGCTAACCCTCCCTACCCCAGGTTATCCTGGCTGGCTAACTATCCCTACCCCGGGTTATCCTGGCTGGCTAACCATCCCTACTGGTATATCATAAATAGATAAAAGGTTGTCATTGTTATTGGAGTCTGTAGCCGCCAATTTGCTGATTATTTTTGTAATTTATGGTACGTTTTCCCATGGGATAATTTAAGCCTCTTCTGAACATCTTCAACTTTTAATGACTGATGCATAATAATAATAATAATAATAATAATAATAATAATAATAATAATAATCTATATTTCTACGAGTACATGCACAACGTATACAGACCATAGCTGACATCAGTGACATACTATATAGAAAGCCCCTTATGTTGAACAATTTAGGTTAATTTTGTCCCCAGAATGTGACCCCACACCAGTCGGCTAACATCCAGGTACCTACTTACTCTATCAGTATAGCTACTGAATTCCCTATACTTATACTTGTGTAGTATATTGTAGATCGTATCATCCATGTATATATTTAGGCTCCCTTTCAGTAGGCTCAGTGACTAGCTTGCGTGACGTCACGTGATGCCGCATGAGAGCGCTGCGCTCCCGGCCTAGTCCTCCGCGCTTAGGTCTACGACAGGCAACATAGGCAGGCTCGACACCCTCCCGACAACTGCTAGGTGAACATGGACAGCAGGTGTCTTAAGAAATACTCCCTAATATTTTCACCCGTACCGGGGATCGAACCACGGACCTCAATGTGTGAGCTGAGTGTACTAGCAACCGAACAACGGTTGCTAGCACACTAGCGTACCTGCTGTAATAAGTGATCCCCTCTAAAATTACCCTACATTAATTCGGACTTGTGAATTTATGAATAAGATACTTATTAAACCTTATGTAACTTTATTATGGATGAACTTGGTTGCTGATGTTTACCTGTATTAAGTGTTAATGACGCGCTTTAGACTTTTGTGCGTGTGTTGAGGTAGAGTGAGCAGCCATTGAAGGGGAGTGTGGGATGCCTTCATAGTATGGTGCAGAGATCAACGTAAGTCTGGTTAGTTATAATTTGTGCAGTATGTAGAAAGAATAAAAAGGCACATTACCGTGACTGGGACAATGCAGTAGCCCGCACATAGGGGGAAGAAACCTATGACGGCGTTTCGGTCCGATTTGGACCATTAACAGTTACAGTGTGAGACTAGTTATTGGTCCAAGTCGGACAGAAAAGTAATGAGTTTCTTTCTCCAGTGTGAGGGTTATTTGTGTATTGTACAATATGTATTGACATACAGTTGGGGCTCCGCTAGGTTGCTTACTAGTGCTTGCAAAATTCAGGGTAGACAATGAGGCTATCCTCCAGCTACTCGAGATGAAGTGTTTGCTGTTGCAAGGACACCATTGGAAGTAAGTCACTGTCTGATTTTTTTGGGTTGTCTTAGATAATTTACACTCGTGCTACTATGCAAAATAACCACAATGAAAAAAAAATAGTGAAATTTCAAGCGTTTTCGTGATTTCTCAAATGTTTAGTGAATGATTTATGATAAGTTTTCCGTACTATTATTTTTATTATTCCTTGATAATGTCAAAAATCAAGAAAAGTGCTTGGAATTTCACTGTTTTTCACTGGTTATTTTTACATATTGCGATATCACCTGTTTACTGTGATCTTATTGCATATGTTAATAAGTATGATAATTGTATTTATGTGTACCTATATGTAAATAAACTTATTATCCCATACCAGCAGACCTAAACTCACGGACAACTGGGCATTCGTGTACCTTTTTATTCAGAGAGGGGCGATGAACATTCCAACGTTTTGGAGACGAACAAATTGAAATTGACACAGCTTAGTGAGTGACCAGCTGTGCTTAAATGAAGTTCAGTAGTAACAGCTTGAAACCGTTGAAAAAAATTGCAGTAATTGATGTGATTTCAACGATTCCCATGTTCAACACCCATCTCATTGTGAAACACACTTGCATCACCTTCCTTTTCCTTTCCGTTTTTTCATTGTTTTCCCCCTCGCCGACTCTTACCTTTACTCTCTTCCCTCGACTCCCCAGCAGGGCTAAGTAAGGGCTGGTAGAGGTTCCTTGCACCAATCACAGTGCCTGACAAATGGGTATCGATTTCCGGGCTTGTACATTTCCTTTCCTTAACCTTGGTGACAGACGCAGGCAACCAAGAGAGATGCAGAGAAGAGACGCAGGCAACCAAAAGAGAAGCAGAGAAGAGTCTCAGGCAACCAAGAGGGATGCAGAGAAGAGACGCAGGCAACCAAGAGAGATGCAGAGAAGAGACGCAGGCAACCAAAAGAGAAGCAGAGAAGAGTCTCAGGCAACCAAGAGGGATGCAGAGAAGAGACGCAGGCAACCAAGAGAGATGCAGAGAAGAGATGCAGGCAACCAAGAGAGAAGCAGAGAAGAGACGCAGGCAACCAAGAGAGATGCAGAGAAGAGACGCAGGCAACCAAGAGATGCAGAGAAGAGATGCAGGCAACCAAGAGAGAAACAGAAGAGACGCAGGCAACCAAGAGAGAAGCAGAGAAGAGATGCAGGCAACTAAGAGAGAAGCAGAGAAGAGACGCAGACAACTAAGAGAGAAGCAGAGAAGAGACGCAGGCAACTAAGAGAGAAGCAGAGAAGAGACGCAGGCAACTAAGAGAGAAGCAGAGAAGAGACGCAGGCAACTAAGAGAGAAACAGAGAAGAGATACAGGCAACTAAGAGAGAAACAGAGAAGAGATGCAGGCAACTAAGAGAGAAGCAGAGAAGAGATGCAGGCAACTAAGAGAGAAACAGAGAAGAGACGCAGGCAACTAAGAGAGAAGCAGAGAAGAGACGCAGGCAACTAAGAGAGAAACAGAAGAGACGCAGGCAACTAAGAGAGAAACAGAAAAGAGATGCAGGCAACTAAGAGAGAAACAGAGAAGAGACGCAGGCAACTAAGAGAGAAGCAGAGAGACGCAGGCAACTAAGAGAGAAACAGAAGAGACGCAGGCAACTAAGAGAAACAGAAGAGACGCAGGCAACTAAGAGAGAAACAGAGAAGAGACGCAGGCAACTAAGAGAGAAGCAGAGAAGAGATGCAGGCAACTAAGAGAGAAACAGAGAAGAGACACAGGCAACTAAGAGAGAAACAGAGAAGAGACGCAGGCAACTAAGAGAGAAACAGAGAAGAGACGCAGGCAACTAAGAGAGAAACAGAGAAGAGATGCAGGCAACTAAGAGAGAAACAGAGAAGAGATGCAGGCAACTAAGAGAGAAACAGAGAAGAGACGCAGGCAACTAAGAGAGAAACAGAGAAGAGACGCAGGCAACTAAGAGAGAAACAGAGAAGAGACGCAGGCAACTAAGAGAGAAACAGAGAAGAGACGCAGGCAACTAAGAGAGAAACAGAGAAGAGACGCAGGCAACTAAGAGAGAAATAGAGAAGAGATGCAGGCAACTAAGAGAGAAACAGGGGACTGTCAGGCCAGAAAACAAACCACATTAAAAGACCAGGTGATAAGGCTGAAACAGAAAAGTGTGTGAGAAACTTAGAGATTACATAGCATTTTTCGTCACGGATGAAGGTGGTGGAATGGGGGGGAGAGAAGCAAGTGGCACTCTCTCTCTCTCTCTCTCTCTACATTAGTATGTCATTTATGTAAGCTATGTCTGTGTACCTGGTACATGTACTTGTAGAAATAAAGATATTATTATTACGTAGAGTTTGTGGGAGTTAAGAGGATATGTTGCTCTCTTGGTTTGTGTTGACGGATGATTCAGGACATTTAGCCGCATCATACCTACTTCTGCAACTGTGTATGCTCACCCATTTCTAACGTGGCTATATATATGTTTTGTGTTTTTATTCATTTATTCTCGGTTAGCTTAATAGTACCTAATTTTTACATTTACGTATAGTTAACATCCATTAATAAATTATGTAAGCGTGCGTTTTATCTCTGGCAATGTGAGAGACAATAGTGGTGTAAATAGTTGGAAACCTAGTGGAAATGGTGTAAATAGTTGGAAGAATGACGAAGGTGATGCTGATAGATTAAAAGCAAAGGAAAGTGGTGCATATAGTTTGAAAGCCAAGATTACTTTTTACGGTAGAAGAGGATATGTATGTCTTACGTCGCATTGTGGGTGAATGAAGCAAGTGACATTTTTCCTGAGGCAGCAGACAAGCCAAGCCAAGCCTGCAGAACTCCTTAGTAAGCATCTCAGACATTCCCTTTAAGACGGCAACACTCAAGAGAGGTGTGAGAAACATCAGTGGGTAATATTTTAATATTTTGAAGGGTACCGTCCCTTAGGAAGCTGTGCGCTGCAGACACACACACGAGGGGGGCATGTCTTTCTGCAACACAATATTATACCACCAGTGATGGTCGTACGACTTTCAATGTTTCTTTGGTTGAGGGACTGACCACCACCTATCAAGGCTGAGGGACTGTCCACCACCTATCAAGGCTGAGGGACTGTCCACCTGGATTCCCAAAATCTGCACAATCCAGGGCAACATGGGTTCAGGGCAGGTCGCTCCTGCCTCTCACAACTACTGGATCACTATGACATGGCCTTGGATGCACTGGAAGAAAATCAGAATGCAGATGTAATATACACAGACTTTGCAAAAGCATTTGACAAATGCGATCATGGCGTAATAGCCCATAAAATACGTGCTAAAGGAATAACTGGGAAAGTGGGGAGATGGATCTTCAACTTCCTAACAAATCGAACACAAAGAGTAGTGGTCAACAGAGTTAAATCGGAGGCTGCCATAGTGAAGAGCTCTGTTCCACAAGGCACAGTACTCGCCCCCATCTTATTCCTTATCCTCATATCAGACATAAACAGAGATATACACCACAGCACCGTATCATCCTTTGCGGATGATACTAGGATCTGCATGAGGCTGTCATCTGCTGAGGACGCGGTTAACCTCCAAGAAGATATAAACAAAGTTTTCCAGTGGGCAACGGTAAACAATATGATGTTCAATGAGGACAAATTCCAACTACTCCGTTATGGAAAACTGGAGGAGATAATAACTAGAACAGAGTATACTACTGACTCCGGCCATACAATAGAGCGGAAAAATAATGTAAGGGACCTGGGAGTAGTAATGTCTGAGGATCTCACTTTCGAGGATCACAACAGTGCCACGATCGCACGTGCAAAGAAAATGATAGGATGGATAATGAGAACTTTCAAAACGAGAGATGCCAAGCCCATGATGATCCTTTTCAAATCACTTGTTCTCTCTAGGCTGGAATACTGCTGTACATTAACATCTCCATACAAAGCAGGTGAAATCGCAGATCTAGAGAGTGTACAGAGATCCTTTACTGCACGTATAAGTTCTGTCAAGCACCTTAACTACTGGGAACGCTTGAAAGCACTTGACTTGTACTCGTTGGAACGCAGGAGGGAGAGATATATCATAATCTACACTTGGAAAATCTTGGAGGAATGGTCCCAAATCTGCACACAGAAATCACTCCCTACGAAAGTAAAAGACTGGGGCAGGCGATGCAAAATGCCGCAAAAAAAAGTAGGGGCGCCATTGGTACACTAAGAGAAAACACCATAAGTGTCCGGGGCCCAAAACTGTTCAACAGCCTCCCATCAAGCATTAGGGGAATTGCCAATAAACCCCTGGCTGCCTTCAAGAGAGAGCTGGACAGATACCTAAAGTCAGTGCCGGATCAGCCGGGCTGTGGCTCGTACGTCGGACTGCGTGCGGCCAGCAGTAACAGCCTAGTTGATCAGGCCCTGATCCATCGGGAGGCCTGGTCGTGGACCGGGCCGCGGGGGCGTTGATCCCCGGAATAACCTCCAGGTAACCTCCAGGTAACCACATATCAAGGCTGAGGGACTAACCACCTACCAAGACTGAGGGACTAATCACCACCTATCAAGGCTGAGGGACTGACCACCTACCAAGACTGAGGGACTAATCACCACCTATTAAGGCTGAGGGACTGACCACCTACCAAGACTGAGGGACTAATCACCACCTATTAAGGCTGAGGGACTGACCACCTACCAAGACTGAGGGACTAATCACCACCTATTAAGGCTGAGGGACTGACCACCTACCAAAACTGAGGGACTAATCACCACCTATCAAGGCTGAGGGACTGACCACCTACCAAGACTGAGGGACTGACCACCCCCTATTTAAGGCTGAGGGATGACCACTACCAAGACTTTAGGGACTAATCACCACCTATCAAGGCTGAGGGACTACCACCTACCAAGACTGAGGGACTAATCACCACCTATCAAGGCTGAGGGACTACCACCTACCAAGACTGAGGGACTAATCACCACCTATCAAGGCTGAGGGACTGACCACCTACCAAGACTGAGGGACTGACCACCACCTATCAAGGCTGAGGGACTGACCACCTACCAAGACTGATGGACTGACCACCTACCAAGACTGATGGACTGACCACCTACCAAGACTGAAGGACTAATCACCACCTATCAAGGCTGAGGGACTGACCACCTACCAAGACTGAAGGACTAATCACCACCTATCAAGGCTGAGGGACTGACCACCTACCAAGACTGAGGGACTAATCACCACCTCCCAAAAGACTGGGGGGACTGACCGCTACCAAGACTGAGGGACTAATCACCACCTACCAAGACTGAGGGACTGACCACCTACCAAGACTGAGGGACTGACCACCTACCAAGACTGAGGGACTGACCACCTACCAAGACTGAGGGACTGACCACCACCTACCAAGACTGAGGGACTGACCACCTACCAAGACTGAGGGACTGACCACCTACCAAGACTGAGGGACTGACCACCTACCAAGACTGAGGGACTGACCACCTACCAAGACTGAGGGACTAATCACCACCTACCAAGACTGAGGGACTGACCACCTACCAAGACTGAGGGACTAATCACCACCTACTAAGACTGAGGGACTGACCACCTACCAAGACTGAGGGACTGACCACCTACCAAGACTGAGGGACTGACACCTACCACAGACTGAGGGACTGACCACCTACCAAGACTGAGGGACTGACCACCTACCAAGACTGAGGGACTGACCACCTACCAAGACTGAGGGACTAATCACCACCTACCAAGACTGAGGGACTGACCACCTACCAAGACTGAGGGACTAATCACCACCTACTAAGACTGAGGGACTGACCACCTACCAAGACTGAGGGACTGACCACCTACCAAGACTGAGGGACTGACCACCTACCAAGACTGAGGGACTGACCACCTACCAAGACTGAGGGACTGACACCCTACCAGGACTGAGGGACTGACCACCTACCAAGACTGAGGGACTGACCACCTACCAAGACTGAGGGACTGACCACCTACCAAGACTGAGGGACTGACCACCACCTCTCGGTATGGAAATATTTATCAGGATATATACACCTCGATGTATAACAGATACATCCCTCAAGTGTGTATAAATGGACTTGAGATGCACGTCACGGTGTATTTATACTGAGATATACATATTGGTGTATACACACTAGATATGCTGTACACACCTGTCGGTGTATTTATACTAAGATATACATCTCGGTGTATTTATACCGAGATATACATCTCGGTGTATTTATACCGAGATATACATCTCGGTGTATTTATACCGAGATATACATCTCGGTGTATTTATACTGAGATATGGTATAAACCTTGGTAATAAATACCGACAAGTTGGTTTAGAAAGACACGTAAGCAAACACTATAACATATTTATTAGAAAACGTTTCGGTCCTGGAACCTTGATCACTTCTAACATGTTAGAAGTGATCAAGGTCCCACGGACCGAAACGTTTTCTAATAAATATGTTATAGTGTTTGCTTACGTGTCTTTCTAAACCATACTGAGATATACATCTCGGTGTATTTATACTGAGATATACATCTCGGTGTATTTTTTACTAAGATTTTACATCTCGGTGTATTTATACTAAGATATACATCTTGGTGTATTTTACTGAGATATACATCTGGGTGTATTTATACTAAGATATACATCTCGGTGTATTTATACTAAGATATACATCTCGGTGTATTTATACTAAGATATACATCTGGGTGTATTTATACTAAGATATACATCTGGGTGTATTTATACTAAGATATACATCTCGGTTTTATTTATACTAAGATATACATCTGGGTGTATTTATACTAAGATATACATCTCGGTGTATTTATACTAAGATTTTACATCTGGGTGTATTTTATAAGATATACATCTCGGTGTATTTATACTAAGATATACATCTGGGTGTATTTATACTAAGATATACATCTGGGTGTATTTATACTAAGATATACATATCGGTGTATTTTACTAAGATTACATCTCGGTGTATTTATACTAAGATATACATCTCGGTGTATTTATACTAAGATATACATCTGGGTGGTATTTATACTAAGATATACATCTGGGTGTATTTTATACTAAGATATACATCTGGTTGTATTTATACTAAGATATACATCTCGGTGTATTTATACTAAGATATACATCTGGGTGTATTTATACTAAGATATACATCTCGGTGTATTTATACTAAGATATACATCTGGGTGTATTTATACTAAGATATACATCTGGGTGTATTTATACTAAGATATACTCTGGGTGTATTTTATACTAAGATATACATCTGGGTGTATTTATACTAAGATATACATCTGGGTGTATTTATACTAAGATATACATCTGGGTGTATTTATACTAAGATATACATCTGGGTGTATTTATACTAAGATATACATCTGGGTGTATTTATACTAAGATATACATCTGGGTGTATTTATACTAAGATATACATCTCGGTGTATTTATACTGAGATATACATCTTGGTGTATTTATACTAAGATATACATCTCGGTGTATTTATACTAAGATATACATCTGGGTGTATTTATACTGAGATTATACATTTTGGTGTATTTATACTAAGATATACATCTCGGTGTATTTATACTAAGATATACATCTGGGTGTATTTATACTAAGATATACATCTGGGTGTATTTATACTAAGATATACATCTCGGTGTATTTATACTGAGATATACATCTTGGTGTATTTATACTAAGATATACATCTTGGTGTATTTATACTAAGATATACATCTCGGTGTATTTATACTGAGATATACATCTTGGTGTATTTATACTAAGATATACATCTTGGTGTATTTATACTAAGATATACATCTTGGTGTATTTATACTAAGATATACATCTCGGTGTATTTATACTGAGATATACATCTTGGTGTATTTATACTAAGATATACATCTTGGTGTATTTATACTAAGATATACATCTCGGTGTATTTATACTAAGATATACATCTCGGTGTATTTATACTAAGATATACATCTTGGTGTATTTATACTAAGATATACATCTCGGTGTATTTATACTAGATATACATCTTGGTTGTATTTATACTAAGATATACATCTCGGTGTATTTTTACTAAGATATACATCTCGGTGTATTTATACTAAGATATACATCTTGGTGTATTTATACTAA
>NC_069458.1:21043584-21058584 GCF_026875155.1 Cherax quadricarinatus | reverse complement strand
ATCAGATTATCATTTAGAGAACACAGTAAAGCAAGTGCTACGAAGGCCAGGAATGCAACGGGATGGATAATGATTTTAAAAACAAGAGAATTAATGTCAGTGGTGACACTATTTAAATCTTTGTGCTCTCTTGTTTAAAATGTTGCTCGGTGTTGAGGGCTGTCTTCAGGGTTAGAGAGATATCAGAACTGATGAAAGCAAACAGGTCATTTACTGGTTTCATATAGCACTCAGAGCCCTTGGAATGTACTCTCTGGAGTGAAGAAGAAAGAAATACATCATAATATTTACATGGAAAATACTGGAGAGCCTGGTCTGAAATCTACACCAGAATATGAGTGTGACATCCCCTGAGGAGCACACCAGTCTTCCAGTGGGCCACTGACAGAGCACACCAGTCTTCCAGTGGGCCACTGACAACATGACGTTCGATGAGGGACAACTTTTATTTATTCTATTGTGGAAAGATTGAGGCAAAGACTGGAACATAGTGTAAAAAACTTGAATCACTCGATAGAGCATAAGACCAATGTGAGAGACTTGGAATGATTGCCAGTTCTTACCCCAAAGGATCACAACTGTATTAATACCACAACCACAGGGAAAATAAAAGGCTGAATAGCTAGACTCTTCAAAACAAGAGATGCTAAGCCACTGGTGACGCTTTCAAGTCACTTGTTCTCTTTAGGCTGGAGTGTTGTTGTACTCAAACAGTTCCATTCAAGGCAGGTGAAGTTACAGACCTGGAGAATGAACAAAGAACCCTCACGGTCAGCATAGACTCGGTCAGACATCTAAATTACTGCGATCATTTAAAGTCCCTTGCACTGTACTCCTTAGAACGTAGACGAGGCTGTGATGGATATGTGGGGCAGCGGGCCTCCAGCAGCAACAGCCTGGTTGACCAGGCAAGCACCAGACGAGCCTGGCCCATGGCCGGGCTCAGAGAGTAGACAAACTCTCGAAACTCTTCAAAGGTATATCAAAGGTATAATTTACACCTGGAAAATTTTAGGAGTGGTAACGAATCTGCACACAGAAATCATTCTCCATAAAAGAGACTTGGCAGACAGTGTGCAAAATACCCTGAGTAATAGCATGGGTGTAATGGGTACAATAAGGGAAAACTCAACAGGTGTAAAAGGCACACGATTTCAATGTCCTCCATATATAAGGGGGAATACCAACAGACTCCTGACTGTCTTCAAGAGAGAACTGGACAAGTTCATCAAGTCGATTCCTGATCAGCCGGGCTGTGGTGATTACGCTGGACTTCGTGCAACTAGTGCTAACATCCTGGTTGATCCGTCCATCCACCGAGAGGCCTTTCTGGAACCGGGCCGCGGGGGCGTTGACCCTCCGAACACTCCAAATTATAAAATAGAAGTTTAGAAGTTTTCAAGAGGGAACACAAATAACCCGCACATAGAAGAGAGGAGCTTACGACGACGTTTCGGTCCGACTTGGACCATTTACAAGAGGAAACTGGACCACTACCTCTGGCAAGTTTCAGATCAACCAGGCCTTATAATAACAATAGTATCCTTATTTATTACAATCACATATACAAGGTATACAGGCCTAGCTGACATCAATGACATATTACTATATAGAAATCCGCTTGTTATGCTGAGCATTTCTGGCAAATTAGGTCAGTGATACAGAATGCGACCCACACTAGTCTACTAACACCCAGGTACCTATTTTATACTGATGGGTGAACAAGGACAACAGGTGTCTTATGGAAACACGTCCTAATGTTTTCCAGCCGTACCGGAGATTCGAACTCCGGACCTCAGTGTGTGAGGTGAGTGCGCTAGTGACCCAGCTACGGGAAGGAAGATGCCATATGAGCACGCAGCTACTAACGTTCACCTGGGTTGCCATGAATGAGCACGCAGCTACTAACGTTCACCTGGGTTGCCATGAATGAGCACGCAGCTACTAACGTTCACCTGGGTTGCCATGAATGAGCACGCAGCTACTAACGTTCACCTGGGTTGCCATGAATGAGCACGCAGCTACTAACGTTCACCTGGGTTGCCATGAATGAGCACGCAGCTACTCGTCACTATTTGACAAAAATCATTCTCTTAAAACCCACCCAAAATGGTTAGGCCACTTAAGCTGTCTTAACACACACTTCCTGTCAACCCACAATTTTACACTTCTGTCTCCTACCCAGTCCGTCCCCTCCCCATTCTTGCCATCTTTCTTTTGGCTTAACAGAAAACAAAAGGCAGTAATTCGTGGGCCAGTGGGCGGCCAATAGCAACAGCCTGGTTGAATAGGCAGTCAACAGAGCCTGGCCCAAGGGTGCTAAAACTTTCGTGGGCAGTCAAACTTTTATCACTGAACTGGGGCAATGCCCCAGTTCAGTGATATTATATATATATATATATATATATTATATATATATAATATATATATATATATATATATATATATATATATATATATATATATATATATATTAACAAGTCGGCCGTCTCCCGCCGAGGCAGGGTGACCCCCCCCCAAAAAAAAAGAAAATCCCCAAAAAGAAAATACTTTCATCATCATTCAACACTTTCACCACACTCGCACATTATCACTGTTTTTGCAGAGGTGCTCAGAATACAACAGTTTAGAAGCATACACATATAAAGATACACAACATATCCCTCCAAACTGCCAATATCCCAAACCCCTCCTTTAAAGTGCAGGCATTGTACTTCCCATTTCCAGGACTCAAGTCCGACTATATGAAAATAACCGGTTTCCCTGAATCCCTTCACTAAATATTACCCTGCTCACATTCAACAGATCGTCAGGTCCCAAGTACCATTCGTCTCCATTCACTCCTATCTAACACGCTCACGCACGCTTGCTGGAAGTCCAAGCCCCTCGCCCACAAAACCTCCTTTACCCCCTCTCTCCAACCCTTTCGAGGACGACCCCTACCCAGCCTTCCTTCCCCTATAGATTTATATGCTTTCCATGTCATTCTACTTTGATCCATTCTCTC
Source organism: Cherax quadricarinatus (assembly GCF_026875155.1). Classification (NCBI taxonomy): domain Eukaryota; kingdom Metazoa; phylum Arthropoda; class Malacostraca; order Decapoda; family Parastacidae; genus Cherax; species Cherax quadricarinatus. The sequence continues at coordinate 21,055,577 of NC_069458.1, read as the reverse complement.
TAAATGACCAAACCACCTCAACAACCCCTCTTCTGCCCTCTGACTAATACTTTTATTAACTCCACACCTTTTCCTAATTTCCACACTCGAATTTTCTGCATAATATTTACACCACACATTGCCCTTAGACAGGACATCTCCACTGCCTCCAACCGTCTCCTCGCTGCTGCATTTACCACCCAAGCTTCACACCCATATAAGAGTGTTGGTACTACTATACTTTCATACATTCCCTTCTTTGCCTCCACAGATAACGTTTTTTGACTCCACATATACCTCAACGCACCACTCACCTTTTTCCCTCATCAATTCTATGATTAACCTCATCCTTCATAAATCCATCCGCCGACACGTCAACTCCCAAGTATCTGAAAACATTCACTTCTTCCATACTCCTCCCCAATTTGATATCCAATTTTTCTTTATCTAAATCATTTGACACCCTCATCACCTTACTCTTTTCTATGTTCACTTTCAACTTTCTACCTTTACACACATTCCCAAACTCATCCACTAACCTTTGCAATTTTTTCTTTAGAATCTCCCATAAGCACAGTATCATCAGCAAAAAGTAACTGTGTCAATTCCCATTTTGAATTTGATTCCCCAAAATTTAATCCCACCCCTCTCCCGAACACCCTAGCATTTACTTCCTTTACAACCCCATCTATAAATATATTAAACAACCATGGTGACATTACACATCCCTGTCTAAGACCTACTTTTACCGGGAAGTAGTCTCCCTCTCTTCTACACACCCTAAACTGAGCCTCACTATCCTCATAAAAACTCTTTACAGCATTTAATAACTTACCACCTATTCCATATACTTGCAACATCTGCCACATTGCTCCTCTATCCACTCTATCATATGCCTTTTCTAAATCCATAAATGCAATAAAAACTTCCCTACCTTTATCTAAATACTGTTCACATATATGCTTCAATGTAAACACTTTATCTACACATCCCCTACCCACTCTGAAACCTCCTTGCTCATCCGCAATCCTACATTCTGTCTTACCTCTAATTCTTTCAATTATAACCCTACCGTACACTTTTCCTGGTATACTCAGTAAACTAATTCCTCTATAATTTTTACAGTCTCTTTTGTCCCCTTTCTCTTTATATAAAGGGACTATACATGCTCTCCGCCAATCCTTAGGTACCTTCCCCTCTTTCATACATTTATTAAACAAAAGTACCAACCACTCCAACACTATATCCCCCCCTGCTTTTAACATTTCTGTCATGATCCCATCAATTCCAGCTGCTTTACCCCCTTTCATTTTACGTAATGCCTCACGTACCTCCCCCACACTTATATTCTGCTCTTCTTCACTCCTAAAAGATGGTATACCTCCCTGGCCAGTGCATGAAATTACTGCCTCTCTTTCTTCCTTAACATTTAAAAGTTCCTCAAAATATTCTCGCCATTTACCTAATACCTCCATCTCCCCATCTACTAACTCCCCTACTCTGTTTTTAACTGACAAATCCATACTTTCCCTAGGCTTTCTTAACTTGTTTAACTCCAAATTTTTTTCTTATTTTCATTAAAATTTCTTGACAGTGCCTCTCCCACTCTTTCATCTGCTCTCCTTTTGCACTCTCTCACCACTCTCTTTACCTTTATTTTACTCTCCATATACTCTGCTCTTCTTATGACACTTCTGCTTGGTAAAAACCTCTCATAAGCTAACTTTTTCTCTTTTATCACACCCTTTACTTCATCATTCACCAATCACTCCTCTTTCCTCCTGCCCCCACCCTCCTATAACCACAAACTTCTGCCCCACATTCTAATACTGCATTTTTAAAACTATTCCAACCCTCTTCAACCCCCCCACTACTCATCTTTGCACTAGTCCACCTTTCTGCCAATAGTCGCTTATATCTCACCCGAACTTCCTCCTCCTTAGTTTATACACTTTCACCTCCCCTTACTTGTTGTTGCCACCTTCCTCTTTTCCCATCTACCTCTTACTCTAACTGTAGCTACAAGTAAATAATGATCCGATATGTCAGTTGCCCCTCTATAAACATGTACATCCTGGAGCCTACCCATCAACCTTTTATCCACCAATACATAATCTAATTAACTACTTTCATTACGTGCTACATCATACCTTGTATATTTATTTATCCTCTTTTTCATAAAATATGTATTACTTATTACCAAATCTCTTTCTACACATAGCTCAATTAAAGGCTCCCCATTTACATTTACCCCTGGCACCCCAAATTTACCTACTACTCCCTCCATAACATTTTTACCCACTTTAGCATTGAAATCCCCCACCACCATTACTCTCACACTTGATTCAAAACTCCCCACGCATTCACTCAACATTTCCCAAAATCTCTCTCTCTCCTCTTCACTTCTCTCTTCTCCAGGTGCATACACGCTTATTATAACCCACTTTTCACATCCAATCTTTATTTTACTCCACATAATCCTTGAATTAATACATTTATAGTCCCTCTTTTCCTGCCATAGCTTATCCTTCAACATTATTGCTACTCCTTCTTTAGCTCTAACTCTATTTGAAACCCCTGACCTAATCCCATTTATTCCTCTCCACTGAAACTCTCCCACCCCCTTCAGCTTTGTTTCACTTAAAGCCAGGACATCCAGCTTCTTCTCATTCATAACATCCACAATCATCTCTTTCTTATCATCTGCACAACATCCACGCACATTCAGACTTCCCACTTTGACAATTTTCTTCTTCTTATTCTTTTTAGTAATCTTTACAGGAAAAGGGGTTACTAGCCCATTGTTCCCGGCATTTTAGTTGACTTTTACAACACGCACACGCATGGCTTACGGAGGAAAGATTCTTATTCCACTTCCCCATGGATATAAAAGGAAAAGTAAAAAGACCAAGAACTATTAAGATAAAATCAAAGAAAACTCAGATGAGTGTGTATAAATAAATGTGTACATGTATGTGTAGTGTGACCTAAGTGTAAGTAGAAGTAGCAAGACATACCTGTAATCTTGCATATTTATGAGACAGACAAAAGACATCAGCAATCCTACCATCCATCATGTATAACAATCACAGGCTTTCGTTTTATACTCACTTGGCAGGACGGTAGTACCTCCCTGGGTGGTTGCTGTCTACCAACCTACTACCTATATATTATATATATATATATTATATATATATATATATTTTATATATATATATATATATATATATATATATATATATATATATATATATAAAATGTGTAACACAAATTAAAAGCTTAACTGGGGCATTGCCTCCATGTTTATAGTATTATACAGAGACAGGGCTCGGCTCTGCATGGCAGGGTCAGGTGAGGGAGTTGTGTGTTACACGCGGCTTGTCTGAGAGCCGGATCATGGAGCCACAGTTTAACCCACACCTAACAGATTGTAAGCCAGCGTGCTTCAAACCCACTTTTGTCTCTTCTGTGGCTTGCCGTCACCTGATTTGGTCGATTTTATAGCTTTGTAAAGAATGTCACCTATTTTTTTTTTTTTTAGTGTTTTGTTGAGTTTTGGGTGGACATCATCTGATTTTTTAGTTACTGTTTAGGTTCTCTGTTTTAGTGGGCATAAGCTGATTTATATGAACTTTTAATAGTGTTATTTTATTGGGCATAAGCTGATTTGTGGCTACATTTATGATTTGTGTTGTGGTGATGATAGCTGATTTGTGCTTACATTTATGGATTGTGTCATGGTGGTCATCAGCTGATTTGTGTGTACGTTTATGGTGTGTGTTGTGATCAGCTGATTTACGCTGTATCAGGGTCCACAAGCCGTTTTATAGCGAAGCATTATTGTGAAAGTAGGAAAATAAAGCAAGCACCAGTGCAAATAGAATTATAAGCATCAGGGTAGGACTCAGTCTGATATGCACTGTCAAGGATTGTATGCATCTCAGAGTTCAAAATGAAGACTCTAGAATAACCAGACAACTGTACATGAAAAATGGTATGATAATACCGACAAGGTGTGGAAAAAGGCGCTTATGTACACTTCAGGACATTTATTAGATGAAACGTTTCGCCATGAGTGGCAAAACGTTCATAAGTGTTGCTTTACACATACCATACATTGGCAGTATACTGTAATAACAATTAACTAATCTTCACAGTGCGATTTTTTTTTGTAAATCCTATTGAAAAATAATACAGAATTGAAATAACTCATGAAAAGGCGTTTGTGGTGCGCATTTTTCAATTTCGGACGCGCGCTCTCAATAGCATTTACAAAAATATCACACTAGACTGTAGGTCAGCTGTACGGTATATAATTCGTAATGAACGACTGTCAGTCAGATTAATGTGAATCTGGAGGAGAGTCGAGCCAGTGGTTATTTGTGTGTGTGTACTAATCACTAGGCTGTGTTGGTTAAATAGGAATATCACAACCTGTCTTATTCAGGTGAATGCTGTGTAAATGTACGTGCTGTGTAAACGTACGTGCTGTGTAAATGTACGTGCTGTGTAAATGTACGTGCTGTGTAAATGTACGTGCTGTGTAAATGTATGTACTGTGTAAATGTACGTGCTGTGTAAATGTACGTGCTGTGTAAATGTACGTGCTGTGTAAATGTACATACTGTGTAAATGTACGTGCTGTGTAAATGTACGTGCTGTGTAAATGTACATACTGTGTAAATGTACGTGCTGTGTAAATGTACGTGCTGTGTAAATGTACGTGCTGTGTAAATGTACGTACTGTGTAAATGTACGTGCTGTGTAAATGTACATACTGTGTAAATGTACGTGCTGTGTAAATGTACATACTGTGTAAATGTACGTGCTGTGTAAATGTACGTGCTGTGTAAATGTACATACTGTGTAAATGTACGTGCTGTGTAAATGTACGTGCTGTGTAAATGTACATACTGTGTAAATGTACGTGCTGTGTAAATGTACGTGCTGTGTAAATGTACGTACTTTGGAAATATGCATGCTAAACGCCTTGTGCGAAGAGCACCGGAATAGGTATGTAGACAATGGTCAATTTTTGATCAGACAAGTTGTAGTCTGTACATTGGCCCGCGTGAGGCCACCAGTAACAGCCTGGTTGATCAGATCTTGATCCACCAGGACGCCTGGTCTGGGAGCGGACCGCGGGGGCGTTGACCCCCGGGAACCACCTTCAGAACAGCATTGGGAAACATTGTCATGAGAAACTTCTTCATCCTGTATATTATTTTCACCTTTTAGCAGCAGATCATGCCCATATTTATTTTTTACATTTTTTGTAGCACTAGGTCATGTGTAAGCCTAACAAAGTTGTTTGTGGACAGAAATAATAATAAGGCATAATACCGTGTCTGGAACAACACACAAATAGGTAAGACACATATGCAACAGTTAGGTATCTTTATTATGAAACGTTTCGCCTACACAGTAGGCTTCTTCAGTCAAGTACAGAAAAGTTGATAGAAGCAGAAGATACTTGAAGACGATGTAATCAGTCCATCACCCTTAAAGTTTTGAGGTGGTCAGTCCCTCAGTCTGGAGAAGAGGGACCTGACCTCTCAACATCTGAGTTCTTACCTTTCCTAGTGGCCTACGTCTCACCTCTTGGCGCTATAAAAAGCTCCATCCTGTCACTTCATCTCCATATTGTTTCATACTATGGAACAATGCTCTTCTCCAGACTGAGGGACTGACCACCTCAAAACTTTAAGGGTGATGGACTGATTACATCGTCTTCAAGTATCTTCTGCTTCTATCAACTTTTCTGTACTTGACTGAAGAAGCCTACTGTGTAGGCGAAACGTTTCATAATAAAGATACCTGACTGTTGCATATGTGTCTTACCTAACAACCTGTCGGTATTTTATACCATTTTAATGTTCAACCTAACAAAGTTGTTTGTGGACAGAAATAATAATAAGGCATAATACCGTGTCTGGAACAACACACAAATAACCCACACAGAATGAAACTGCAGACCGAAACGTGGTCATGAGCTTCATTCTCTTGCGTGAGTTAGTGGTGTATTCTTTGTGGACAGACAGTGCTAGCACCATACAAGAGGCGTGTGCTTCCCGACGTATTAAGTCCAGAGGGAGTACCCTGTGGTTATCCTGCCGCTGTTGCTATCTATTTTTTTTTTTAGTAATTATTTTAAGTGTTTAATTGAAGATACTTGTCTAGTGTCCTCTTGAAGACCTCCACACTTGTCCAGTAGTGTTTCTGATATCTTGTAAGATGTTAATAGTCTGGGGCTACTGTCCAAGTCGGACCGAAACATCCTCGTAATCTCCTCTCTCCTACGTGCGGGTTATTTGTGTAGGGCCACGGATGTTGATACAGTGTTCCCTTATTGTGCCACTGTATCCCTGCTTTTCACTAGGTTTATTTTGCGCTTCCATATCTCTCACTCTAGTATGCTATGGTAGTGTGCAGATTTGGGACCAGGCCCTCAAGTACTTTCCAGGTATATATTATCATATATCTTTTTTCTCCTTCGCTCCATTAAGTACATATTTAAGACTTTAAGGCGTTCCCAGTAATTTAAATGTGGTCGCAGGAGGTTAGGAGGTATGGTGGCTGTGTGGTTGTAGGAGGCGAGAAAGGGTGGTGGCTGTGTGTGGTTGTAGGAGGTGAGGAAGGGTGGTGGCTGTGTGTGGTTGCAGGAGGTGAGGAAGGGTGGTGGCTGTGTGTGGTTGCAGGAAGTGAGGAAGGATGGTGGCTGTATGTGGTTGTAGGAGGTGAGGAAAGGATGGTGGCTGTGTGTGGTTGCAGGAGGTGAGGAAGGATGGTGGCTGTGTGTGGTTGCAGGAGGTGAGGAAGGATGGTGGCTGTGTGTAGTTGCAGGAGGTGAGGAAGGGTGGTGCCTGTGTGTGGTTGCAGGTGAGGAAGGTGGTGGCTGTGTGTGGTTGCAGGTGGTGGTGGTGCACTTAATATGGTGCTGGGGACAGTGCTGATCAAGGTCATATAAGTGTGAGTCCCTCACTTGTATGAAGTGCGAGGCCCCGGGAGTGGCAGGTAATCAACTTTGATCCAAGGATAGGAGAAGCTAGGTAGCCACAGTACCTTCACCAGCGTGAAGGTACCTCTCGTGTAGTCGTGTTAGTCGTGTGTGCACAGTGATGCACGAACAAAGTACGAAATGGAGGCATGTACAACGTACGGAATAGGGGCACGAACAACATACGGAATGGATGCTCTCTCTATTTAATAAAGCTGGGTATTCAATGAGTTCCCCGTGTCAGTTCTTCAGCCAAGATGTGCAGCCTTCATTGGACTGCATGCCGCTAACATCAATAGGCTTACTGATCAGGCTTCCAGCCTGGAAGCCTGGTCTAGGACCAGGTGCATTAACCCCTAAATTCTAGAACAGGATTTGAGTGGGACTTGCATATGAGAGTGGATAGAGTTATCAGAGCTTATTTTTTGGGTAGCATTGAAAATTGGGTTGGGCAAATGTTTTGTTAGTGGGATGGATTGTGAAGGACCTGCCTAGTATGGGCCAACAGGCCTGCTGCAGTGTTCCTCCTTTCTTATGTTCATTTACAAAGTGTTAGGTAAGACACATATGCAACAGTTAGACAACTTTATTCCGAAACGTTTCGCCGTTTAGCCTACTGTGTAGGCGAAACGTTTCGGAATAAAGTTGTCTAACTGTTGCATATGTGTCTTACCTAACAACCTGTCGGTATTGTATACCATTTTGATGTTCATTTACAAAGTGACTAAATGGTCCAGGTCGGACCGAAACGTCGTCGTAAGCTCCTCTCTCCTATGTGCGAGTTATTTGTGTGTTGTTTCAGTCATGGTATTGTGCCTTTATGTGCCTTAACCCTTAAACTGTCCAAACAGATCTACGTTCACATGCGTAGTGCTCCAAACGTAGATGTACGTTTCTTTACATATTTTCAAATAACAAAAAAAAAATGTAGATCAAAGTTTTTATTACACGTTTTCAAATGTAAAAAAACAAAAAAGATCTATTTTTTTTGACATACTTTCAAACGTAGATCTACGTTTGGACAGTTTAACCCGTAAACGGTCCAAACGTATATATACGTTTTTTCAACATTTGAAAGTATGTAAAAAAAGTAGATCTTCTTTTTTTTTTTTTTACATTTGAAAATGTGTAAAAAAACTTTTATCTACTTTTTTTTTTTGTTATATTTGAAAATATGTAAATAAAACGTAGATCTGCTTTTGTAGTACTACACATGTGAACGTAGATCTGCTTGGACCGTTTACGGGTTAAGGGTTAAAGGGTAGTTGGAACGGGGAAATAAGGTAATGGGAGGAGTAAGGTGTGATGAATGGTTTGAAAAACCGACAAGTTGAAGATTGAGACACTTATGCAGCATATGGGAATCTTTATTCAGGAATAAAGATTCCCATATGCTGCATAAGTGTCTCAATCTTCAGGAGTAAGGTGTGTGTGTTGTGTGACTGTCTGATGCGTCAAGCTCGTGGGTCATCCTGAGTGGTCTCTCTCATCTTGTCTGGTAGGTCCACAGCTGCTACTCACTTATTTGGGGCAGGAGGTACATTTGGTGCTGGGGAGAAGTGGGTTGTATTGATCTTGGTGAAGTGTGGTGATAGTGGTAGTGTGTGGAGGTTGTGGTGATAGTGAGAATGGAGGGTAGAGGTTGTGGTGATAGTGAGAATGGAGGGTAGAGGTTGTGGTGATAGTGAGAATGGAGGGTAGAGGTTGTGGTGATAGTGAGAATGGAGGGTAGAGGTTGTGGTGATAGTGAGAATGGAGGGTAGAGGTTGTGGTGATAGTGAGAATGGAGGGTAGAGGTTGTGGTTGATGAGTGAGAATGGGAGGGTAGAGGTTGTGGTGATAGTGAGAATGGAGGGTAGAGGTTGTGGTGATAGTGAGAATTGAGGGTAGAGGTTGTGGTGATAGAATGGAGGGTAGAGGTTGTGGTGATAGTGAGAATTGAGGGTAGAGGTTGTGGTGATAGTGAGAATGGAGGGTAGAGGTTGTGGTGATAGTGAGAATGGAGGGTAGAGGTTGTGGTGATAGTGAGAATTGAGGGTAGAGGTTGTGGTGATAGTGAGAATGGAGGGTAGAGGTTGTGATTAGTGAGAATGGAGGGTAGAGGTTGTGGTGATAGTGAGAATGGAGGGTAGAGGTTGTGGTGATAGTGAGAATGGAGGGTAGAGGTTGTGGTGATAGTGAGAATGGAGGGTAGAGGTTGTGGTGATAGTGAGAATGAGGGTAGAGTTGTGGTGATAGTGAGAATGGAGGGTAGAGGTTGTGGTGATAGTGAGAATGGAGGGTAGAGGTTGTGGTGATAGTGAGAATGGAGGGTAGAGGTTGTGGTGATAGTGAGAATGGAGGGTAGAGGTTGTGGTGATAATGATGGTAGGGTTTATAGATTGTGAAGATATAGACACATGTACAATATCATTATTGTAGACGTGGTAGATAAGACACATAGGCAACTTTATTCCGAAACGTTTCGCTTACACAGTAGGCCTCTTCAGTCGAGTACAGAAAGTAGGCAGGAGCAGTAGAGATGTGAAGACGATGTAATCAGTCCATCATTATTGTAGACGTTTCGTCATCCAGTGGCTTTATCATTACAGATACTAGGACATAATTTAAAGACAGTAGAACTATATACAGTAAAGATACCCAGATGTTGTACATGTGTCTAAATCTTCATCTTGTCGGTATTGTATACCATCCTTGTACAACTTTATAGGTTGTGGTGATAGCTACGGTGTTAGGGTGTATAGATTGTGGTGGTAGGGCGTAAAGCGTGTGGTAATAGATTTGAGGGGCTTAGGAGTGCTAATATGACGTGAAGTTAAAAACCTCACAGTAGTGTTGCCATCACAGTCGCGAGGAAATTGATAGACTGGATAACTAGAGCCTTCAAAACAAAGAGATGATAACCAAGTGAAGGAAACGTTTCTCCACGAGTGGCTTCAGGACTGAAGAAGCCGCATGTGGCGAAACGTTTGCTTTAATAAATGTAATAAAGTTGGTAGAATTACCGACAATATGTAAAGTAAAAGGACACAAGTGCAACTAATGTGACATTTAATTGTTTCAACGTTTCGCTCTCCAGGAGCTTTATCAAGCCATTACATGGGTAATGGCTTGATAAAGCTACTGGAGAGCGAAACGTTGCCACAATTAAATGTCACATTAGTTGCACTTGTGTCCTTTTACTTTAATAAATGTCTTGAACTGTACATATGTGTATTTTTTCCACACTCTTAAAGTTAACTTGCTCTCTCTAGACTGGAATATTGCTGCACTCTAACAACCCCAGAGACTGGAGAAATACTTCCTCAACACGTCCAGCCGTGTTCTCTCGAGTACCTGTTTCCCGCCTCTCAAATAGTCTTTCTCTGTCCGTATCAATTCATATGAGTAGTATTTTGTGTTAGTGATAAGATGAATCCAAAGCTTTTGTCGATTCTGATACCAATGCCTAATTTTAGGTTGATGCCGATACTTACCTATACCCTTTATATACCTTTGACGAGTGTCGAGAGTTTTCCTACTCCCTGGAGCCCATATCATCCAAATAGGCGGATACTCACTGCTTTGGCATACTATTAGTTGCTATCATGGCTCCCCGGTTTTTCTGTTCTCCGCTATCGTTAGATTCACCCCCGATAGCCTCTTCCCGTAGGTCTTACGCCTTAGTTCTGGAACTAATCTCGTGCCATACCTGTGTGAGTGTGTTCGTTCCTGTGTGCGTGTGTACATGTAATTATATGCCTGTGTGTGTGTTTGCGCCTGTGTATGTGTGTGTGGTAGAGAGAGAGAGAGAGTGCATGTGAGTGTGACTGTAGGTGTCATTGTCTAAAACACCAAGTAATTATAGTAAGGCGGGTGGTGGCCAAGTGTGGTGGCTGAGGTAGGGCCACAACCACTCATTGTTACCCCTCTTCATACATTAACACACATTGTATCATCTTAATTATTCTACCATATTGTATTACTTACTAGTACAAGATATTGTCACATATTAGATATTTTAAAGAAGATATCGTGAAGTGATGTAAAATATTTTAATATGTAATATAATAGCTCTCATATAAACTCCTCATAAAGGAGTTTATATTATATACGATATACTTTTCTAGTGGCATTTACAAAGAATACACTGCATAGAGGAACTGTTTATAAGATGTACTTTCCAGTGGCATTCACACTGAGCACACACTATGTAAGGAAGAATTGTGGGATAACTGACTATATGTTGGAAGATACTGTCAGATGCTTCATCATATTGGAAGATACTGTCAGATACTTCATGATATTGGAAGATACTGTCAGATGCTTCATGATATTGGAAGATACTGTCAGATACTTCATCATATTGGAAGATACTGTCAGATACTTCATCATATTGGAAGATACTGTCAGATACTTCATCATATTGGAAGATACTGTCAGATACTTCATCATATTGGAAGATACTGTCAGATACTTCATCATATTGGAAGATACTGTCAGATACTTCATCATATTGGAAGATACTGTCAGATACTTCATCATATTGGAAGATACTGTCAGATACTTCATCATATTGGAAGATACTGTCAGATACTTCATCATATTGGAAGATACTGTCAGATACTTCATCATATTGGAAGATACTGTCAGATACTTCATCATATTGGAAGATACTGTCAGATGCTTCATGATATTGGAAGATACTGTCAGATACTTCATCATATTGGAAGATACTGTCAGATACTTCATCATATTGGAAGATACTGTCAGATACTTCATCATATTGGAAGATACTGTCAGATACTTCATCATATTGGAAGATACTGTCAGATGCTTCATGATATTGGAAGATACTGTCAGATGCTTCATGATATTGGAAGATACTGTCAGATACTTCATCATATTGGAAGATACTGTCAGATGCTTCATGATATTGGAAGATACTGTCAGATGCTTCATGATATTGAAAGATGCTGTCAGATGCTTCATGATATTGGAAGATACTGTCAGATGCTTCATGATATTGAAAGATGCT
>NC_069458.1:20976867-21038084 GCF_026875155.1 Cherax quadricarinatus | reverse complement strand
TGTTACCAGACATGTGGTTTTCACTATTTTACACTAACATTTTTCCACAGAATTTATTGTACACTATTACACAACATTGTTACCACACAAGGTGTACACAGTTACACTAACATTGTTCAGCAGCGAGTGTGTAGTGTGTACACTAGTTACACTAACATTGTTACCAGCAGCAGCAGTGTGTACACTAGTTACACTAACATTGTTACCAGCAGCAGCAGTGTGTACACTAGTTACACTAACATTGTTACCAGCAGCAGTGTGTAGTGTGTACACTAGTTACACTAACATTGTTAGCAGCAGCAGCAGTGTGTAGTGTGTACACTAGTTACACTAACATTGTTACCAGCAGCAGCAGTGTGTAGTGTGTACACTAGTTACACTAACATTGTTACCAGCAGCAGCAGTGTGTAGTGTGTACACTAGTTACACTAACATTGTTACCAGCAGCAGTGTGTAGTGTGTACACTAGTTACACTAACATTGTTACCAGCAGCAGTAGTGTGTAGTGTGTACACTAGTTACACTAACATTGTTACCAGCAGCAGTAGTGTGTACACTAGTTACACTAACATTGTTACCAGCAGCAGCAGTGTGTACACTAGTTACACTAACATTGTTACCAGCAGCAGCAGTGTGTACACTAGTTACACTAACAAGTCGTCATTTGCAACTTGTTTCCAAAATATTTTCTCAGTAACATAATCTTATCATTGTAAACTAGTATTTTTGTTAACTTCTAGATTGTGTGTTTGTGTTGTGCTTGTGTGTATTGTATTTGTGAGCATTGTAATGTGTTGTGTGTGCCGAGGTGGTACAATAGTGGTTTTAGCGAGGTGTTAAGTGTATACCAATAGTGTCTTACACAGGAAGGTTGTGTGTGTGTGTGTGTGTGTGTGTGTGTGTTGTGTGTGTGTGTGTGTGTGTGTTGTTGTACACACCCAATTGTTGTTGCAGGGGTCGAGACTCAGCTCCTAGTGTGTGTGTGTGGGGGGGATATTTGAAAGTGATATATCTGGCTACACTCGCCCCCTCCTTTTTTTTTTTATTTTCACTCCCTATTTTCTCTTCCCTTTTTTACTTCATCTCTTGTTTTCTTGACCGTCTTTACCTTCCTCACTGGCCCCGTGTCTCTGCCTGTCTCTCTCCCTACCTTCTCTCTCTTCCTCCCCCGTCCCTCTACTCACAGCGTTGTTCAATATCTGGTTTTTAATACATGACCTTGGGAGCAGCGGTAAGTCCACCTACAGTCAGTGACCTGTCCTTTGTACGCTCTGTCTTCTGTCCGCTCCACCTGTCCTGTCTAATCTACTTTGTTTACCACCGTTTCGTACAATTTTTGTCCCTATTCTTGTCTCCCATTCCGCTCCCATCTTCCCATTGTGTTTCTTCCTTCGTTTGTCGTTGAGTTAAGAAATAATGAGTGACGAAGGTAAACTTTTGAGAAAGTGTTACCCAGTTAAGTGTTGTTGGTGTGTATTTGTAACAGTGTTCTTTGTGTGAGTAACAATGTTATTTGTGTGTTTGTAACAATGTTCTTTGTGTGAGTAACGATGTTATTTGTGTTTGTAACAATGTTAGTGTGTAACAACGCTGTTAGTTTGTGTGTAGCAATGTTGTTAGTGTGTAACAGTGTTCTTAGTGTGAGTAACGATGTTATTTGTGTGTTTGTAACAATGTTAGTGTGCAACAGTGCTGTTAGTTTGTGTGTAACAATGTTAGTGTGTTTGTAACAGTGTTCTTAGTGTGAGTAACGATGCTGTTAGTTTGTGTGTAACAACCTTGTTAGTGTGTAACAATGTTCTTGATGTGAGTAAGGATGTTATTTGTGTGGTTGTAACAATGTTAAGTGTGTAACAGTGCTGTTAGTTTGTATGTAACAATATTGTTAGTGTGACTGTGTAATGTTAGTGTGCTTGTAACAATGTTTTAAGTGTATTTTTCTAACAGTTTTTATTTTGCAAATTTGGATACACAAGCAGTGTGCTGCTCCCAGGTACGGGGGAGCTGGGGGGGGGATTAGGATGATGATGAAGGGGCGGAGAATGGGTGAGGAGGGGGAGAATAGGGAAGTAGGAGAGGAAACGGGAGGTGGTGAGGCGAGCACGTGTGAATGACAGGTTAAAACACGTGTGCTCACTTTACCTTGCTACTGCAGAGACATGAACACGTGAGGTTGACATGTGTAGCTGACACGTGAGGTTGACATGTGTAGCTGACACGTGAGGCTGACACTTGAGACAGAGTAATTCCTTCAGCTTTACTAATAGCCACGATAAGACAAACCTTACTGCTGACAGAATGGTGTCAGAAGCATGTATTCTTGTGTAGTATGTACACAGCTGGTACACTATTATACTATACAAGTATACATACATACTAGTGTACCGGCGGTGTACACCCACAACTGTTAAGGGTTGTGGGTATACACAGCTGGTACACAAATATGAAGAACGCAAAGTCACAATACCGTGACTGGAACAATATACAGATAACCCGCACATAGCAGAGAGGAGCTTACGACGACGTATCGGTCCGATTTGGACCATTTACAAGGTCACACTGTATACATACAGTGAAGTACACGGTCAAGTGGGAAATGTATATTCCGGCCTCCGACTGAGGCCTTCAGCAAGTACCTCGGTTGGAGGCCATCATATGCAGTTTCCTTTTGATCTTGTACACTCTGGGTTGTGTTAATAAATGGTTTACAAAACCGACAAATTGATAAATGAGACACTTGTGTAACATTTGGGTATCTTTATTCTGAAAAGTTTACCCAGCCGGTGGCTTCTTTAGTCAAATGCAGAGAAAGGTGGAAAGATGAGGAGTAGTGTGGGATAATCAGTCCCTTAACCTGGAATCGATTCCAGGCTGAAGGACTTATTACCTCAAACTCCTACTCATCCTCCACATTTCTCTGCATTGGACTGAAGAAGGCACTGGCTGGCAAAACATTTCCAGAATGAAGGTACCCAAATGTTGCAGAAGTGTCTCATCAGAGTGGGTTGTGTTTGCGGGGTCGACACACTGGTCGTGACCCCGCCTCAGCGGGCGGCGGGGTCAGGAATGCTGCTGTGCTTTTAACGTTGCAAAAAATGCGTCTCGGTACAGTGTGCGGAAACTCGTCTGCATTAATTCATCGTCACACTCTTAAATTATTGAGAATTATTAAAATAGCAATTCTTAAAAGGTTTTATGCAGCTTTCCCTAAACTACTACGTTACAAGTCAGGCAAGTGTGTGTGTGTGTGTGTGTGTGTGTGTGTGTGTGTGTGTGTGTGTGTGTGTGTGTGTGTGTGTGTGTGTGTGTGTGTGTGTTACCATTTTGTCCTAGGCACATGTCGATTAGACACTAGGCCTGTTGTATAGTGTGTGTGTGCGTGTGTGTGTGTGTGTGTGTGTGTGTGTGTGTGTGGTTTTACTGAGAGCCCAGAACACGTGTTGAGCTTTGTCTTCAGAATTTCACGAACGTTACAACACTATTGGTGACACCGTTATGAGGTCGACATACTTGATACACACTTATGACCCCCACGCCGCCTCTGCTTGAAATATTTTGATGGTGTAAAGCGTATTACAATTGTAAGTCAGTTTAAAATACTTTTTTAGGTAAAAAGTTAATGAACTATTTTTTTGTATTCTCTCTCTCTTGTGTGTGTGTGTGTGTGTGTGTGTGTGTGTACCCACCGAGTTGCTGTTGCAGGGGTCGAGACACTGCTCCTCACCCTGCTTTTTAACTTTCAAAATGGGCTGGCATTTATTGGTTCTTGGTCTTCTGAGCCAAAGTATACCTACTCTTGAACCTGTGTATGGATTTGCTTCCTCCTCCTCCTCACGAAGATCATTCTACTTGTTTGAACACCCTAAGAGCCTTATCATGCCTACTCTTGAACCTACGTATGAGT
This sequence comes from Cherax quadricarinatus, assembly GCF_026875155.1. Taxonomy (NCBI): domain Eukaryota; kingdom Metazoa; phylum Arthropoda; class Malacostraca; order Decapoda; family Parastacidae; genus Cherax; species Cherax quadricarinatus. The sequence goes on along the minus strand of NC_069458.1, from coordinate 21,034,180 downwards.
TACCTCCTTCACCTTCTCCTCATAAAGATCATTCTACTTGTTTGAACACCCTAAGATTAAGGCAGTATTTCCTAACAGTTACGTAGCTCATCTGTATTCCTGGCTTTCACTCATACCTTCTCACCCTTGTGTCTTACATTGTCCCTAGCTGCTCTGTTGAACCTTCTGAGTACTTTGTATGTCGTTATCGTGTCTTACATTGTCCCTAGCTGCTCTGTTGAACCTTCTGAGTACTTTGCATGTCGTTATCGTGTCTTACATTGTCCCTAGCTGCTCTGTTGAACCTGAGTACTTTGTATGTCGTTATCGTGTCTTACATTGTCCCTAGCTGCTCTGTTGAACCTTCTGAGTACTTTGTATGTCGTTATCGTGTCTTACATTGTCTGCCCTAGCTGCTCTGTTGAACCTTCTGAGTACTTTGTATGTCGTTATCGTGTCTTGCATTGTCTGTCCCTAGCTGCTCCGTTGAACCTTCTGAGTACTTTGTATGTCGTTATCGTGTCTTGCATTGTCTGTCTCTAGCTGCTCTGTTGAACCTTCTGAGTACTTTGTATGTCGTTATCGTGTCTTGCATTGTCTGCCCTAGCTGCTCTGTTGAACCTTCTGAGTACTTTGTATGTCGTTATCGTGTCTTACATTGTCTGCCCTAGCTGCTCCGTTGAACCTTCTGAGTACTTTGTATGTCGTTATCGTGTCTTGCATTGTCTGCCCTAGCTGCTCTGTTGAACCTTCCGAGTACTTTGTATGTCGTTATCGTGTCTTACATTGTCTGCCCTAGCTGCTCTGTTGAACCTTCTGAGTACTTTGTATGTCGTTATCGTGTCTTACATTGTCTGCCCTAGCTGCTCTGTTGAACCTTCTGAGTACTTTGTATGTCGTTATCGTGTCTTACATTGTCTGCCCTAGCTGCTCTGTTGAACCTTCTGAGTACTTTGTATGTCGTTATCGTGTCTTACATTGTCTGCCCTAGCTGCTCCGTTGAACCTTCTGAGTACTTTGTATGTCGTTATCGTGTCTTACATTGTCTGTCCCTAGCTGCTCCGTTGAACCTTCTGAGTACTTTGTATGTCTCTATCGTGCCTCTCCATGATATGTCCGTTCAAGATATATGTTAATAGCTTTGAAGAGACCGGAGCTAGAGCTTGCCACAATTGTGAGGTTCGTTTGTAAGAAGGTGCACTTTGGTCACACTGAGACTCGGGCTAACCTTCCTAGTGCACAGGAATACATCTAGGGCACTAGTCTGCTAGTTGTAACATTGTTGAGCCAGGGGTTCACACCAGCCCTTCAGTGAGTTGACAGATACTGAACATGATGAGGAGACAGTACTTGCTCAGGTAAGATATACTGAACGTATTCTGTGATAGTACTCGTTCAGTTAGTTGACAGTGAACGTATCCTGAGGAGACAGTACTCGTTCAGTTAGTTGACAGTGAACGTATCCTGAGGAGACAGTACTCGTGCAGTTAGTTGACAGTGAACGTATCCTGAGGAGACAGTACTCGTGCAGTTAGTTGACAGTGAACGTATCCTGAGGAGACAGTACTCGTTCAGTTAGTTGACATATAGTGAACAGGAGACAGCACTGGAGACAGCGGGGATGTGGCAACAATGTTCACACGGAGTGCAGCCTTGAATAACCCTCGCGGGTTTAACGCTTTTTTCCTGAATATTATTATTGTTATTATTGTGGGAGCGTCCTCAGGGTGGAGCAACCAGTGGTTTATTGTGAAGCATGTTGATCTATGTTGATCTGTGTTGATCTATGTTGATCTGTGTTGATCTATGTTGATCTGTGTTGATCTGTGTTGATATATGTTATCTATGTTGATCTCAGTGTGTGTGTATCTATGTTGATCTCAATGTTGTGCAGCATGTTGATCTGTGTTAATCTATGTTGATAGATGTTATCTACGTATGTTGATCTGAGTGTTGTGAAGCATGATCTGTGTTGATCTCAGTGTTGTGAAGCATGATCTGTGTTGATCTCAGTGTTGTGAAGCATGATCTGTGTTGATCTCAGTGTTGTGAAGCATGATCTGTGTTGATCTTAGTGTTGTGAAGCATGATCTGTGTTGATCTCAGTGTTGTGAAGCATGATCTGTGTGATCTCAGTGTTGTGAAGCATGATCTGTGTTGATCTCAGTGTTGTGAAGCATGATCTGTGTTGATCTCAGTGTTGTGAAGCATATGGATCTGTGTTTGATCTGACGTGTTTGTGTAAGCATGATCTGTGTTGATCAGTGTTGTGAAGCATGATCTGTGTTGATCTCAGTGTTGTGAAGCATGATCTGTGTTGATCTCAGTGTTGTGAAGCATGATCTGTGTTGATCTCAGTGTTGTGAAGCATGATCTGTGTTGATCTCAGTGTTGTGAAGCATGATCTGTGTTGATCTCAGTGTTGTGAAGCATGATCTGTGTTGATCTCAGTGTTGTGAAGCATGATCCGTGTTGATCTCAGTGTTGTGAAGCATGATCCGTGTTGATCCCAGTGTTGTGAAGCATGATCTGTGTTGATCTCAGTGTTGTGAAGCATGATCTGTGTTGATCTCAGTGTTGTGAAGCATGATCTGTGTTGATCTCAGTGTTGTGAAGGATCTGTGTTGATCTCACTTTTCAGTATTGCTGTCTATCTTGTAATTTGGTTAACAGTCTTACTTAGGTTTATATTTAATTCTTGTAGCCAAGACGCTAAGTGATCCCTGATTTCAGCTTCCTGTGTTTTGTAACTTTGTAATAAACTAAGTCTGCATTATTGAGTACAGTGCCAGCTGGCACTGAGGGGATGTTACAGTTCTGAGGGTCATCTGAACAGTGATGTCAACACACTTCTGACTAGACAGTGACTAAATGATGGTGATTGTCTTTCCTCTATCTTTGAGTCACCCTACCTCGGTGGGAGACTGCAGGTGTGTTAAAAGAAATATATATTTAACAGGTTATTTAGAGGTATCTGAAATGGCAGTCAGATAAGAATTAAGCAATGCAGTTATGGTGTGTTTTGATGACTTAGTTGTGTACCCGAGAATCTAAAAATGTCTAAATTCAGATTCAGAAAGTTTTAACCTGCAGCCAAAATTTTAGTGTTATTTGAAAGACAGTACTTGTACTAATATTTGTGTTACAGTAGTTAAATTGTTTATAATTATTTTTGTAAATATAACTATAAAATATTAGAGGTTATGAATAATGTAAGAGACCTGGGAATAACCACATCGGAAGATCTTGTGTTTAAGGCGCACAATAAAGTTACTGTCATAACTTCAAGGAAAATGATAATTTAAATAACAAGAATCTTCATAACAAAGAGATGTCAGGTTACTGAGGATACGCTTCAGATTATACTTAAACTGGAATATTGTTGTACACTAATAGCCACTTTTAAGACTGAAAAATGTAGCTCTTTACATTATGCAGAAACTCAGTATTTATTCATAGTGAAACTCCTAAAATACCTAAATTATTAAGAATGATTAACATTCTGAACTCAACATCTTGAGAACATAAATACTGTAGATAGTGAACACCTGTGTAACATATGGTATCATTATTTGGAGGTTTCACCAGCATAGCCTCCTCATTCAGTACTGGGAAAGGATGGAAGATGATGAATTTAAGGTAATCATCCTCAGCTTGAGTCGATGTGTTCAGTCATAGTCTGATAAAATCGGTTTCTAAATTTGTTAAACACAATATACATTGTCATCTGGAAATATTGAAGACTTTGTTCAAAGTTTGTGCACAGAAATAACGTCTTAACTAAGAGTGCAGAAGGCACGATTAATTGTGTAAAAATAACTGTACACTGATAACTTATATATTAGGTGATTATTAACAGATATGAAATTGTCTTCAAGGAGGAAATTGACAACTTTGTAATAACCTTGGCTGTGGGATGCGACAAGCACTAGAGCGTACACAGGATGCCTGGCCTCATACCAGCTTCTTGGAGTTTCTGTGGTGACTGCTGAGCAAGCACTAGAGGCCGTCACACAGGATGCCTGGCCTCATACCAGCTTCTTGGAGTGTTGTTGTGGTGACTGCTGAGCAAGCACTAGAGGCCGTCACACAGGATGTCTGGCCTCATACCAGCTTCTTGAGTGTGTTTGTGTGCTAGAGCAAGCACTAGAGGCGTCACACAGGATTTGGCCTCATACCAGCTTCTTGGATGTTTGTGGTGACTGCTGAGCAAAGCACTAAGGCGTCAAAACAGGATGCCGGGCTCATACCACTTCTTGGAGTGTTGTTGGTGACTGTGAGCAAGCACTAGAGGCCGTCCAACAGGATGCCTGCTCATACCAGCTTTGGAGTGTTTGTGGTGACTGCTGAGCAAGCACTAGAGGCCGTCACACAGGATGCTTGGCCTCATACCAGCTTCTTGGAGTGTTGCTGTGGTGACTGCTGAGCAAGCACTAGAGGCCGCCACACAGGATGCTTGGCCTCATACCAGCTTCTTGGAGTGTTGTTGTGGTGACTGCTGAGCAAGCACTAGAGGCCGTCCACACAGGATGCCTGGCCTCATACCAGCTTCTTGGAGTGTTGTTGTGGTGACTGCTGAGCAAGCACTAGAGGCCGTCACACAGGATGCCTGGCCTCATACCAGCTTCTTGGAGTGTTGTGTGGTGACTGCTGAGCAAGCACTAGAGGCCGTCACACAGGATGCCTGGCCTCATACCAGCTTCTTGGAGTGTTGTTGTGGTGACTGCTGAGCAAGCACTAGAGGCCGTCACACAGGATGCCTGGCCTCATACCAGCTTCTTGGAGTGTTGTTGTGGTGACTGCTGAGCAAGCACTAGAGGCCGTCACACAGGATGCCTGGCCTCATACCAGCTTCTTGGAGTGTTGTTGTGGTGACTGCTGAGCAAGCACTAGAGGCCGTCACACAGGATGCCTGGCCTCATACCAGCTTCTTGGAGTGTTGTTGTGGTGACTGCTGAGCAAGCACTAGAGGCCGTCACACAGGATGCCTGGCCTCATACCAGCTTCTTGGAGTGTTGCTGTGGTGACTGCTGAGCAAGCACTAGAGGCCGTCACACAGGATGCCTGGCCTCATACCAGCTTCTTGGAGTGTTGTTGTGGTGACTGCTGAGCAAGCACTAGAGGCCGTCACACAGGATGCCTGGCCTCATACCAGCTTCTTGGAGTGTTGTTGTGGTGACTGCTGAGCAAGCACTAGAGGCCGTCACACAGGATGCCTGGCCTCATACCAGCTTCTTGGAGTGTTGCTGTGGTGACTGCTGAGCAAGCACTAGAGGCCGTCACACAGGATGCCTGGCCTCATACCAGCTTCTTGGAGTGTTGTTGTGGTGACTGCTGAGCAAGCACTAGAGGCCGTCACACAGGATGCCTGGCCTCATACCAGCTTCTTGGAGTGTTGCTGTGGTGACTGCTGAGCAAGCACTAGAGGCCGCCACACAGGATGCCTGGCCTCATACCAGCTTCTTGGAGTGTTGTTGTGGTGACTGCTGAGCAAGCACTAGAGGCCGTCACACAGGATGCCTGGCCTCATACCAGCTTCTTGGAGTGTTGTTGTGGTGACTGCTGAGCAAGCACTAGAGGCCGTCACACAGGATGCCTGGCCTCATACCAGCTTCTTGGAGTGTTGCTGTGGTGACTGCTGAGCAAGCACTAGAGGCCGCCACACAGGATGCCTGGCCTCATACCAGCTTCTTGGAGTGTTGTTGTGGTGACTGCTGAGCAAGCACTAGAGGCCGCCACACAGGATGCCTGGCCTCATACCAGCTTCTTGGAGTGTTGTTGTGGTGACTGCTGAGCAAGCACTAGAGGCCGTCACACAGGATGCCTGGCCTCATACCAGCTTCTTGGAGTGTTGTTGTGGTGACTGCTGAGCAAGCACTAGAGGCCGCCACACAGGATGCCTGGCCTCATACCAGCTTCTTGGAGTGTTGTTGTGGTGACTGCTGAGCAAGCACTAGAGGCCGCCACACAGGATGCCTGGCCTCATACCAGCTTCTTGGAGTGTTGTTGTGGTGACTGCTGAGCAAGCACTAGAGGCCGCCACACAGGATGCTTGGCCTCATACCAGCTTCTTGGAGTGTTGTTGTGGTGACTGCTGAGCAAGCACTAGAGGCCGTCACACAGGATGCCTGGCCTCATACCAGCTTCTTGGAGTGTTGTTGTGGTGACTGCTGAGCAAGCACTAGAGGCCGCCACACAGGATGCTTGGCCTCATACCAGCTTCTTGGAGTGTTGTTGTGGTGACTGCTGAGCAAGCACTAGAGGCCGTCACACAGGATGCCTGGCCTCATACCAGCTTCTTGGAGTGTTGTTGATATTCCAGAGAAGACATTCCCATAGTCACCCTCTCAGGGAACTAGCTCTCCTAGCTTAGCCTGACTTCATTACGTCAATTATGAAATCCTGTCTGTGGTATGGAACATGACAAGGGAACATAGCCTTTGATACCTAGGTATTAGCACATGTGTCTTACGTCGATGCGCTTAGGTATCGACACTAAGGTACATAAGTATAGCACGTGTCTTGTCTGTTTGTCAGTATTTTATACCTTTTGTAATATAGTAGCGAACTCTTGTTCCCACTGTGTAACTTAACTACTGTTGTGCACAGTTTTCATTAGTTAGAAAGCCAAGATGATAAGCAGATGCTGTACTTAAAAAAAAATGGAATTTTGCTGAGTTTGGTGTGATGTTGTTAATGTTGGTGTCTGTGGTGGTATTAGTGAAGAAAGTCTTCCAGCAGAGTGGTCAACGTCTGATTGTTGGGAGAGGAGGGAAAATGGAAAGAGAGAGAGAGAGAGAGAGAGAGAGAGAGAGAGAGAGAGAGAGAGAGAGAGAGAGAGAGAAGGGAAGATGAGAAGAGGGTGAGTGAACGGTGGAAGGCGTGTGGAGAATGGATGAATCGGTGTCACTGGATGCATCCACGATCAGTTGTGTTGCAGCACTGGCTGTTACTGGTTTCTTTGAAGGGGTAACACGATAGCACTGCCCTCTGGCAAAGTTACTTCTTACATGCACTGCCAATCTTTGCCACCATTGTTCACCTCCGCAGTACAATGCCTACCTTAATCTCAGACTATATTTTTTAATAGTTAGAAATGCACTCAGTGCTAACGTACACCGGAGTTTGCTTGTGCTCCTGGTGTGGGGAAAACACAACGTTTTGACAACATTTCGCTCAAAATACAAGCTTGTTCTTCAAGATGTCTTTTGTCAGTATTTGTCAGCAGTATGGCATTTAGAGCCAGTTTGTTCTCTTGTTAAACAGGACTGCTACAAGGATTTAACTAATCTTCACTCTGTTTTTATTTGTACCAAAAAAAAAAAGAGGGTGTCAACAACCCTGAATTTCATCCATCTTGTGACTAGTCTGCCTGAGGCAGGTAAAGAGAGTATACCTGCCGTATTTTAAAACAAACCACTGACGAGAAATCTACTTATTCCAGTGACCTGTCAACATTTTTGTCGCCACGTAAACACCAATGATAGAATTAATATCATTAATATCACCGGGCAACCTGCTAACGTCTTTTTTTAGTCTGGCAGGAGTACTGATCTCTTCCTGTTTCATGAACACATAAGATGACAGGTAAATGTTACGAACTTCTGCTACGTTCAGTATGCACATATTTACTTACCTGTGTACTTCTTAATAATTACTGTTTCATCAATATTTATTTTTCAACCTAGAAGGCCAGGTCTGAGACCGAGTCCTGGGAAAATAATTCCCAGGACCACCTAACAGATAACAAGACTTGTTTACTACCTGGTTTCGCTTTCCACAGAGCCGTCTCAGAGGCCGGGCGTTGCCGACATCAGGTATAAGCAAAGTCACCTCTCTATATTCCTCTACTCAAGTAGCACGTCACAGGTCTTCACTTTTATATATATTATCTAAGTTTCTCCATAAGGTTTTCCTTAGTCTCCCCCCCCCGGTTAGTAGTCGTGCAGTGTGCCCCTGCATACTAGCTAGCCCCTGGATAGGCCTGGAGGCGTGATTGGTGCAATTAAGGTAACAGATGGTGAGTGGACATAACTCGCTCATGGGACGAGTGTTCTTCCCTCAGTACTAATTCGCTACTGCTGTTGCTTTTGCTGCTGCTACCGTTTGCTGTTTTTTTTTTTTGCTGCTAGTATCCACACTTGCTGCTGCTGCTGCTGCTATTAGTATCTACACTTGCTGCTGCTACACCTGTGTTTACTGCTGCTTTTGATGCTGGTGTATGCAGTTGCTGTTACTCTTACTACTGTGTCTGCTATTGCTATGTCTCTTGTTATTGCTCTTGTTGCTGTGTTTCTTGCTCTTGCTCCTTTTGCTGCTGTGTCTGCTGTTTCAGCTGTTGTCTCTGTTGTCTGGTGCTGCTGCTCTTCCAGCTACCTTTCATGCTGTTACTTCCTATCAGCCTACCTGGTAATAGTTCCAGAGATCATGATTACCGCAAATCGGTCTCAGACCAGTCCTCCAAAGGTAAATGTATCCAGGTTGATAACCTCATCCATCAGGCTGTTGGTCAGGCGTAGGCACCAACAGCTCGATTGATCAGCGGTTTAGAGCGATTTGTCAGGCTTTCTATTGAAGGCAGTTACGGTCCGTTGGTTTTACCCTTCCCCTTCCTTGGATCAACCCTGATTACTTTTCATTCCCCAGGCGCTGTAAGACCCCCTGTGGGGGGTGTTCCTTCTACTAGTATTACAAATCACGCAGTAACTACTCCAGGTAGGCAGTATTATGTATTGTGTTCCTGGTTGTGTTCACACAGTTGTTTATAGTAATGAAGAGGAGGAGGAAGATGGAGAGAAAGAGGAGGAGGAGGATGAAGAGGAGAGGGTTGTAAGTTATTGATTATATTCTGGAATAAAACCTGGTTGACCTGGTATGCACCAGACAAGCCTGATCTAAGGCCGGGCTACGTCAGTAGAAAACTATCGAAACCCATCAAAGAGCAAAGAACTAACAAACCCTTTTAAGGCAGGCGAAATTTTTGTAGCAAGAACTGTGTGTAATGTGTCAGATCAGAGCTCTCTGAGTCTTACTGCTTGCTTCCCTCTTGTACACTCACCAAGGTAGTTACTATTTGGTTCCCTCTTGTACACTCACCAAGGTAGTTACTATTTGGTTCCAAGTCTTACTGCTTGCTACCCTCTTGTACACTCACCAAGGTAGTTACTATTTGGTTCCAAGTCTTACTGCTTGCTTCCCTCTTGTACACTCACCAAGGTAGTTACTATTTGGTTCCAAGTCTTACTGCTTGCTACCCTCTTGTACACTCACCAAGGTAGTTACTATTTGGTTCCAAAGCTTCTACTCTACTCACCAGGCTATTTGTTCCAACTCGTTGTACCCTCTGACACACAAGGTGGTTACTATTTGGTTCCAAGTCTTACTGCTTGCTTCCCTCTTGTACACTCACCAAGGTAGTTACTAATTTGGTTCCAGTCTTACTGCTTGCTACCCTCTTGTACACTCACCAAGGTAGTTACTATTTGGTTCCAAGTCTTACTGCTTGCTACCCTCTTGTACACTCACCAAGGTAGTTACTATTTTGTTCCAAGTCTTACTGCTTGCTTCCCTCTTGTACACTCACCAAGGTAGTTACTATTTGGTTCCAAGTCTTACTGCTTGCTACCCTCTTGTACACTCACCAGGGTAGTTAACCTGTGGTTGCAAGTGATACTGCTTGATGTGTGGTGTCGTGGTCGTTGTCTGGTGTGGTGGTGTTGCGTCAAGCATGGCTATACGTGGCTGTGGTTGGGAAAGGTGTGGCCTGCCTCGCCCCTCCCATATACAGTTGATGAAGGCACAATTTAATGGAAGATAGATGAAGTGTGTTGTGCCAAGCACTCGTCTTGGTTCACTGCTAGTCTGAGTGCAGATCTTTACCCCGTTTTTCTAGTTTCTAGTCCAGTTCTAGTATGGTCTCTAAAGTGTTCCTTGTAAGCTTGCAACCATAGCGTAAAATAAGTGATTTATGATTTTGTGTTAATTCAGGGTTGGGTATTGTGGCGCTACATACTGTGATGATAAGCCTGGCCTATGGCCGGGCTCCGGGAGTAGAAAAACTCTCGAAACTCATCAAACGTATATCACAGGTAAAGGTGTCTTCATTTTACTGCCTTACTTTTGTCACTTTCTGAAAGAACAAATAAAATCTTATATTTTGTAAGTTCGTCAATATTATAGGCAGATTAAAAAATATTGTCCATAATATTCGCAAATAAAAAAAAAATGCCATCAAGCGTTGCATTATGCACGTATATCACTGGTAAGGTGAGGCAGGATTTTTTTGTGTTTACTCGCCTAATTGTGGTTGCAGGGGTCGATTCATTGCTCCTGTCCTCGCCACTTCATTAGTCGCTACTAGGTCACACTCTCCCTGCTCCACGAGGGAGGTGTGTGTACTAACCTAGTTGTAGTTGCGGGGGTCGATTCACAGCTCCTGGCTGTGTATATAATATATTATTATATATATATATTATATTTTATATAATATTATATATATAATATATATATATATTATATATTATATATATTGTGAGGGCTGACACTGTCTGTATGAAGGAAGTTCGTGGGTAGCATTGGCTGGGTGTGGTTTTTATGGTTGTCTCATTACTGTGGACACTCAACCAGTCAAGGCGTTTAAGCCAGCCAGTCAAGGCAGTCAAACTAACTAGCCATCCAGTCCATCCCAAGCAGTCAACCCAACCAGTTAACCAAAGAGAGAGAGAATACGAGTAAATGCCCACCAAGAATGGATTATTACTACCTCTCCCTTGGCTCGGTCTTTGAGCTGACCTCCTAGCTACAGGATCAACCATTCAGTGCTTGCACCTCGGCAGATTACTGTAGTTATAGCAGGCACTCAAGCAGTCAACCACCACACATGAAGACCCGGATCTTTCTTGGTGTGCATGGGAGTAAAATGGTAGTGCATCCCATATTATACTTTGAACAACGTGTGTGGACACCATCCTTCTCTCATATATATACTGGCTCCCTTACCTTCGTGTGTTAGTGTGTGGCTAGTTAATGGTCCAGGCCGGACTGACAACGTCGTTATAAATTTCTTTCTCCTATGCATTGGGGATATTTGTGTATTATTATTATTATTATTATTATTATTATTATTATTATTATTATTATTATTATTATTATTATTATTGTTGTTATTATTTACAAGAAAGTGGTAAGTAGGTAACTTACAGATCATACTACGTTTAGGGAATAGGAGGTAATCAGGTTTGACTTAGGGAAAGGGGATGGCAGTTCAGATTGCTTGGTTTCAAGAGTTCTTCAACGACATCAGGGCATGGCCTGCTGTCCTGGGCATGGTGAGACGTATACCGGGGCATGTCTCTCACACCCCCCTGCCTCTGTTGACTGTTGTGGGTCGCATTCTGGGCAGGGTGAGACGTATATTAGGGAGCTCATGTTGTGGGTCGCATCCCGGGCAGTGTGAGACGTATATTAGGGAGCTCATGTTGTGGGTCGCATCCTGGGCAGTGTGAGACGTATATTAGGGAGCTCATGTTGTGGGTCGCATCCTGGGCAGTGTGAGACGTATATTAGGGAGCTCATGTGTGGGTCGCATCCTGGGCAGTGTGAGACGTATATTAGGGAGCTCATGTTGTGGGTCGCATCCTGGGCAGTGTGAGACGTATATTAGGGAGCTCATGTTGTGGGTCGCATCCTGGGCAGTGTGAGACGTATATTAGGGAGCTCATGTTGTGGGTCGCATCCTGGGCAGTGTGAGACGTATATTAGGGAGCTCATGTTGTGGGTCGCATCCTGGGCAGGGTGAGACGTATATTAGGGAGCTCATGTTGTGGGTCGCATCCTGGGCAGTGTGAGACGTATATTAGGGAGCTCATGTTGTGGGTCGCATCCTGGGCAGTGTGAGACGTATATTAGGGAGCTCATGTTGTGGGTCGCATCCTGGGCAGGGTGAGACGTATATTAGGGAGCTCATGTTGTGGGTCGCATCCTGGGCAGTGTGAGACATATTAGGGAGCTCATGTTGTGGGTCGCATCCTGGGCAGTGTGAGACGTATATTAGGGAGCTCATGTTGTGGGTCGCATCCTGGGCAGTGTGAGACGTATATTAGGGATCTCATGTTGTGGGTCGCATCCTGGGCAGTGTGAGACGTATATTAGGGAGCTCATGTTGTGGGTCGCATCCTGGGCAGTGTGAGACGTATATTAGGGAGCTCATGTTGTGGGTCGCATCCTGGCAGTGTGAGACGTATATTAGGGAGCTCATGTTGTGGGTCGCATCCTGGGCAGTGTGAGACGTATATTAGGGAGCCATGTTGTGGGTCCGCATCCTGGGCAGGTGTGAGACGTATATTAGGGAGCTCATGTTGTGGGTCGCATCCTGGGCAGTGTGAGACGTATATTAGGGAGCTCATGTTGTGGGTCGCATCCTGGGCAGTGTGAGACGTATATTAGGGAGCTCATGTTGTGGGTCGCATCCTGGGCAGTGTGAGACGTATATTAGGGAGCTCATGTTGTGGGTCGCATCCTGGGCAGTGTGAGACGTATATTAGGGAGCTCATGTTGTGGGTCGCATCCTGGGCAGGGTGAGACGTATATTAGGGAGCTCATGTTGTGGGTCGCATCCTGGGCAGTGTGAGACGTATATTAGGGGAGCTCATGTTGTGGGTCGCATTCCTGGGCAGGGTGAGGACGTATATTAGGGAGTCATGTTGTGGGTCGCATCCTGGGCAGTGTGAGACGTATATTAGGGAGCTCATGTTGTGGGTCGCATCCTGGGCAGTGTGAGACATATTAGGGAGTCATGTTGTGGGTCGCATCCTGGGCAGTGTGAGACGTATATTAGGGAGCTCATGTTGTGGGTCGCATCATGGGGCAGTGTGAGGACGTATATTAGGGCTCATGTTGTGGGTCGCATCCTGGGCAGGTGAGACGTATATTAGGGAGCTCATGTTGTGGGTCGCATCCTGGGCAGTGTGAGACGTATATTAGGGAGCTCATGTTGTGGGTCGCATCCTGGGCAGTGTGAGACGTATATTAGGGAGCTCATGTTGTGGGTCGCATCCTGGGAAACGTGTGAGATATAGATCAAATGTTTGACAACACTCAGGAGTGTTGAGATTTAGTCTAGGGTAGCCAAGTTTGTCCATCCATGGGGTGTGAGACGTATATTAGAGAAATTTGTGGTCGTTGTGTGAGTGAGAGATATTAGGTGAGTATGTTGTGGACGATTGGTCTGTGAGACGTATTTGGTTAGTGTGGGTGAAAGGGAGGTGAGCGAAATTAAGGGAGCCAGTTGTAGGTGCATTGGGAGTTGAAAGATAGGGACTCGATTTGTGGTGATTTGGGAATGTTGGGGATATAGAGCTATGTTGTGTTCGCACCGGGGGTGGTGAGACGTTTGTATGGGTTATGTTGTGGGTGTCTGGCAGTGTGAGAGTTGGGGGTTGATGTGGTGGGTGATGCTGGTGGTGTGGCGTATTGGAGCATTTGTGGTGTTCTGGGCGTGTTGAGTATTGTGGGAGCTGCATGTTTGTGGGTGATCTGGGCATGTTGAGTGTTACTTTTAGGTCTTGTTGGGTCTGTTGTTGGTGAGACTGTTGTAGGTAGTCTGTTGTGCGGTCTGCTATCTGTGGGTGTGGACGTATATAGGGAGAGTTGTGGAGTACATAGCCATGGGAGGGAGGAAGCAAATGTAAAAGTGCGTTGAGCGTGGCTATGATTTTAGTGTGATGGGTGCGTAAGTGTTCATACGGTGTGTGGAGTGCGTTTCATAAATTTAGTTACAGTTGTGTGTATGGCAATAACAGGCTGCCGGAGTTGGATCAAAGATTGATCTTACTCAGTTTTATGTGGTGAATGGTCAAAGTTATAATACAGGCTTGGATATAAAAGATATCTCTACTGGTTTTTGTTGGGGATGCTACGTTCCACGTGTGATGTGTTTTTCTGCGTTGTTGTCTGTGGTTTCCTGTGCAGTTTGATGTTGTGTCGTGTATGTGTGATTTATCGTTTTGCTATTGGCATTGCTGGACGTAAGTTTCGCTAGTCGTTGCAATTGGATGGATGCCCGTCATTATATGCGTCTTGGTCTTATCTGTTGGTTGTGTGTACTATGCATGTTGTGTTGTTTGTATATTTATGAGTTTTCTGTACGTCCCTCTGTATTGGGCAGTTTGGGACTGGTAAGGGAGAAGACTGGTCAGGCGGTGGCGCCTGAGTGGTACTCCAATTTTGGATGCTTGTTAGTATTGGTGTGCCGGGATCGCTGTGAGTTCTCATACTAATACCTCCTATGAACTTGTGGTATTATGCAGAACCGTTTGTTAAGTAGGTATTCATGATTGTCTAAATACAGTACTGTCTGCTGTCATGTCCAACTTTCTAACTACAGCCGGATACTCAGATTACTTAACTCTTACACTTAATTAGCCCCTACCACACTAGTCCAGTTTTTTCTCCTGTCGTGTCTTTACCTCCTTGATAAGTAATTTATTTCGTGTGTTGATTGTTAATTTAATTGTCAGTCGGTCCGGATGGTCGTCATTATAGCTTCGTCTTCCTTCTCCGTTGGGTTATTGGTGTAGTGAATGCCATGTGCAGTGTATTGTGCATTATCTATGTTTCTTATGTACTTCTGAAGTTTGGATAAGGCATGCATGGTTAGGCGGTGGACATCCCTATGGTCTAAACTTCTTGGATCTTTTCAAGATTTTGCTCAGCTGTATTCCTCTACTCTGTGCCTCCTTATGATTACTTTTCGAGTGGGTATTATGCAGAACCTGTATGGTAGTAGGGTATCGATGTTCTTACTACTGTTCATTATTTCCTTGTGTGGTGTTCCATCCTCCTACTTATGTAGGGACTTCATCTAGCTCACTCCTTGTGTAGGACCACTACTTAGGTCCACTTTCCTTTCTTCGTGTCGGACCTTACCTCTACGCCCCTCCTTGATTGATAGGACCCACTGGCTCCCTCACTTCGTGTGTTAGGACCTGTAAAGGTCCCTCACCTTGAATGTGATAAGACTTCCTCTGGCTCTCTCCCATGTGCAGTTATTGGGTATGTCCATTCCGTATTGGCATTTTTGTTTCTCTTGTTTTAGTATGGGACCCTAGAGCTCTCCCTGTGATAGAGGAGGACACCTCCTAACTCGTGCCCACCTTTCAAGTTTGATCACAGTAGCACCTACCGGGTTGCCCACTTCTATGGACTTTTAACGCCTATTACCCTGTAGGTGTGGAGGTACGCTTGACCTGTATGAGTCTAGGTGGTTCCATTCGATTTGTGTAAGGAACCCCTCTAGGCTCCCTCCCTTGATGTGAAGGACCCTCTAGGCTCCCTCCCTTGATGTGAAGGACCCTCTAGGCTCCCTCCCTGATGTGAAGGACCCCTCAGGCTCCCTCCCTTGTGTGAAGGACCCTCTTAGGCTCCCTCCCTTGGTGTGAAGGACCCCTCTAGGCTCCCCCTTGGTGTGAAGGACCCTTAGGCTCCTCCTTGGTGTGAAGGACCCCCTCTAGGCTCCCTCCCTTGTGTGAAGGACCCCTCTAGGCTCCCTCCCTTGATGTGAAGGACCCTCTAGGCTCCCTCCTTGTGTGAAGGACCCCTCTAGGCTCCTCCCTTGATGTGAAGGACCCCTCTAGGCTCCCTCCCTTGATGTGAAGGACCCCTCTAGGCTCCCTCCCTTGGTGTGAAGGACCCCTCTAGGCTCCCTCCCTTGATGTGAAGGACCCCTCTAGGCTCCCTCCCTTGGTGTGAAGGACCCTCTAGGCTCCTCCCTTGGTGTGAAGGACCCTCTAGGCTCCTCCCTTGGTGTGAAGGACCCCTCTAGGCTCCCTCCCTTGGTGTGAAGGACCTCAGGCTTCCCTTTCCTTGGTGTGAAGGACCCCTCTAGGCTCCCTCCCTTGGTGTGAAGGACCCCTCTAGGCTCCCTCCCTTGATGTGAAGGACCCCTCTAGGCTCCCTCCCTTGGTGTGAAGGACCCCTCTAGGCTCCCTCCCTTGGTGTGAAGGACCCATCCAGGCTTCGTCCCTTGGTGTGAAGGACCTATCCAGGCTCCCTCCCTTGGTGTGAAGGACCTATCCAGGCTCCCTCCCTTGGTGTGAAGGACCCATGCAGGCTTCGTCCCTTGGTGTGAAGGACCCATCCAGGCTCCCTCCCTTGGTGTGAAGGACCCATCCAGGCTCCCTCCCTTGGTGTGAAGGACCCATCCAGGCTCCCTCCCTTGGTGTGAAGGACCCTTCCAGGCTCCCTCCCTTGGTGTGAAGGGCCATCCAGGCTCCCTCCCTTGGTGTGAAGGACCCATCCAGGCTCCCTCCCTTGGTGTGAAGGACCCATCCAGGCTCCCTCCCTTGGTGTGAAGGACACATCCAGGCTCCCTCCCTTGGTGTGAAGGACCCATCCAGGCTCCCTCCCTTGGTGTGAAGGACCCATCCAGACTCCCTCCCTTGGTGTGAAGGACCCATCCAGGCTCCCTCCCTTGGTGTGAAGGACCCATCCAGGCTCCCTCCCTTGGTGTGAAGGACCCATCCAGGCTCTCTCCCTTGGTGTGAAGGACACATCCAGGCTCCCTCCCTTGGTGTGAAGGACCCATCCAGGCTCCCTTGGTGTGAAGGACCCATCCAGGGTCCCTCCCTTGGTGTGAAGGACCCATCCAGGCTCTCTCCCTTGGTTTGAAGAACCCATCCAGGCTCCCTCCCTTGGTGTGAAGGACCCATCCAGGCTCCCTCCCTTGGTGTGAAGGACCCATCCAGGCTCCCTCCCTTGGTGTGAAGGACCCATCCAGGCTCCCTCCCTTGGTGTGAAGAACCCATCCAGGCTCCTCCCTTGGTGTGAAGGACCCATCCAGGCTCCCTTCCTTGGTGTGGAAGGACCCATCCAGGCTCCCTCCCTTGGTGTGAAGGACCCATCCAGGCTCCCTCCCTTGGTGTGAAGGACCCATCCAGGCTCCCTCCCTTGGTGTGAAGGACCCATCCAGGCTCCCTCCCTTGGTGTGAAGGACCCATCCAGGCTCCTCCCTTGGTGTGAAGGACCCATCCAGGCTCCCCCCCTTGGTGTGAAGGACCCATCCAGGCTCCCTCCCTTGGTGTGAAGGACCCATCCAGGCTCCCTCCCTTGGTGTGAAGGACCCATCCAGGCTCCCTCCCTTGGTGTGAAGGACCCATCAGGCTCCCTCCCTTGGTGTGAAGGACCCATCCAGGCTCCCTCCCTTGGTGTGAAGGACCCATCCAGGCTCCCTCCCTTGGTGTGAAGGACCCATCCAGGCTCCCTCCCTTGGTGTGAAGGACCATCAGGCTCCCTCCTTGGTGTAAAGGACCATCTGGCTCCCTCCCTTGGTGTAAAGGACCCCATCAGGCTCCCTCCCTTGGTGTGAAGGACCCATCAGGCTCCCTCCCTTGTGTGAAGGACCCATCCAGGCTCCCTCCCTTGGTGTGAAGGACCCATCCAGGCTCCCCCCTTGGTTGTGAAGGACCCATCCAGGCTCCCTCCCTTGGTGTGAAGGACCCATCCAGGCTCCCTCCCTTGGTGTGAAGGACCCATCCAGGCTCCCTCCCTTGGTGTGAAGGACCCATCCAGGCTCCCTCCCTTGGTGTGAAGGACCCATCCAGGCTTTCCCCCCCTTGGTGTGAAGGACCCATCCAGGCTCCCTCCCTTGGTGTGAAGGACCCATCCAGGCTCCCTCCCTTGGTGTGAAGGACCCATCCAGGCTCCCTCCCTTGGTGTGAAGGACCCATTCCAGGCTCCCTCCTTGGTGTGAAGGACCCATCCAGGCTCCCTTTCCTCTTGGTGTGAAGGACCCATCCAGGCTCCCTCCTTTGGTGTGAAGGACCCATCCAGGCTCCCTCCCTTGGTGTGAAGGACCCATCCAGGCTCCTTCCCTTGGTGTGAAGGACCCATCCAGGCTCCCTCCCTTGGTGTGAAGGGGCCCATCCAGGCTCCCTCCCTTTGTGTGAAGGACCCATCCAGGCTCCCTCCCTTGGTGTGAAGGACCCATCCAGGCTCCCTCCCTTGGTGTGAAGGACCATCCAGGCTCCTCCATTGGTGTGAAGGACCCATCCAGGCTCCCTCCCTTGGTGTGAAGGACCCATCCAGGCTCCCTCCCTTGGTGTGAAGGACCCATCCAGGCTCCCTCCCTTGGTGTGAAGGACCCATCCAGGCTCCCTCCCTTGGTGTGAAGGACCCATCCAGGCTCCCTCCCTTGGTGTGAAGGACCCATCCAGGCTCCCTCCCTTGGTGTGAAGGACCCATCCAGGCTCCCTCCCTTGGTGTGAAGGACCCATCCAGGCTCCCTCCCTTGGTGTGAAGGACCCATCCAGGCTCCCTCCCTTGGTGTGAAGGACCCATCCAGGCTCCCTCCCTTGGTGTGAAGGACCCATCCAGGCTCCCTCCCTTGGTGTGAAGGACCCATCCAGGCTCCCTCCCTTGGTGTGAAGGGACCCATCCAGGCTCCCTCCCTTGGTGTGAAGGACCCATCCAGGCTCCCTCCCCTTTGGTGTGAAGGACCCATCCAGGCTCCCTCCCTTGGTGTGAAGGACCCATCCAGGCTCCCTCCCTTGGTGTGAAGGACCCATTCAGGCTCCCTCCCTTGGTGTGAAGGACCCATCCAGGCTCCCTTCCTTGGTGTGAAGGACCCATCCAGGCTCCCTCTGGTGTGAAGGACCCATCCAGGCTCCCTCCCTTGGTGTGAAGGACCCATCCAGGCTCCCTTGGTGTGAAGGACCCATCCAGGCTCCCTCCCTTGGTGTGAAGGACCCATCCAGGCTCCCTCCCTTGGTGTGAAGGACCCATCCAGGCTCCCTCCCTTGGTGTGAAGGACCCATCCAGGCCCCCTTGGTGTGAAGGACCCATCCAGGCTCCCTTGATGTGAAGGACCTATCCAGGCTCCCTCCCTTGGTGTGAAGGACCCATCCAGGCTCCCTCCCTTGGTGTGAAGGACCCATCCAGGCTCCCTCCCTTGGTGTGAAGGACCCATCCAGGCTCCCTCCCTTGGTGTGAAGGACCCATCCAGGCTCCCTCCCTTGGTGTGAAGGACCCATCCAGGCTCCCTCCTTTGGTGTGAAGGACCCATCCAGGCTCCCTCCCTTGGTGTGAAGGACCCATACAGGCTCCCTCCCTTGGTGTGAAGGACCCATCCAGGCTCCCTCCCTTGGTGTGAAGGACCCATCCAGGCTCCCTCCCTTGGTGTGAAGGACCCATCCAGGCTCCCTCCCTTGGTGTGAAGGACCCATCCAGGCTCCCTCCCTTGGTGTGAAGGACCCATCCAGGCTCCCTCCCTTGGTGTGAAGGACCCATCCAGGCTCCCTCCCTTGGTGTGAAGGACCCATCCAGGCTCCCTCCCTTGGTGTGAAGGACCCATCCAGGCTCCCTCCCTTGGTGTGAAGGACCCATCAGGCTCCCTCCCTTGGTGTGAAGGACCCATCCAGGCTCCCTCCTTGGTGTGAAGGACCCATCCAGGCTCCCTCCCTTGGTGTGAAGGACCCATCTAGGCTCCTTCCCTTGGTGTGAAGGACCCATCCAGGCTCCCTCCCTTTGTGTGAAGGACCCATCCAGGCTCCCTCCCTTTGTGTGAAGGACCCATCCAGGCTCCCTCCCTTGGTGTGAAGGACCCATCCAGGCTCCCTCCTTGGTGTGAAGGACCCATCCAGGCTCCCTCCCTTGGTGTGAAGGACCCATCCAGGCTCCCTCCCTTGGTGTGAAGGACCCATCCAGGCTCCCTCCCTTGGTGTGAAGGACCCATCCAGGCTCCCTCCCTTGGTGTGAAGGACCCATCCAGGCTCCTCCCTTGGTGGAAGGACCCATCCAGGCTCCCTCCCTTGGTGTGAAGGACCCATCCAGGCTCCCTCCCTTGGTTGTGAAGGACCCATCCAGGTCTCCCTCCCTTGGCGTGAAGGACCCATCCAGGCTCCCTCCCTTGGCTGTTGAAGGACCCATCCAGGCTCCCTCCCTTGGTGTGAAGGACCCATCCAGGCTCCCTCCCTTGGTGTGAAGGACCCATCCAGGCTCCCTCCCTTGGTGTGAAGGACCCATCCAGGCTCCCTCCCTTGGTGTGAAGGACCCATCCAGGCTCCCTCCCTTGGTGTGAAGGACCCATCCAGGTCTCCCTGTGTGAAGGACCCATCCAGGCTCCCTCCCTTGGTGTGAAGGACCCATCCAGGTTCCCTCCCTTGGTGTGAAGGACCCATCCAGGCTCCCTCCCTTGGTGTGAAGGACCCATCCAGGCTCCCTCCCTTGGTGTGAAGGACCCATCCAGGCTCCCTCCCTTGGTGTGAAGGACCCATCCAGGCTCCCTCCCTTGGTGTGAAGGACCCATCCAGGCTCCTCCCCTTGGTGTGAAGGACCCATCCAGGCTCCCTCCCTTGGTGTGAAGGACCCATCCAGGCTCCCTCCTTGGTGTGAAGGACCCATCCAGGCTCCCTCCCTTGGTGTGAAGGACCCATCCAGGCTCCCTCCCTTGGTGTGAAGGACCCATCCAGGCTCCCTCCCTTGGTGTGAAGGACCCATCCAGGCTCCCTCCCTTGGTGTGAAGGACCCATCCAGGCTCCCTCCCTTGGTGTGAAGGACCCATCCAGGCTCCCTCCCTTGGTGTGAAGGACCCATCCAGGCTCCCTCCCTTGGTGTGAAGGACCCATCCAGGCTCCCTCCCTTGGTGTGAAGGACCCATCCAGGCTCCCTCCCTTGGTGTGAAGGACCCATCCAGGCTCCCTCCCTTGGTGTGAAGGACCCATCCAGGCTCCCTCCCTTGGTGTGAAGGACCCATCCAGGCTCCCTCCCTTGGTAGTGAAGGACCCATCCAGGCTCCCCCTTGGTGTGGAAGGACCCATCCAGGCTCCCCCCTTGGTGTGAAAGGACCCATCCAGGCTCCTCCCTTGGTGTGAAGGACCCATCCAGGCTCCTCTTGGTGTGAAGGACCCATCCAGGCTCCCTCCCTTGGTGTGAAGGACCCATCCAGGTCCTCCCTTGGTGTGAAAAGGACCCATCCAGGCTCCCTCCCTTGGTGTGAAGGACCCATCCAGGCTCCCTTGGTGTGAAGGACCCATCCAGGCTCCCTTGGTGTGAAGGACCCATCCAGGCTCCCTTGGTGTGAAGGACCCATCCAGGCTCCCTTGGTGTGAAGGACCCATCCAGGCTCCCTTGGTGTGAAGGACCCATCCAGGCTCCCTCCCTTGGTGTGAAGGACCCATCCAGGCTCCCTCCCTTGGTGTGAAGGACCCATCCAGGCTCCCTCCCTTGGTGTGAAGGACCCATCCAGGCTCCCTCCCTTGGTGTGAAGGACCCATCCAGGCTCCCTCCCTTGGTGTGAAGGACCCATCCAGGCTCCCTCCCTTGGTGTGAAGGACCCTTTCAGGCTCCCTCCCTTGGTGTGAAGGACCCTTCCAGGCTCCCTCCCTTGGTGTGAAGGACCCATCCAGGCTCCCTCCCTTGGTGTGAAGGACCCATCCAGGCTCCCTCCCTTGGTGTGAAGGACCCATCCAGGCTCCTCCCTTGGTGTGAAGGACCCATCCAGGCTCCCTCCCTTGGTGTTGAAGGACCCATCCAGGCTCCCTCCCTTGGTGTGAAGGACCCATCCAGGCTCCCTCCCTTGGTGTGAAGGACCCCATCCAGGCTCCCTCCACTTGGTGTGAAGGACCCATCCAGGCTCCTCCCTTGGTGTGAAGGACCCATCCAGGCTCCCTCCCTTGGCGTGAAGGACCCATCCAGGCTCCCTCCCTTGGTGTGAAGGACCCATCCAGGCTCCCTCCCTTGGTGTGAAGGACCCATCCAGGCTCCCTCCCTTGGTGTGAAGGACCCATCCAGGCTCCCTCCCTTGGCGTGGAGGACCCATCCAGGCTCCCTCCCTTGGTGTGAAGGACCCGTCCAGGCTCCCTCCCTTGGTGTGAAGGACCCATCCAGGCTCCCTCCCTTGGCGTGAAGGACCCGTCCAGGCTCCCTCCCTTGGCGTGAAGGACCCATCCAGGCTCCCTCCCTTGGTGTGAAGGACCCATCCAGGCTCCCTCCCTTGGTGTGAAGGACCCATCCAGGCTCCTCCCTTGGTGTGAAGGACCCATCCAGGCTCCCTCCCTTGGTGTGAAGGACCCATCCAGGCTCCCTTCCTTGGTGTGAAGGACCCATCCAGGCTCCCTCCCTTGGTGTGAAGGACCCATCCAGACTCCCTCCCTTGGTGTGAAGGACCCATCCAGGCTCCCTCCCTTGGTGTGAAGGACCCATCCAGGCTCCCTCCCTTTGGGTGTGAAGACCCATCCAGGCTCCCTCCCTTGGTGTGAAGGACCCATCCAGGCTCCCTCCCTTGGTGTGAAGGACCCATCCAGGCTCCCTCCCTTGGTGTGAAGGACCCATCCAGGCTCCCTCCCTTGGCGTGAATGACCCATCCAGGCTCCCTTCCTTGGTGTGAAGGACCCATCCAGGCTCCCTTCCTTGGTGTGAAGGACCCATCCAGGCTCCCTTCCTTGGTGTGAAGGACCCATCCAGGCTCCCTCCCTTGGTGTGAAGGACCCATCCAGGCTCCCTCCCTTGGTGTGAAGGACCCATCCAGGCTCCCTCCCTTGGTGTGAAGGACCCATCCAGGCTCCCTCCCTTGGTGTGAAGGACCCATCCAGGCTCCCTCCCTTGGCGTGAAGGACCCATCCAGGCTCCCTTCCTTGGTGTGAAGGACCCATCCAGGCTCCCTTCCTTGGTGTGAAGGACCCATCCAGGCTCCCTTCCCTATTATACTATTACACGAGAAAAACTAGGTCAGGATTGAAGTATTAAGTGTTTCAAGACCCGGGGTCCCAAACTAACATGTTCCCAGAAGATATCGGAAACACTGCTGGAACAAGAGGAAACTGGACAAGTGCCTCCACCAGGTGCCAGATTAACCATTCTCTAAATAGATATGTGGGCCAGCGGGCCGCCAGCAGCGACAGCCTGGTTGACCAAACAAGCGTAGCCCAGGAAGTAGGCAAACTCTGGTGACTTATCAAGAGTATATCACGGGTAACTAAAACATGAGTATTGTCTTTTATATGCATTTCTAGTCGATTCAAAATAGGATTACGAAAACCGATTTTTTTAATATTAGCTAGAATTGTTTAGGATACGTCGATGCTGCTTAAGGTATCTCTATCCAAGGAACTTAATCTGCTCTCTCCTTTCTAAGGTTAAACCTGATCATCCTTCCCATTCTCTAGGCACTGTATCAACCATTACGGTTTTAGCGTTTCATTGCGGTATAGCCGTGATAATAGTTGCAGTGGTGGTGCTGTGTAGGCACAGCAGAGGGCAGCAAGGGACTAGCTCCCTTAAGGTTTACTATACTAATAGCAGGAGTGTAAGAAATAAGATAGATGAGCTAAGATTAATTGCAAGTGCAGGAAACATAGATATTATTGCTATAACAGAGACCTGGCTCAATCTGAAAGATAGAGAGATGCCCTCTGAATGTCACATACAAGGCTATAAATTATTCCACACTGACAGGGTCAACAGGAAAGGTGGTGGAGTAGCGATGTATGTCAGAGACAATTTAAATTGTTGTGTTATACAAGATATTAAATTAGAAGCGTCAGCCACTGAATCTGTTTGGTTACAGCTTCTCGAGGGCCGAGAAAAACTAATTTTTGGGTGTGATTTACAGGGCCCAAATCTTGATAGGGAGTGCAGTAAACTTCTAAGGGACGAAATTCGTAAGGCATCTACATACGAAAATGTTGTGCTAATGGGAGATTTCAACTATAACAGATTGACTGGAGCAATTTGACAGGAAATTTAGAGTCAGGTGACTTTCTTGATACGATCCAGGATTGTTTTTTAAAACAGTTTGTGACAAAGCCAACTAGGGGAAATAACCTCATTGACTTGGTTCTTGCCAGTAGGGAAACACTAATTAATAATCTTGAGGTTAATGATGAGCTTGGGGAAAGTGATCACAAATCACTCAGTTTTAATATATCATGGAATTCCCCTAATAATGGCAATCAAGTCTCCGTCCCTGACTTTCGCTTGGCTGATTTCATAGGACTGAAAAATTACTTATGTGGGCTGAACTGGAATGACCTGACTAAGGGTCAGGTAGGTGGTGATGGTTGCCGATATGATGCTTTCCAGGGCATAGTTCTAGCTGCTCAGTCAAATTATGTTCCAAATAGGGAAATCAGATCAAACAAAAATGATCCTAAATGGATGAATAATAGATTAAAATATCTGATTGGTCAAAAGAGAGGCATATATAGGCAAATCAAAAGAGGAGAGGGGCAATTAAGAAATCGATATATTCAGTTAAAGAGAGAAATAAAAAAGGGAATTAGAAAAGCAAAAAGAGATTATGAGGTTAAAGTTGCAAGAGAATCGAAGACTAACCCAAAAGGATTCTTTCAGGTATACAGAAGTAAGATCAGGGACAAGATAGGCCCACTCAAAAGTTCCTCGGGTCAGCTCACTGACAGTGATAAGGAAATGTGTAGAATTTTTAACACATACTTCCTCTCAGTTTTTACACAGGAGGATACCAGCGATATTCCAGTAATGATAAATTATGTAGAACAGGACGATAATAAACTGTGCACGATTAGGGTCACAAGTGACATGGTCCTTAGGCAAATAGATAAATTAAAACCTAACAAATCCCCAGGCCCTGATGAACTGTATGCAAGGGTTCTAAAGGAATGTAAAGAGGAGCTTAGCACACCTTTGGCTAATCTTTTCAACATATCACTACAAACTGGCATGGTGCCAGATAAGTGGAAAATGGCAAATGTGATACCTATTTTCAAAACAGGTGACAGGTCCTTAGCTTCGAACTATAGACCAATAAGCCTAACCTCCATAGTGGGAAAATTTATGGAATCAATAATTGCCGAGGCAGTTCGTAGCCACCTTGAAAAGCATAAATTAATCAACGAATCTCAGCATGGTTTTACAAGGGGCGTTCCTGCCTTACGAATTTATTAACTTTTTTCACTAAGGTATTTGAGGAGGTAGATCATGGTAATGAATATGATATTGTGTATATGGACTTCAGTAAGGCTTTTGACAGGGTCCCACATCAGAGACTATTGAGGAAAATTAAGGCACATGGAATAGGAGGAGAAATTTTTTCCTGGATAGAGGCATGGTTGACAAATAGGCAGCAGAGAGTTTGCATAAATGGGGAGAAATCAGAGTGGGGAAGCGTCACGAGCGGTGTTCCACAGGGGTCAGTGTTGGGCCCCCTGCTGTTCACAATCTACATAAACGACATAGATGAGGGCATAAAGAGCGACATCGGCAAGTTTGCCGATGACACCAAAATAGGCCGTCGAATTCATTCTGACGAGGACATTCGAGCACTCCAGGAAGATTTGAATAGACTGATGCAGTGGTCGGAGAAGTGGCAGATGCAGTTTAATATAGACAAATGCAAAGTTCTAAATGTTGGACAGGACAATAACCATGCCACATATAAACTAAATAATGTAGATCTTAATATTACGGATTGCGAAAAAGATTTAGGAGTTCTGGTTAGCATAATCTGAAACCAAGACAACAGTGCATAAGTGTTCGCAATAAAGCTAATAGAATCCTTGGCTTCATATCAAGAAGCATAAATAATAGGAGTCCTCAGGTTGTTCTTCAACTCTATACATCCTTGGTTAGGCCTCATTTAGATTATGCTGCACAGTTTTGGTCACCGTATTACAGAATGGATATAAATTCTCTGGAAAATGTACAAAGGAGGATGACAAAGTTGATCCCATGTATCAGAAACCTTCCCTATGATGATAGACTAAGGGCCCTGAATCTGCACTCTCTAGAAACACGTAGAATTAGGGGGATATGATTGAGGTGTATAAATGGAAGACAGGAATAAATAAAGGGGATGTAAATAGTGTGCTGAAAATATCTAGCCTAGACAGGACTCGCAGCAATGGTTTTAAGTTGGAAAAATTCAGATTCAGGAAGGATATAGGAAAGTACTGGTTTGGTAATAGAGTTGTGGATGAGTGGAACAAACTCCCGAGTACAGTTATAGAGGCCAGAACGTTGTGTAGCTTTAAAAATAGGTTGGATAAATACATGTTGGATGTGGGTGGGGTGAGTTGGACCTGATAGCTTGTGCTACCAGGACGGTTGCCGTGTTCCTCCCTTAAGTCAATGTGACCTGACCTGACTAGGTTGGGTGCATTGGCTTAAGCCGGTAGGAGACTTGGACCTGCCTCGCATGGGCCAGTAGGCCTGCTGCAGTGTTCCTTCGTTCTTATGTTCTTATGTGCTGCTAGCATAAAGAGTCTAACTGATCATAGTCAACATGCAAGTGTGGCTGCGCTGCCAGAGAAGAACTAGTAACTGGTATATCACTCAGGTGAGTGGATGTTCCACTGGTGGTGAGGGGTGTGCCACACTGCAGTGATGATGGAGTGTTTGGTGTGGTTAAAAGTGGAGTGGGTGTCGTGGAGGGGGACGGGTAGTGGCACGTGGAGGGGGAGGGGTGGTGGCACGTGGAGGGGGAGGGTGGTGGCACGTGGAGGGGGAGGGGTGGTGGCACGTGGAGGGGGACGGGTGATGGCACGTGGAGGGGGACGGGTGATGGCACGTGGAGGGGGACGGGTGATGGCACGTGGAGGGGGAACGGGTGATGGCACGTGGAGGGGGACGGGTGATGGCACGTGGAGGGGGACGGGTGATGGCACGTGGAGGGGGACGGGTGATGGCACGTGCAGGGGGAGGGGTGGTGGCACGTGGGGGGACGGGTGATGGCACGTGGAGGGGGAGGGGTGGTGGCACGTGGAGGGGGACGGGTGATGGCACGTGGAGGGGGACGGGTGATGGCACGTGGAGGGGGAGGGGTGGTGGCACATGGAGGGGACGAGTGATTGGCACGTGGAGGGGGAGGGGTGGTGGCACGTGGAGGGGGAGGGGTTATGGCACGTGGAGGGGGAGGGGTGGTGGCACGTGGAGGGGGGACGGGTGATGGCCGTGGAGGGGGAGGGGTGGGGGCACGTGGAGGGGGAGGGGTGGGTGGCAGTGGAGGGGACGGGTGATGGCACGTGGAGGGGAGGGTTGGTGGCACGTGGAGGGGACGGGTGATGGCACGTGGAGGGGGAGGGGTGGTGGCACGTGGGGGGGGGACGGGTGATGGCACGGGGGGGGGAGGAGTGGTTGGCAACGTGGAGGGGGAGGGGTGATGGCACGGGGAGGGGGAGGGTTGGTGGCACGTGGAGGGGGACGGGTGATGGCCCCCGGGTGGAGGGGGAGGGGTGGGGGGCACGTGGAGGGGGAGGGTTGGTGGCACGTGGAGGGGACGGGTGATGGCACGTGGAGGGGGAGGGGTGGTGGCACGTGGAGGGGGAGGGGTGGTGGCACGTGGAGGGGGAGGGGTGGTGGCACGTGGAGGGGGAGGGGTGGTGGCACGTGGAGGGGGACGGGTGATGGCACGTGTAGGGGGAGGGTGGTGGCACGTGGAGGGGGAGGAGTGGTGGCACGTGGAGGGGGAGGGGTGATGGCACGTGGAGGGGGAGGGTTGGTGGCACGTGGAGGGGGACGGGTGATGGCACGTGGAGGGGGGGGGTGGTGGCACGTGGAGGGGGACGGGTTATGGCCGTGGAGGGGGAGGGGTGGTGGCACGTGGAGGGGGAGGGTTGGTGGCACGTGGAGGGGGACGGGTGATGGCACGTGGAGGGGGAGGGGTGGTGGCACGTGGAGGGGGAGGGTTGGTGGCACGTGGAGGGGGACGGGTGATGGGCACGTGGAGGGGGAGGGGTGGTGGCACGTGGAGGGGGAGGGGTGGTGGCACGTGGAGGGGGAGGGGTGGTGGCACATTCTTCTCTGCAAATTGGTGCTGGGGTGGAGGGGACTTTCTCCCCATGACTGTCTTGATCGCTCACACTCAGACACTTGGGTATCTGTTGACGAAACGTTTCGCTCGGGCAGCAAGTCTAATACACCTGTTATCTAATATACCTGCATTATACCTGGAGGCTGTTTCAGGGGTCACCGCCCCCTCGGCCTGGTCTGTGACCAGGCCTTGCGGTGGATCAGGGCTTGATCAACCAGGCTGTTATTTAAAGGACACAAGTGCAACTAATGTGACATTTATTGTAGCAACGTTTCGCTCTCCAGGAGCTTTATCAAGCCTTGATAAAGCTCCTGGAGAGCGAAACGTTGCTACAATAAATGTCACATTAGTTGCACTTGTGTCCTTTTACTTTACATATTGTCGGTAATTCTACCAACTTTATTACAGGCTGTTATTGCTGGCCGCACGCAAACCGACGTACTAACCACAGCTCGGCTGGTCAGAGGCTTTTATTCCGGAGACCGTGGAGGGGTAATTTTCAGGTGTTCAGTCCATTAGTCTTAATATAGTGTTCAGTCTATTAGTTTTAAGAGAAAATGTTGAGTAGCTTAGCTTTAAAGGTGTTAAATTCCTTTGCATTAATAAGTGTTCAGTCCCACTTTGGTCTTGATGTAGTTCAAGGCTGAGGAAGTACACATTTTTTTTTTATATATTTTGTTCGACTCTTTTTTGAACATTAAAATGGTATAAAATACCGACAGGTTGTTAGGTAAGACACATATGCAACAGTTAGGTATCTTTATTATGAAACGTTTCGCCTACACAGTAGGCTTCTTCAGTCGAGTACAGAAAAGTTGATAGAAGCAGAAGATACTTGAAGACGATGTAATGAGTCCATTACATCGTCTTCAAGTATCTTCTGCTTCTATCAACTTTTCTGTACTCGACTGAAGAAGCCTACTGTGTAGGCGAAACGTTTCATAATAAAGATACCTAACTGTTGCATGTGTCTTACCTAACGACTCTCCTTTAAATTCCATTTTTTTTTTTAGCTAGAGAGAGCATATCACTGGGGTATTTGGGAGTTTGTTATTGCAGAATTATTGCTTTCTGCTGTGTTTATGTGGGTTCCTCTTGATTACTCGTCTTTCATAATCATCACCAACACCAAATTCTTTTCCTGCTCCGTGTTTATGATTGACTACAAGAGCTATGATCTCTATTTTTAATACTGTTGTGTAACGTGGAAATTTCTCTCTTGCTGGACCACTTTGGTGAGTGTGTTGTGTTCGGCAAATCTCTCTCCCTTACTGGTGTATACAGTGGGTGTGGTTTAGAAAGACACGTAAGCAAACACTATAACATATTTATTAGAAAACGTTTGGGCCCCGGGGGCCCTTTGATCATTCTAACATACATAGTGGGAAGACATTTATAAGGCGGAGAGTGAGGTGTGACGCACTTACCTGAGGTTTCAAAAGACATAAAATGGAGGAAAAAATGTTGAAGGGCCCCCTCTTGCCCAGCGAGGCGGGCCCTTATCAAAAACAACCCTGCCTATGAGAGGAGGGTAGGGGTTGTTTTTGGTAAGGACCTCCCTGCAGGGGCAAGTGTAGTGGGTTGGTAGACAGCAACCCCCCAGGGAAGTACTACCGTCCTGCCAGATGACTGGAAAAAAAAACCCTTTAAAAGTTTTGCATGTTTGGGTAGGATTGTGGTTTCTTTTTCTGTCTCATAAACACCAAAGATAACAGGGATACTGCTATCCTACTTACACTTGGTTTCACACTTCACAGACAGCAATGCATATATATATATACATCATTAGGTTTTTCTTTTTCTAAATACTCTTGTTCTTTTTTTTTTTCTTCTATTTCCATGGGGAAAAGGGAAAGAATTTTCCTCCGTAACCTTGCGTGTCGATGGGGCGACTAAAACCCGGGAGCAAGGGGCTATAACCCCTTCCTGTATAAATTATAAAAAAGAAAGAAGAAAAAACTTTTAAAAAACTGGTTGTTTAAATGTCGTGGGTAGGCGGATGACAAAAAACAGATATTGCTGATGTTATGAATGAAAAATTGGATGTCCTGGCCCAAAGCGAAACAAAGCTGAAGGGGGTAGGAGAGTTTAGGGGGGGAAATAAAGGGGATTAAATCGGGATATCTGAGAGAGTTAGAGAAAAAAAGGGGTAGCATTTGTTAAATGATCAGTTATGGAAGGAGAAAAGAAATTGTTTTGAAATTCAAAATTTATGGGGTTTTAAAGTAAAGGTTGGATGCGAGAAGTGGGTCAAAAAAGCGTTAGAAACCTGGAGAGAAGGAAGGAGGAGAGAGAGAGTTTTTGGGAGATGTTAAGTGAATGTAAGGACCCTTTAAACCCAATTTGAGGGGAAAAATTTGGGGTAGGGGACTTAAAATGCAAAGTAGGGAAATTTTTTAGAGAGGGTGTGGTAGGTAAGTTTGGGGTGCCAGGTGTAAATGAAATGGGACCCTTTGATTGAACTTTGTATGAAAGGGGTTTAGTTTAGGTAATACATTTTTTAAAGAAAAAGAGGTAAAAAAAGTAACACGATATGATGTGGGGCGAAATGACAGTGTTTGTTGGATTATGTTTGGAAATAAAAGACTGTTGAGTAGACTTCGGGATGTACATTTTTATAGAGGGCCACAATATTCAATCATTTTCTGTTGTAGTACACGGGGAGAAAAAAGGTAGATGGGTTACAGGAGAATAAAACATGGGAAAGGGGGGTAAAAGGTTTAAAACAAAAAAGGAGGCAGTTGGGTTTAAAAAATTAAACAGCTTTTTGGGGGATAGATGGCAATGAGGGAAAGGGCAAGGGGTCGAAGGGGTATGGGGTAGGTTTAAAAATTGTAGTGTTAATGTTCAGCAGAAGTTTGTGGTTACAGGAAAGTGGGTGCAGGAGGGAAGAGGAGCGATTGGGGGGAAATGATGATGAAAAAGAGATAAGGGAGAAAAATTTAGCATATGAAAAGTTTTACAAAGTAGAAGGATGCAAGGGAGGGAAGAGTATAGGAGAAAAAGAGAGAAGTTAAGGAGGGGTAAAGCAATGTAAAAAGAGAGCAAATGAGAGGTGGGTGAGTGTTATCAAAAAAAATTTTTGTTGAAATAAAAAAAATTTTGGGTGAGATTAACAAGTTAAGAAACCCTAGAGAAAAATGGATTTGTCATTTAAAAATAGGAGAGGGAGTTATTAAAGGGGAGGGTAGAGGTTTTGGGGAAGAGGGAAGGAATATTTTGGGAAATTGTTAAATTTGTTGAAGATAGGGAAGCTGTGATTTCGTTTTATGGGCAAGGGGGAATCTCTTGTAGGGGGTTGGAAAAGCCAGTTGTGGTGTGGGGAAGTTGTGAGGCAGTAGGGAAAATGAAAGGGGGTAAAAGCCGGGTTTTTGGGATAAAAAATAGAAATGTTTTAAAACAGGGGGGGATATTTGTTTTGGGGGTGGTTTGGGGCAATTATTTAATAAAAAAGTAGGAAGGGGAAGGTACCTAGGATTTGGGAGAGAGCATGCTAGTTTTTTTGTATAAGGCAAAGGGATAAAAGAGAGTGCAAAAATTATAGGGGGATAAGTTGTTAGGTACCTGGGAAAGGTATGGTGAGTTATAATTGAAAGAATAAGAGTAAGACGGAGAATAGGATAGCAGATGAACAAGGAGGCTTTAGGGAAAAGGAGGGGGGTTGGGACCCCGGTGTTTACATGAAACATATGGAACGTTTTAGATAAGGCAAAAGAGGTCTTTGTGGGATTTATGGGTTTGGAAAAGGCTAACAGGGTGGATAGGGGGGGGAATGGGCAGGTTGCAAGTGTATGGGGGTTGGAGGTGGTTATGAAAACAGTGAAGAGTTTTTACGAGGATGTGAGGCTCAGTTTGAGTAGTAGGGGAAAAAGGGAAATTTTTTCCCCTAAAATAGGCCTTTGAAAGGATGTGTGTTCACCTTTGGTTTTTTAAAATATTTATAGGTGGGGTTTAAAAAAGTAAATGCGAGGGGGCTTTGGGAAAGGCGTGGAGTTAAAAGATAAAGAATCACCACAAAGTGGATTGTCACAGCTCTTTTTTGCCGTGACACTGTGCTCTTGGGGGATTTTGAAGAGAATTGGAGATTGGTGGATGAATTGGTAGGGGTGCAAAAAAAAAATTTAAAAGGGGAATACAGGGAAAGGTAAAGGGTTATGAGGATAACAAAAAAAATTAGTGATGAAAGATTTTAATATCAGATTGGAGGAGGAGTATGGGGGAGGTGAACGTTTTAGATTTTGGGAGTGGACGTGTCAGCGGATGGTCTATGAAAGATGATAATCATAAATTTTATGGGGAAAAAGAGGAGTGGTGCACTTAGGAGTCTGTGGAACAAAGAACTTTTGTCCTTTTGGAGGCAAAGAGGGGAATGTATGAGAGTATAGTTTTTTCCCAAAGCTCTTTAAAGGGGTGAAGCGTGGGGGGGGAATGTTCAGCGGGAGAAGGCTGGAGGGAGTGGAGGTTTTATGTCGAGGGGGAAAGTGTGGGGAATATAATGCAGAAATTGTAGTTTGGAAGTTAGGAGGAGGGCGGGATTACCAAAAATGTTGTCCAGAGGGCTGAGGAAGGGTTGTTGAGGTTGGTTTGGACATGTAGAGAGAATGGAGCGAAACAAAAGACTTTAAGAGTGTTCAGTTGTAGTGGGAAAGGAAGGCGGGGGGGGGGTCGGGCCCAGAAGGGTTGGAGGGAGGGGGTAAAGGAGGTTTTGTGTGCGAGGGGGTTGGGCTTCCCCCCAGGGATGCGTGAGGGGTTTATAGGAGTGAAGGAGACAAATGGTTTTAATACTTGAATGCTGTGGAGTGGGCAAAGTAACATTTATGAAGGGATTCGGGGGGAAAACCGGGGGCCGGACTTTTCCTGGAGATGGGGAATAAGTGCCCGCATCTAAGGAGGGGTGTTAAGTTTCAGTTTAAAAAATGTGTGAAAGCACCCCTTTTGGGAAGACGTGAGGAGTGAAGTTGGGGGAAATTTTTTTTTTTTGGGCCCCCCTGCCTTGGTGGGATTTGGCCGGTGTGATAATAAAAAAATTAAACCCGCCTCGCATGGGGCCCGTAGGCCCTTTAAAGTGTTCCTCCCTTCTTAGTTTTAGACATTCCCCGGTCCGTGGTCAACCCCACTCTCCCCCTTATATTTGCTTCCTACCCCTGTATGTTTGAAGTGATAAGGTTCCCGGACCGAAACTTTTCTAAAAAATATGTTATAGTGTTTGCTTACGTGTCTTTCTAAACCAACTTGTCGGTATTTATTACCAAGGTTTATACCACAGTGGGTGTATATACCATGTCTTAACTCACTCTTAAGCTAGATGATGAGTGTGTACCTTACAAGTCTCATACTGGACCAGTTGGTGAGTGTGTATAACATGCCTCTCTCATACTGGACCAGTTGGTGGGTACAACATGTCTCTCATACTGGACCAGTTGGTGGGTACATCTCTCATACTGGACCAGTTGTTGCGTACAACATGTCTCTCATACTGGACCAGTTAGTGTGTACAACATGCCTCTCATACTGGCCCAGTTGGTCATCGTGTACATGTTTGCCTCATTCTGGACCAGTCATGAGTGTGTACATCACAGACGTCTTGTCCTGGACCATTCACAGACGCTACAAGAGATGATTAACAAAAGTTTTTGTAAAAAAAGGAAAGAGGCATTATGAAGTGAATAACAGTCTCACAGAGATGTGTGCAACAACTGTGGGTGAATATAAAGTGGGTAGGAGGAGGTGGATTTGGCTGAGAGTTAATGGAAGGGGTGGGGTTGAAAATGGATATAGTGGTGAAGGGAATAGTACTGGATGGATGGATTGTTGAGAGTGTGGGGGAGGGGTGGATATGTCGTGCCAAATCCGACTAATTTGCTCTCCTGGTATAAATAACAACACTTGTTTCACCCAGAAAGAAGAGTGAAAACGTTTTTAATCGCTGAAAATCAGTGTATATATATTTATTATATATATATATATATATATATATATATATATATATATATATATATATATATATATATATATATATGTCGTGCCGAATAAGTAAAACTTGCGATTTTGGCTCAAATATCAACGCACTTCTTGTTCAATATGGCGACCGAAAATTTGTGTATGCAATAATTTCGCAAAAATCACTCTGAACCTAACGATAAAAATACATTTCATTTTGTTTGTTTATTATTAGATTATTGTAAAGTTATCTAAAATTCTACATAAACATGCATGAAAAAAAAATGTCTTCTAACGTATAAGAGAAAATTTTAGAAAAGACTTAATTTTAAATGAGCTCTTGCTAATTGACCAGTTTTAACTATTCGGCACAACATAATCAGTTGAATAAATTAAAATGACCTAAGATAGGTTCAGTAAACTCATGTTAAATTAAGTGCGTCACTGAGGTTGATATGGTGCAAGAGTACACCATTCTTAATGAAAAATAATAATAATACATTTTAAAGGCAGTTGTGTCACAATGGCTTCTATAACATAGCTGAACCACTCGCCAAGAAACTTCTTCATCGCTATCCCACATAAGAACATAGAACACTGCAGAAGGTCTACTCACAACTTGTCCAATATCCCCGCCTAGCTACCCAAGACTCTATAACCCCACCCGGTAGATCATCTGATGCAGCAATCTTCACCTGACCTCAACGTTCTGAACTATAAATACTCCCGTACCTTCCAACCCCAGGTAGATCCGTGTGTGACTTGAAAAAGCCCACTGCGTGGGTGAAACGTTGTCAATAAAGGATCACATTATACTGCATTTGTGTTTATATTTCCATTGTGTCGGTATTTTATACCATTTATTTCCATTGTGTCACAAAACCTGGGCGCTTTCTTGTGCTTACACATGCTATCTTTAGAGGAATGAAGATGTGTGTGTAACCACATAAATGCGCTCAGGTTTTTGCTATTTTTCCCTATGGTGAACTTCTGCTCATTCAATTTCTTGCCATTCATGATTAAGCTTGGGTTTCATGGCGGTGCTGCGTACTCCAGAATGCTCCTGACATGTATATAGTGTCTTGTGATGAATGGTTTGAAAAACCGACAAGTTGAAGATTGAGACACTTATGCAGCATATGGGAATCTTTATTCAGGAAACGTTTCGCCACACAGTGGCTTCATCAGTCCATCCACCTGCTTCAAGTCACCTCACTACAGTATATAAGCCACGTCTACGGCCCTATGCTGTACACTCTACAAGATTGATGGACTGAACACATCGACTCCAGGCTGAGGGACTGATTACCTCATACTCCTCCTCTCCTTACGCCTTCCTCTTTGTAATGGACTGATGAAGCCACTGTGTGGCGAAACGTTTCCTGAATAAAGATTCCCATATGCTGCATAAGTGTCTCAATCTTCATATAGTGTCTTACAGAACTGTGTGTGTAGTGACAGGGTTTGGCGAGACATGTGCAACACTTGGTTATCTTTATTGTGGAAAGCTCTCGCCTTCGCAGCAGGCTTCTTCATATGAGATGCTTCCTAGGAGGGTCTCCACACATCACCTACCAGCTCCTTGATGTATGTGGAAAAATACAGTAGTGTATATTTCACGACATTGATTTAAGGAAGCGTTTTGCAGGTAGCTTTAAAAAGAGAGTAGACGAATATATGAGAGAGAAGGGCTGGGTTCAGTATTTAAGGTACTGAAGCAAATTCTTGGCTAGCATTGAAAAAAGGTTGGGCAAGGTGGGTAGGAATAGTTGTTTTTGAGAAGGAGCTGGCTTGTATGGGCCAGTAGGCCTGCTGCAGTGTTCTTCCATTCTTGTGTTCCTTCAGAAAAGTCAGTCGTGGCGAAACGTTTTCTGTAATAAATGTCATGAACTATACACAAGTTTTCTTTCACATCATCTTGTGTGTGTCAATATTGGCGTGTTGTTGGTACTTACATATATGATGAATATTTCTTTGATCCGTTCTATGTTCAGGCTTCCTGAAGGATTGTCTCATGTTTACTAGTGTACCGCATGCTGCTACTGCTGTTGCTGAGCACTGCTACTGCTGTTGCTGAGCACTGCTACTGTTGCTGCTGCTGCTGTTGTTGGTACTTACATATATGATGAATATTTCTTTGATCCGTTCTATGTTCAGGCTTCCTGAAGGATTGTCTCATGTTTACTAGTGTACCGCATGCTGCTACTGCTGTTGCTGAGCACTGCTACTGCTGTTGCTGAGCACTGCTACTGCTGAGCACTGCTACTGCTGTTGATGAGCACTGCTACTGTTGCTGCTGCTGCTGAGCTCTGCTACTGTTGCTGAGCACTGCTACTGTTGCTGCTACTGCTGAGCACTGCTACTGTTGCTGCTACTGCTGCTGAGCACTGCTACTGTTGCTGCTACTGCTGTTGCTGAGCACTGCTACTGCTGTTGCTGAGCACTGCTACTGTTGCTGCTGCTGCTGAGCACTGCTACTGCTGTTGATGAGCACTGCTACTGCTGTTGATGAGCACTGCTACTGTTGCTGCTGCTGCTGAGCACTGCTACTGCTGCTGCTGAGCACTGCTACTGTTGCTGCTACTGCTGTTGATGAGCACTGCTACTGTTGCTGCTGCTGCTGAGCACTGCTACTGCTGCTGCTGAGCACTGCTACTGCTGCTGCTGAGCACTGCTACTGTTGCTGCTACTGCTGTTGCTGAGCACTGCTACTGTTGATGAGCACTGCTACTGTTGCTGCTGCTGCTGAGCACTGCTACTGTTGCTGCTACTGCTGAGCACTGCTACTGTTGCTGCTACTGCTGCTGCTGAGCACTGCTACTGTTGTTGATGAGCACTGCTACTGTTGCTGCTGCTGCTGAGCACTGCTACTGTTGCTGCTACTGCTGCTGCTGCTGAGCACTGCTGCTGTTGCTGCTACTGCTGAGCACTGCTACTGTTGCTGCTACTGCTGTTGCTGAGCACTGCTACTGTTGCTGCTGCTGCTGAGCACTGCTACTGCTGTTGATGAGCACTGCTACTGTTGCTGCTGCTGAACACTGCTACTGTTGTTGATGAGCACTGCTACTGTTGCTGCTACTGCTGAGCACTGCTACTGTTGTTGATGAGCACTGCTACTGTTGCTGCTACTGCTGAGCACTGCTACTGTTGCTGCTACTGCTGCTGCTGAGCACTGCTACTGCTGTTGATGAGCACTGCTACTGTTGCTGCTACTGCTGCTGCTGAGCACTGCTACTGTTGCTGCTACTGCTGTTGCTGAGCACTGCTACTGTTGCTGCTACTGCTGCTGCTGAGCACTGCTACTGTTGCTGCTGCTGCTGAGCACTGCTACTGCTGTTTCTGAGCACTGCTACTGTTGCTGCTGCTGCTAAGCACTGCTACTGTTGCTGCTACTGCTGCTGCTGAGCACTGCTACTTCTGCTGCTGAGCACTGCTACTGCTGTTGATGAGCACTGCTACTGTTGCTGCCTGCTGAGCACTGCTACTGTTGCTGCTACTGCTGCTGCTGAGCACTGCTACTACTGCTGCTGAGCACTGCTACTGCTGCTGCTGAGCACTGCTACTGCTGAGCACTGCTACTGCTGTTGATGAGCACTGCTACTGTTGCTGCTGCTGCTGCTGCTGAGCACTGCTACTGTTGCTGCTACTGCTGTTGCTGAGCACTGCTACTGTTGCTGCTACTGCTGCTGCTGAGCACTGCTACTGTTGCTGCTGCTGCTGAGCACTGCTACTGCTGTTTCTGAGCACTGCTACTGTTGCTGCTGCTGCTAAGCACTGCTACTGTTGCTGCTACTGCTGCTGCTGAGCACTGCTACTTCTGCTGCTGAGCACTGCTACTGCTGTTGATGAGCACTGCTACTGTTGCTGCTGCTGCTGAGCACTGCTACTGTTGCTGCTACTGCTGCTGCTGAGCACTGCTACTACTGCTGCTGAGCACTGCTACTGCTGCTGCTGAGCACTGCTACTGCTGAGCACTGCTACTGCTGTTGATGAGCACTGCTACTGTTGCTGCTGCTGAGCACTGCTACTGTTGCTGCTACTGCTGCTGCTGAGCACTGCTACTGCTGTTGATGAGCACTGCTACTGTTGCTGCTACTGCTGAGCACTGCTACTGATGTTGATGAGCACTGCTACTGTTGCTGCTGCTGCTGAGCACTGCTACTGCTGCTGCTGAGCACTGCTACTGCTGTTGATGAGCACTGCTACTGTTGCTGCTGCTGAGCACTGCTACTGTTGCTGCTGCTGTTGAGCACTGCTACTGTTGTTGCTGCTGCTGCTGCTGCTGCTGAGCACTGCTACTGTTGCTGCTGCTGCTGAGCACTGCTACTGTTGCTGCTACTGCTGCTGCTGAGCACTGCTACTGCTGCTGAGCACTGCTACTGCTGTTGAGCACTGCTACTGCTGCTGCTGCTGAGCATTGGTACTGTTGCTGCTACTGCTGAGCACTGCTACTGCTGTTGATGAGCACTGCTACTGTTGCTGCTGCTGCTGCTGAACACTGCTACTGTTGCTGCTGCTGTTGAGCACTACTACTGTTGCTGCTGAGCACTGCTACTGCTGTTGATGAGCACTGCTACTGTTGCTGCTGCTGAGCACTGCTACTGTTGCTGCTACTGCTGAGCACTGCTACTGCTGTTGATGAGCACTGCTACTGTTGCTGCTGCTGCTGAGCACTGCTACTGTTGCTGCTGCTGCTGAGCACTGCTACTGTTGCTGCTACTGCTGCTGCTGAGCACTGCTACTGCTGTTGATGAGCACTGCTACTGTTGCTGCTGCTGCTGAGCACTGCTACTGCTGCTGCTGAGCACTGCTACTGCTGTTGATGAGCACTGCTACTGTTGCTGCTGAGCACTGCTACTGCTGTTGATGAGCACTGCTACTGTTGCTGCTACTGCTGAGCACTGCTACTGTTGCTGCTACTGCTGCTGCTGAGCACTGCTACTGCTGTTGATGAGCACTGCCACTGTTGCTGCTGCTGCTGAGCACTGCTACTGTTGCTGCTACTGCTGCTGCTGAGCACTGCTACTGTTGTTGATGAGCACTGCTACTGTTGCTGCTGCTGCTGAGCACTGCTACTGCTGCTGCTGAGCACTGCTACTGCTGTTGATGAGCACTGCTACTGTTGCTGCTACTGCTGCTGCTGAGCACTGCTACTGCTGTTGATGAGCACTGCTACTGTTGCTGCTGCTGCTGAGCACTGCTACTGTTGCTGCTACTGCTGCTGCTGAGCACTGCTACTATTGCTGCTACTACTGCTGCTGAGCACTGCTACTGCTGAGCACTGCTACTGTTGCTGCTACTGCTGCTGCTGAGCACTGCTACTGCTGTTGATGAGCACTGCTACTGTTGCTGCTGCTGCTGAGCACTGCTACTGTTGCTGCTACTGCTGAGCACTGCTACTGCTGTTGATGAGCACTGCTACTGCTGAGCACCGCTACTGATGTTGATGAGCACTGCTACTGTTGCTGCTGCTGCTGAGCACTGCTACTGTTGCTGCTACTGCTGCTGCTGAGCACTGCTACTGCTGTTGAGCACTGCTACTGCTGCTGCTGCTGAGCATTGGTACTGTTGCTGCTACTGCTGAGCACTACTACTGGTGTTGATGAGCACTGCTACTGTTGCTGCTGCTGCTGCTGAGAACTGCTACTGTTGCTGCTGCTATTGAGCACTGCTACTGTTGCTGCTGCTGCTGCTGCTGAGCACTGCTACTGCTGTTGATGAGCACTGCTACTGTTGCTGCTGCTGAGCACTGCTACTGTTGCTGCTACTGCTGCTGCTGAGCACTGCTACTGCTGTTGATGAGCACTGCTACTG
The DNA here is from genome assembly GCF_026875155.1 of Cherax quadricarinatus. Lineage (NCBI taxonomy): Eukaryota > Metazoa > Arthropoda > Malacostraca > Decapoda > Parastacidae > Cherax > Cherax quadricarinatus. The sequence continues at coordinate 20,994,669 of NC_069458.1, read as the reverse complement.
TTGCTGCTACTGCTGCTGCTGAGCACTGCTACTGTTGCTGCTACTGCTACTGCTGTTGATGAGCACTGCTACTGCTGCTGAGCACTGCTACTGTTGCTGCTGCTGAGCACTGCTACTGCTGAGCACTGTTACTGCTGTTGATGAGCACTGCTACTGTTGCTGCTGCTGCTGCTGAGCACTGCTACTGTTGCTGCTACTGCTGCTGCTGAGCACTGCTACTGCTGAGCACTGCTACTGCTGTTGATGAGCACTGCTACTGCTGCTGCTGAGCACTGCTACTGCTGTTGATGAGCACTGCTACTGTTGCTGCTGCTGCTGAGCACTGCTACTGTTGCTGCTGCTGCTGCTGAACACTGCTACTGTTGCTGCTGCTGTTGAGCACTGCTACTGTTGCTGCTGCTGCTGAGCACTGCTACTGCTGTTGATGAGCACTGCTACTGTTGCTGCTGCTGAGCACTGCTACTGTTGCTGCTACTGTTGAGCACTGCTACTGCTGTTGATGAGCACTGCTACTGTTGCTGCTGCTGCTGAGCACTGCTACTGTTGCTGCTGCTGCTGAGCACTGCTACTGTTGCTGCTGCTACTGCTGCTGCTGAGCACTGCTACTGCTGTTGATGAGCACTGCTACTGTTGCTGCTGCTGCTGAGCACTGCTACTGCTGCTGCTGAGCACTGCTACTGCTGTTGATGAGCACTGCTACTGTTGCTGCTGAGCACTGCTACTGCTGTTGATGAGCACTGCTACTGTTGCTGCTACTGCTGAGCACTGCTACTGTTGCTGCTACTGCTGCTGCTGAGCACTGCTACTGCTGTTGATGAGCACTGCCACTGTTGCTGCTGCTGCTGAGCACTGCTACTGTTGCTGCTACTGCTGCTGCTGAGCACTGCTACTGTTGTTGATGAGCACTGCTACTGTTGCTGCTACTGCTGCTGCTGAGCACTGCTACTGTTGTTGATGAGCACTGCTACTGTTGCTGCTGCTGAGCACTGCTACTGTTGCTGCTACTGCTGCTGCTGAGCACTGCTACTGCTGTTGATGAGCACTGCTACTGTTGCTGCTACTGCTGCTGCTGAGCACTGCTACTGCTGTTGATGAGCACTGCTACTGTTGCTGCTGCTGCTGAGCACTGCTACTGTTGCTGCTACTGCTGCTGCTGAGCACTGCTACTGTTGCTGCTACTACTGCTGCTGAGCACTGCTACTGTTGCTGCTACTGCTGCTGCTGAGCACTGCTACTGCTGTTGATGAGCACTGCTACTGTTGCTGCTGCTGCTGAGCACTGCTACTGTTGCTGCTACTGCTGAGCACTGCTACTGCTGTTGATGAGCACTGCTACTGCTGAGCACTGCTACTGATGTTGATGAGCACTGCTACTGTTGCTGCTGCTGCTGAGCACTGCTACTGTTGCTGCTACTGCTGCTGCTGAGCACTGCTACTGCTGTTGAGCACTGCTACTGCTGCTGCTGCTGAGCATTGGTACTGTTGCTGCTACTGCTGAGCACTACTACTGGTGTTGATGAGCACTGCTACTGTTGCTGCTGCTGCTGCTGAGAACTGCTACTGTTGCTGCTGCTATTGAGCACTGCTACTGTTGCTGCTGCTGCTGCTGCTGCTGAGCACTGCTACTGCTGTTGATGAGCACTGCTACTGTTGCTGCTGCTGAGCACTGCTACTGTTGCTGCTACTGCTGCTGCTGAGCACTGCTACTGCTGTTGATGAGCACTGCTACTGCTGCTGCTGAGCACTGCTACTGTTGCTGCTACTGCTACTGCTGTTGATGAGCACTGCTACTGCTGCTGAGCACTGCTACTGTTGCTGCTGCTGAGCACTGCTACTGCTGAGCACTGTTACTGCTGTTGATGAGCACTGCTACTGTTGCTGCTGCTGCTGCTGAGCACTGCTACTGTTGCTGCTACTGCTGCTGCTGAGCACTGCTACTGCTGAGCACTGCTACTGCTGTTGATGAGCACTGCTACTGTTGCTGCTACTGCTGCTGCTGGTGCTGCTGAGCACTGCTACTGTTGCTGCTACTGCTGCTGCTGAGCACTTCTACTGCTGTTGATGAGCACTGCTACTGTTGCTGCTGCTGCTGAGCAGTGCTACTGCTGTTGATGAGCACTGCTACTGTTGCTGCTGCTGAGCACTGCTACTGTTGCTGCTACTGCTGCTGCTGAGCACTGCTACTGCTGTTGATGAGCACTGCTACTGTTGCTGCTACTGCTGCTGCTGCTGCTGAACACTGCTACTGTTGCTGCTACTGCTGCTGCTGAGCACTGCTGCTGCTGTTGATGAGCACTGCTACTGTTGCTGCTGCTGCTGAGCACTGCTACTGCTGTTGATGAGCACTGCTACTGTTGCTGCTGCTGAGCACTGCTACTGTTGCTGCTGCTGTTGAGCACTGCTACTGCTGCTGCTGCTGAGCACTGCTACTGCTGATTTTTTTTTGACGAGCACTGCTACTGTTGCTGCTGCTGCTACTGCTGAGCACTGCTACTGTTACTGCTGCTGCTGAGAACTGCTACTGCTGTTGAGCACTGCTCCTGCTGCTGAGCACTGCTACTGCTGTTGATGAGAACTGCTGCTGTTGATGAGCACTGCTACTTCTGTTGATGAGCACTGCTACTGCTGTTGCTGAGCACTGCTACTGTTGCTGCTGCTGCTGCTGAGCACTGCCACTGCTGTTGATGAGCACTGCTACTGCTGCTGCTGCTGCTGAGCACTGCTACTGCTGTTGATGAGCACTGCTACTGCTGCTGCTGAGCACTGCTTCTGTTGCTGCTGAGCACTGCTACTGTTGCTGCTGCTGTTGCTGAGCTCTGCTGCTGCTGTTGCTGAGCACTGCTGCTGCTGTTGCTGAGCACTGCTGCTGCTGCTGAGCACTGCTACTGCTGTTGCTGAACACTGCTACTATTGCTGCTACTGCTGCTGCTGAGCACTGCTACTGTTGCTGCTACTGCTGCTGAGCACTGCTACTGTTGCTGCTACTGCTGCTGAGCACTGCTACTGCTGTTGATGAGCACTGCTACTGTTGCTGCTGCTGAGCACTGCTACTGTTGCTGCTACTGCTGCTGCTGAGCACTGCTACTGTTGCTGCTACTGCTGCTGCTGAGCACTGCTACTGCTGTTGATGAGCACTGCTACTGTTACTGCTGCTGCTGAGGACTGCTACTGCTGTTGATGAGCACTGCTACTGTTGTTGCTGCTGCTGCTGAGCACTGCTACTGTTGCTGCTGTTGATGAGCACTGCTACTGCTGTTGATGAGCACTGCTACTGTTACTGCTTCTGCTGAGGACTGCTACTGCTGCTGCTGAGCACTGCTACTGCTGTTGATGAGCACTGCTACTGTTGTTGCTGCTGCTGCTGAGCACTGCTACTGTTGCTGCTGTTGATGAGCACTGCTACTGCTGTTGATGAGCACTGCTACTGCTGTTGCTGAGCACTGCCACTGCTGTTGATGAGCACTGCCACTGTTGCTGCTGCTGCTGAGCACTGCTACTGCTGTTGATGAGCACTGCTACTGCTGAGCACTGCTTCTGTTGCTGCTGAGCACATACTGTTGCTGCTGCTGTTGCTGAGCACTGCTGCTGCTGTTGCTGAGCACTGCTGCTGCTGTTGCTGAGCACTGCTGCTGCTGTTGCTGAGCACTGCTACTGCTGCTGCTGAGCACTGCTACTGTTGCTGAGCACTGCTACTGTTGCTGTTGTTGATGAGCACTGCTACTGCTGCTGCTGAGCACTGCTACTGCTGTTGCTGAGCACTGCTACTGCTGTTGCTGAGCACTGCTACTGTTGCTGCTGAGCACTGCTACTGTTGCTGAGCACTGCTACTGTTGCTGCTGAGCACTGCTACTGCTGTTGCTGAGCTCTGCTACTGTTGCTGCTGAGCACTGCTACTGTTGCTGAGCACTGCTACTGTTGCTGTTGCTGCTGAGCACTGCTACGGCTGCTGCTGAGCACTGCTACTGTTGCTGCTGAGCACTGCTACTGCTGTTGCTGCTACTGCTGAACACTGTTACTGTTGCTGCTACGGCTGCTGCTGAGCACTGCTACTGCTGTTGCTGAGCACTGCTACTGCTGTTGCTGAGCACTGCTACTATTTCTGCTATTGCTGCTGCTGCTGCTGCTACTACTGCTGAGCACTGCTGCTACTGCAGCTGAGCACTGCTACTTTTTCTGCTATTCCTGCTGCTGAGCACTTCTACTGTTGCTGCTGCTACTGCTGCAATAGGCGAGTGACGTTGGAAGTATACTGAAAGGTCTCACTCACTCACTGCTAAGTTAGTGAGTGTCGTGGGAAGTGACACTCTTTGAACGTAGGTAAGTGGCCTGGCTTGAATTGAGTCCATTCTTTAGCGGGATGAAGGCTGAAGGCACATTCCTGCAACTTTGTAAGTGAAAGTGCATGAAAGCTGAGTGGATGAGAGTAACAGACACAGAGAGGGAGGGGAAGGTGGCGGCCAGCAAGCAGACAAGCATGGAGACACAGAGAAAGAGAGAGAGAGAGAGAAAGGGGGGGGGGCGGAGGCAGGGAGGGAGGGGGAAGCAGACAAGTCTGGCAGGTAGACAGACAGACAGACATGGAGGCAGCGAGGGAGACAGCCAGGAAGGGAGGAAGCAAGCATGCCAGTCTGGCAGGCAGGCATAGAGGTAGCGAGGGAGATAGAGGAGAGAGGCAGGTAGGTAGACTGGGAGAGAGGCAGGTAAGTAGATGGGGAGAGAAACAGGTAAAGAGGGAAGGTGAAGAACCAACTTGTCACTGAAATTTCGTCGTTTTCTCCTGCGATCATAAAAGTTATATGACTTAAGAAATCGTTATGACACGATTGCAAACAAACCATACCCCCGGCCGGGATTGAACCCGCGATCATAGAGTCTCAAAACTCCAGCCCGTCGCGTTAGCCACTAGACCAGCTAGCCACAATAAGATTCATCCAACTAGGTATATTTCTACACCATAGGAAGGTTAGCACAGGCACCACTGTGACCACAAATGCAAGTTTTTACAGACGAATCTCCAGCTAGCGTGGCCGTGACGAACTCTAGCTCAAGTCCCTTCACTGCCGTCAACATGACTTAAGAAATCGTAATGACACGATTGCAAACAAACCATACCCCCGGCCGGGATTGAACCCGCGGTCATAGAGTCTCAAAACTCAGCCCGTCGCGTTAGCCACTAGACCAGCTAGCGTTCGTCACGGCCACGCTAGCTGGAGATTCGTCTGTAAAAACTTGCATTTGTGGTCACAGAGGTGCCTGTGCTAACCTTCCTATGGTGTAGAAATATACCTAGTTGGATGAATCTTATTGTGGCTAGCTGGTCTAGTGGCTAACGCGACGGGCTGGAGTTTTGAGATAAAAGTTATATATTATACTGGCATTCTTGTTCTGCCATATTCTCTCTCTCTCTCTCTCTCTCTCTCTCTCTCTCTCTCTCTCTCTCTCTCTCTCTCTCTCTCTCTCTCTCTCTCTATCTCTCTCTCTCTCTTCTCTCCCCCTCCCTCCCTCCCTCCCCTAACTCCCTCCCTCCCCAGCACTTACTGTGCCTCCCTCTCTGGTGCGGCGTTATTTCAGTGTGTATATTTGGAGTATGTCCTTCCAGTATTTTTCAGGTAGAAATGATATCTAATCACAGATAACTGGTAACTGGAAGAAGGATAATAGTGACGACGTTTTGGTTTGACTTGGGCCATTTCTGGCGAGTGGTCTGAGGCGTACACTAGTGTTCAGAGTTGACGGCCCCGTTAATGGCAGGAGAGACAGCTGAGCTGGAGCACGTTTTTTTTTTCTTTTAACACTGGCCGTCTCCCACCAAGGTAGGTTGACTCGACTAAGTAGAAAACGCTTTCACTGTCACTCATTCACTGTCCTGCTAGAAGGGCGCCGACATCACAGTTCAGATGACCAACCTCTCAAGCCGCAACATCACACCTCCTCCAGCGTACAGGCACTGTATTTCCCACCTCCCGGATTGGAACAGATACAGAGATCATTTACAGCTCGCATAGAACCAAAAAAGGCATTTAAATTACTGGGGACGCCTCAGAATCTTAAATATGTACTTGCTGGGGCGGAGGAGAGAGAGATACATGATAATACTGTATATACCTGGGAAGTAGTTGAGGGCCTTGTCCCAAATCTGCACACTTCCATAACAACATACCGGAGTGAGAGAGATGGGAGGAAGTGCAAAATCTTTCCAGTGAAAAGCGGGGGTGCTGTGGGCACAACAAGAGAACATTATTTTAACATCCGTGACCCCAAATTCTTCAGTATCTTACCAGAAGATACCAAACACTGCTGGGACAAGTGTAGGACTCATCATGAGAAAACTTGGCAAGTATCTCTGTTAAGTTCCAGATCAACCAGGTGCTGGTGGATACGTGGGCCAGCGGGCCATCAATACCAACAGCCTGATTGACCAGACAAGCCTGACCTAGGGCCGTTCTCCGGGATTAGAAAAACTCTGGAAACCGATCAAAGGTTCATCTAAGATAAAGGCTTAATAGATTCGGCCAGTGAAAGCTTTTTCGCACATTTAACATTTTCACCAGCCTTGGTTGGAGGATTGTTAGCATACAGTAATATTCTTGTTTAAAGAGATCAAGTGCCTAAGAAGTATCATCTTTGGATCGTCATCTCTTGTTTTGATGGTTCTTGTTATTCAACCTATCATTTTCCTTGCACTTAAGATTTTAACACTATTGTGTTGCTTGAAGGTAAAAGCTTCAGACATGGTTCATTACCTTCCCCTTCCGCTCTCTGGTGTTTGATTGTCTTCTAAACTCTCTTCCAACTTTCATTTCTTCCGTTTTTCATAGCAAATTAAGTTTATTCCTATTTAATATGTGATGGAATGATCATGAGGATGTTACTACACCAGAAATTATATACGGACATCAAAGTCTTCGGTTTTATTTCAACTTATTCTCAAGGTACAGTGAAGCGTAGCTGTGTTACACCATCCTGGAGGTACAGTGAAGCGTAGCTGTGTTACACCATCCTGGAGGTACAGTGAAGAGTAGCTGTGTTACACCATCCTGGAGGTACAGTGAAGAGTAGCTGTGTTACACCATCCTGGAGGTACAGTGAAGAGTAGCTGTGTTACACCATTCTGGAGGTACAGTGAAGAGTAGCTGTGTTACACCATCCTGGAGGTACAGTGAAGCGTAGCTGTGTTACACCATCCTGGAGGTACAGTGAAGAGTAGCTGTGTTACACCATCCTGGAGGTACAGTGAAGAGTAGCTGTGTTACACCCATCCTGGAGGTAACAGTGAAGAGTAGCTGTTACACCATCCTGGAGGTACAGTGAAGAGTAGCTGTGTTACACCATCCTGGAGGTACAGTGAAGAGTAGCTGTTACACCATCCTGGAGGTACAGTGAAGAGTAGCTGTGTTACACCATCCTGGAGGTACAGTGAAGAGTAGCTGTGTTAAAACCATCCTGGAGGTACAGTGAAGCGTAGCTGTGTTACACCATCCTGGAGGTACAGTGAAGAGTAGCTGTGTTACACCATCCTGGAGGTACAGTGAAGAGTAGCTGTGTTACACCATCCTGGAGGTACAGTGAAGAGTAGCTGTTACACCATCCTGGAGGTACAGTGAAGAGTAGCTGTGTTACACCATCCTGGAGGTACAGTGAAGAGTAGCTGTGTTACACCATCCTGGAGGTACAGTGAAGCGTAGCTGTGTTACACCATCCTGGAGGTACAGTGAAGAGTAGCTGTGTTACACCATCCTGGAGGTACAGTGAAGAGTAGCTGTGTTACACCATCCTGGAGGTACAGTGAAGAGTAGCTGTGTTACAACCATCCTGGAGGTACAGTGAAGAGTAGCTGTGTTACACCATCCTGGAGGTACAGTGAGATTAGCTGTGTTACACCATCCGGAGGTACAGTGAAGCGTAGCTGTGTTACACCATCCTGGAGGTACAGTGAAGAGTAGCTGTGTTACACCATCCTGGAGGTACAGTGAAGAGTAGCTGTGTTACACCATCTGGAGGTACAGTGAAGCGTACTGTGTTACACCATCCTGGAGGTACAGTGAAGAGTAGCTGTGTTACACCATCCTGGAGGTACAGTGAAGAGTAGCTGTGTTACACCATCCTGGAGGTACAGTGAAGAGTAGCTGTGTTACACCATCCTGGAGGTACAGTGAAGAGTAGCTGTGTTACACCATCCTGGAGGTACAGTGAAGAGTAGCTGTGTTACACCATCCTGGAGGTACAGTGAAGCGTAGCTGTGTTACACCATCCTGGAGGTACAGTGAAGAGTAGCTGTGTTACACCATCCTGGAGGTACAGTGAAGAGTAGCTGTGTTACACCATCCTGGAGGTACAGTGAAGAGTAGCTGTGTTACACCATCCTGGAGGTACAGTGAAGCGTAGCTGTGTTACACCATCCTGGAGGTACAGTGAAGAGTAGCTGTGTTACACCATCCTGGAGGTACAGTGAAGAGTAGCTGTGTTACACCATCCTGGAGGTACAGTGAAGAGTAGCTGTGTTACACCATCCTGGAGGTACAGTGAAGCGTAGCTGTGTTACACCATCCTGGAGGTGCAGTGAAGAGTAGCTGTGTTACACCATCCTGGAGGTGCAGTGAAGCGTAGCTGTGTTACACCATCCTGGAGGTACAGTGAAGGGTAGCTGTGTTACACCATCCTGGAGGTACAGTGAAGCATAGCTGTGTTACACCATCCTGGAGGTACAGTGAAGCGTAGCTGTGTTACACCATTCTGGAGGTACAGTGAAGCGTAGCTGTGTTACACCATCCTGGAGGTACAGTGAAGCATAGCTGTGTTACACCATCCTGGAGGTACAGTGAAGCGTAGCTGTGTTACACCATCCTGGAGGTACAGTGAAGAGTAGCTGTGTTACACCATCCTGGAGGTACAGTGAAGCGTAGCTGTGTTACACCATCCTGGAGGTACAGTGAAGCATAGCTGTGTTACACCATCCTGGAGGTACAGTGAAGAGTAGCTGTGTTACACCATCCTGGAGGTACAGTGAAGAGTAGCTGTGTTACACCATCCTGGAGGTACAGTGAAGAGTAGCTGTGTTACACCATCCTGGAGGTACAGTGAAGCGTAGCTGTGTTACACCATCCTGGAGGTGCAGTGAAGAGTAGCTGTGTTACACCATCCTGGAGGTGCAGTGAAGCGTAGCTGTGTTACACCATCCTGGAGGTACAGTGAAGGGTAGCTGTGTTACACCATCCTGGAGGTACAGTGAAGCATAGCTGTGTTACACCATCCTGGAGGTACAGTGAAGCGTAGCTGTGTTACACCATTCTGGAGGTACAGTGAAGAGTAGCTGTTACACCATCCTGGAGGTACAGTGAAGAGTAGCTGTGTTACACCATCCTGGAGGAACAGTGAAGCGTAGCTGTATTACACCATCCTGGAGGTACAGTGAAGAGTAGCTGTGTTACACCATCCTGGAGGTACAGTGAAGCATAGCTGTGTTACACCATCCTGGAGGTACAGTGAAGAGTAGCTGTGTTACACGTTCCTGGAGGTACAGTGAAGAGTAGCTGTGTTACACCATCCTGGAGGTACAGTGAAGAGTAGCTCTGTTACACCATCCTGGAGGTACAGTGAAGCGTAGCTGTGTTACACCATCCTGGAGGTACAGTGAAGAGTAGCTGTGTTACACCATCCTGGAGGTACAGTGAAGCGTAGCTGTGTTACACCATCCTGGAGGTACAGTGAAGCGTAGCTGTGTTACACCATCCTGGAGGTACAGTGAAGAGTAGCTGTGTTACAACCATCCTGGAGGTACAGTGAAGAATAGCTGTGTTACACCATCCTGGAGGTGCAGTGAAGCGTAGCTGTGTTACACCATCCTGGAGGTACAGTGAAGAGTAGCTGTGTTACACCATCCTGGAGGTACAGTGAAGAGTAGCTGTGTTACACCATCCTGGAGGTACAGTGAAGCATAGCTGTGTTACACCATCCTGGAGGTACAGTGAAGAGTAGCTGTGTTACACCATCCTGGAGGTACAGTGAAGAGTAGCTGTGTTACACGTTCCTGGAGGTACAGTGAAGAGTAGCTGTGTTACACCATCTGGAGGTACAGTGAAGAGTAGCTGTGTTACACCATCCTGGAGGTACAGTGAAGAGTAGCTGTGTTACACCATCCTGGAGGTACAGTGAAGCGTAGCTGTGTTACACCATCCTGGAGGTACAGTGAAGAGTAGCTGTGTTACACCATCCTGGAGGTACAGTGAAGCGTAGCTGTGTTACACCATCCTGGAGGTACAGTGAAGCATAGCTGTGTTACACCATCCTGGAGGTACAGTGAAGAGTAGCTGTGTTACATCCATCCTGGAGGTACAGTGAAGAGTAGCTGTGTTACACCATCCTGGAGGTACAGTGAAGAGTAGCTGTGTTACACCATCCTGGAGGTACAGTGAAGCGTAGCTGTGTTACACCATCCTGGAGGTGCAGTGAAGAGTAGCTGTGTTACACCATCCTGGAGGTGCAGTGAAGCGTAGCTGTGTTACACCATCTGGAGGTACAGTGAAGAGTAGCTGTGTTACACCATCCTGGAGGTACAGTGAAGAGTAGCTGTGTTACACCATCCTGGAGGTACAGTGAAGAGTAGCTGTGTTACACCATCCTGGAGGTACAGTGAAGAGTAGCTGTGTTACACGTTCCTGGAGGTACAGTGAAGAGTAGCTGTGTTACACCATCCTGGAGGTACAGTGAAGAGTAGCTGTGTTACACCATCCTGGAGGTACAGTGAAGAGTAGCTGTGTTACACCATCCTGGAGGTACAGTGAAGAGTAGCTGTGTTACACGTTCCTGGAGGTACAGTGAAGAGTAGCTGTGTTACACCATCCTGGAGGTACAGTGAAGAGTAGCTGTGTTACACCATCCTGGAGGTACAGTGAAGAATAGCTGTGTTACACCATCCTGGAGGTGCAGTGAAGCGTAGCTGTGTTACACCATCCTGGAGGTACAGTGAAGAGTAGCTGTGTTACACCATCCTGGAGGTACAGTGAAGAGTAGCTGTGTTACACCATCCTGGAGGTACAGTGAAGCATAGCTGTGTTACACCATCCTGGAGGTACAGTGAAGAGTAGCTGTGTTACACCATCCTGGAGGTACAGTGAAGAGTAGCTGTGTTACACGTTCCTGGAGGTACAGTGAAGAGTAGCTGTGTTACACCATCCTGGAGGTACAGTGAAGAGTAGCTGTGTTACACCATCCTGGAGGTACAGTGAAGAGTAGCTGTGTTACACCATCCTGGAGGTACAGTGAAGAGTAGCTGTGTTACACCATCCTGGAGGTACAGTGAATAATACATCAAGTAGGTTATTAAATTTAGAAATAACTTCGTATTTTATCCAGCTTCACTTCTTGCGCCTTGTATTGGCTACATTGTAGGAACAAAAGCTAGCTGTGTTTCTCTGTCATATTCCCCCACACAGTGTTTCATGCCTGAGGAAGTGAAATGTGTCAGCCTGAGCTGGGAGACTTCAGTAAGGCTTTGAGGATACCGTCAAGCATTCCGTTGTGGGTTCCGTAGCTATGTCGACTTTAAAGGTTCATTGCCCTTTTCTCGGGTGCTCTGAGAATGACATGAAATAATGCGTAAATGTAGCATCTTTTTATTTTTCTTGTGGGAAAACACTTGTTTCCACCTTAGTACCATCGTGATCACTCAGCGGAGTAACGTAACCTTAGTACCATCGTGATCACTCAGCGGAGTAACGTAACCTTAGTACCATCGTGATCACTCAGCGTAGTAACGTAACCTTAGTACCATCGTGATCACTCAGCGGAGTAACGTAACCTTAGTACCATCGTGATCACTCAGCGGAGTAACGTAAACCTTAGTACCATCGTGATCACTCAGCGGTAGTAACGTAACCTTAGTACCATCGTGATCACTCAGCGGAGTAACGTAACCTTAGTACCATCGTGATCACTCAGCGGAGTAACGTAACCTTAGTACCATCGTGATCACTCAGCGGAGTAACGTAACCTTAGTACCATCGTGATCACTCAGCGGAGTAACGTAACCTTAGTACCATCGTGATCACTCAGCGGAGTAACGTAACCTTAGTACCATCGTGATCACTCAGCGGAGTAAACGTAACCTTAGTACCAATCGTGATTCACTCAGCGGAGTAACGTAACCTTAGTACCATCGTGATCACTCAGCGTAGTAACGTAACCTTAGTACCATCGTGATCACTCAGCGGAGTAACGTAACCTTAGTACCATCGTGATCACTCAGCGGAGTAACGTAACCTTAGTACCATCGTGATCACTCAGCGTAGTAACGTAACCTTAGTACCAATCGTGATCACTCAGCGGAGTAACGTAACCTTAGTACCATCGTGATCACTCAGCGTAGTAACGTAACCTTAGTACCATCGTGATCACTCAGCGGAATAACGTAACCTTAGTACCATCGTGATCACTCAGCGGAGTAACGTAACTTAGTTACCATCGTGATCACTCAGCGGAGTAGAACAGTAACCTTAGTACCATCGTGATCACTCAGCGGAGTAACGTAACCTTAGTACCATCGTGATCACTCAGCGGAGTAACGTAACCTTAGTACCATCGTGATCACTCAGCGGAGTAACGTAACCTTAGTACCATCGTGATCACTCAGCGGAGTAACGTAACCTTAGTACCATCGTGATCACTCAGCGGAGTAAACGTAACCTTAGTACCATCGTGATCACTCAGCGGAGTAACGTAACCTTAGTACCATCGTGATCACTCAGCGGAGTAACGTAACCTTAGTACCATCGTGATCACTCAGCGGAGTAACGTAACCTTTAGTACCATCGTGATCACTCAGCGGAGTAACGTAACCTTAGTACCATCGTGATCACTCAGCGTAGTAACGTAACCTTAGTACCATCGTGATCACTCAGCGGAGTAACGTAACCTTAGTACCATCGTGATCACTCAGCGTAGTAACGTAACCTTAGTACCATCGCTGATCACTCAGCGGAGTATAACGTTAACCTTAGTACCATCGTGATCACTCAGCGGGAGTAACGTAAACCTTAGTACCATCGTGATCACTCAGCGGAGTAAACGTAACCTTAGTACCATCGTGATCACTCAGCGGAGTAACGTAACCTTAGTACCATCGTGATCACTCAGCGTAGTAACGTAACCTTAGTACCATCGTGATCACTGAGCAGAGTAACGAAACCTTAGTACCATCGTGATCACTGAGCAGAGTAACGAAACCTTAGTACCATCGTGATCACTGAGCAGAGTAACGAAACCTTAGTACCATCGTGATCACTGAGCAGAGTAACGAAACCTTAGTACCATCGTGATCACTGAGCAGAGTAACGAAACTTAGTACCATCGTGATCACTGAGCAGAGTAACGAAACCTTAGTACCATCGTGATCACTGAGCAGAGTAACGAAACCTTAGTACCATCGTGATCACTGAGCAGAGTAACGAAACCTTAGTACCATCGTGATCACTGAGCAGAGTAACGAAACCTTAGTACCATCGTGATCACTGAGCAGAGTAACGAAACCTTAGTACCATCGTGATCACTGAGCAGAGTAACGAAACCTTAGTACCATCGTGATCACTGAGCAGAGTAACGAAACCTTAGTACCATCGTGATCACTGAGCAGAGTAACGAAACCTTAGTACCATCGTGATCACTGAGCAGAGTAACGAAACCTTAGTACCATCGTGATCACTGAGCAGAGTAACGAAACCTTAGTACCATCGTGATCACTGAGCAGAGTAACGAAACCTTAGTACCATCGTGATCACTGAGCAGAGTAACGAAACCTTAGTACCATCGTGATCACTCAGCGGAGTAACGTAACCTTGTTGTTGATGAACAGCTGACTTATTATATTGATGGTCAACAATACCCGTAAGTTGAGATATGAGACACCTGCAATATCTGATTTATCAAGGCTGCAACCTTTCTAGGCTGAGGGAATTAACATCATCTATCAAGGTTGAAGGACTTAACACCTGTCAGAGTTGAGGGACTGAACCCCTATCAAAGTTGAGGACTGAACCTCTGTCAAGGTTGAAGGATTTTCCACCTGTCAAGGTTAAGGAACTTAACACCATCTATAGTATCTATTCTCTTTATTGACTTAAAGAACCACTGATTGGCGAAACGTCGCATTAATAAAGATGTCTAGGTGCTGCACATCAACTTGGTGATTGATGTGGGCAACTTCAAGACTACCTTCACATCAGCTTGGAGATTTTACCTTCCCTCCGTACTTACAAGGAAGAATCGGCTCGTAACTCAGTGGTTTCCCCTTCGGCTCGTAACCAAAGGACCCGGGTTCATCTTTAAACAGGGCGAGACGTAAGGGCAAGTCTCCTTACACCTGCTGCCCATATTCGTCTAACAATTAATAGATATCTTGGTTTTAGTTGATTGTTGTTAGATCGCGTCTTATCGAAGGCAAGATGTATGGGAAAAATGTTGCACCTATTACCCTTGATCACCCAACAGTATATGGGTAGCAGCCCGAGGGGAAATGAATTGAGGTAGGATAACAGCTCTTAGCCTGTAAATGACCTGAGGTAGGATAACAGCTACTAGCCTGTAAATGACCTGAGGTAGGATAACAGCTCAACCTGTAAATGACCTGAGGTAGGATAACAGCTCAACCTGTAAAAGTCGACGTAAAAGAATGCCAAAAGAAAGAATCGGAGAGAGATGTGAGGAAGGAGAGAGGGGAGGGGAGAGGGAAGTAATGGAACCAGACAATGAAAGGGGCGGTGAAATGTGAATGAAATAAGGATGAGTGGAGGAGGGAAGGAGAGAAAATTAGAAGGGCAGACCTTGGGACTACTAGTAAGGCAGGTGGGCTGGAAGGCAGACCTTGGGACTAGTAAGGCAGGTGTGCTGGAAGGCAGACCTGGGGACTACTAGTAAGGCAGGTGGGCTGGAAGGCAGACCTGGGGACTACTAGTAAGGCAGGTGGGCTGGAAGGCAGACCTTGGGACTACTAGTAAGGCAGGTGGGCTGGAAGGCAGACCTGGGGACTACTAGTAAGGCAGGTGAGCTGGAAGGCAGACCTGGGGACCACTAGTAAGGCAGGTGGGCTGGAAGGCAGACCTGGGGACTACTAGTAAGACAGGTGGGCTGGAAGGCAGACCTGGGGACTACTAGTAAGGCAGGTGGGCTGGAAGGCAGACCTGGGGACTACTAGTAAGGCTGGTGGGCTGGAAGGCAGACCTTGGGACTAGTAAGGCAGGTGTGCTGGAAGGCAGACCTGGGGACTACTAGTAAGGCAGGTGGGCTGGAAGGCAGACCTGGGGACTACTAGTAAGGCAGGTGGGCTGGAAGGCAGACCTTGGGACTACTAGTAAGGCAGGTGGGCTGGAAGGCAGACCTGGGGACTACTAGTAAGGCAGGTGAGCTGGAAGGCAGACCTGGGGACCACTAGTAAGGCAGGTGGGCTGGAAGGCAGACCTTGGGACTACTAGTAAGGCAGGTGGGCTGGAAGGCAGACCTTGGGACTACTAGTAAGGCAGGTGGGCTGGAAGCAGACCTGGGGGACTACTAGTAAGGCAGGTGAGCTGGAAGGCAGACCTGGGGACTACTAGTAAGGCAGGTGGGCTGGAAGGCAGACCTGGGGACCACTAGTAAGGCAGGTGGGCTGGAAGGCGGACCTGGGGACTACTAGTAAGGCAGGTGGGCTGGAAGGCAGACCTTGGGACTACTAGTAAGGCAGGTGGGCTGGAAGGCAAGACCTGGGGACTACTAGTAAGGCAGGTGGGCTGGAAGGCAGACCTGGGGACTACTAGTAAGGCAGTGGGCTGGAAGGCAGACCTGGGGACTACTATATAAGGCAGGTGGGCTGGAAGGCAGACCTGGGGACCACTAGTAAGGCAGGTGGGCTGGAAGGCAGACCTGGGGACCACTAGTAAGGCAGGTGGGCTGGAAGGCAGACCTGGGGACTACTAGTTAGGCAGGTGGGCTGGAAGGCAGACCTGGGGACCACTAGTAAGGCAGGTGGGCTGGAAGGCAGACCTTGGGACTACTAGTAAGGCAGGTGGGCTGGAAGGCAGACCTGGGGACTACTAGTTAGGCAGGTGGGCTGGAAGGCAGACTTGGGATACTAGTAAGGCAGGTGGGCTGGAAGGAGACCTTGGGACTACTAGTAAGGCAGGTGGGCTGGAAGGCAGACCTGGGGACTACTAGTAAGGCAGGTGGGCTGGAAGGCAGACCTGGGGATCACTAGTAAGGCAGGTGGGCTGGAAGGCAGACCTGGGGATCACTAGTAGGCAGGTGGGCTGGAAGGCAGACCTGGGGACTACTAGTTAGGCAGGTGGGCTGGAAGGCAGACCTGGGGACTACTAGTTAGGCAGGTGGGCTGGAAGGCAGACCTGGGGACTACTAGTTAGGCAGGTGGGCTGGAAGGCAGACCTGGGGACTACTAGTAGGCAGGTGGGCTGGAAGGCAGACCTGGGGACTACTAGTTAGGCAGGTGGGCTGGAAGGCAGACCTGGGGACTACTAGTAAGGCAGGTGGGCTGGAAGGCAGACCTGGGGACTACTAGTAAGGCAGGTGGGCTGGAAGGCAGACCTGGGGACTACTAGTAAGGCAGGTGGGCTGGAAGGCAGACCTGGGGACTACTAGTAAGGCAGGTGAGCTGGAAGGCAGACCTGGGGACTACTAGTAAGGCAGGTGGGCTGGAAGGCAGACCTGGGGACTACTAGTTAGGCAGGTGGGCTGGAAGGCAGACCTGGGGACTACTAGTAAGGCAGGTGAAATTTGGAACTATGTAGTCTAGATAGCTGGGTTTTGCCTCTCTCTCTAGGGTATAACCAGTGTGAAAACCATACTGTTATAGCATCGGCGTGATCGGCACACCTGGGGTATAACCAGTTAGATTATAGGCCCGGAAACGTAAAGGGCAAAGTTGTTGAATCTAGTAGCTGAATCAAAGGTCATTACAATCTGGTATACCATGGAATTGTAATACAGGCATGTGTTGTGGGTTGGCATAATGATCTAGTCTGGAATGTAAGCTAACGGGAGAGTTGTTAAATATTCACGGTGTGGGGGTGACCGACAACAGGCATGAATCTCTTATACTGATGACTGAAAAGTGGATAATTGAAGCAGGAAATTTAGTTGTTTGGAAAGCTTGTTTTTTTTTTGTTTCTTTTTTTTTTTGGGGGTGGCGGAACGAAAACGGATGAGGAATGAAGCGGTAGTAGATAAAGCGTTGGCCTGCCGGTAAGGAAGAGGAGGAAAGGAAAGGGCGGGAGGAGAGGAGGAGGATGGGAGGTTAGGAGGAGGTGGAGGATCCCCTTGTGTGGTGGAAGGGAGGTGGTGGTATAAGCAGTCAGTTCAGGAAGCGCGGTGGTAGGGAGCACATTATGTTAGCTGGATCATAGCTATCTCACTCGCCCACTCGTGCAGGGTTCCTCCTCCTCCTGCCCACATTTATCTAGTGTATTTACTGGCGTCATGTTTACCAGTGTTAATGTGTCACTTGTACCGTATATCTCGCACCTTTACTCTGTTCCAAACATGACGGTAGTCCCACACATTGCACTGATGGTTCGTGTGTCTGTCAAGATGACAGGTCTTGTACTTTATCACAATATGTGCGTGTGACTACTGATACAGTGATGCAAAAACTGTCAAAAATATCCCTGATTTTTAATGAACTGGGTGAAATATGTATATTCTTATATACAAGATCATAATGTTGGAAATTGCATTGATTTGTGTATTTTTTTCTGCTTGGTAAGTGACGTGTCATACGTTTATATGCTCGAAGAATTTTATGTGTGGCCTGTGTCGGTGGTGGTTC
>NC_069458.1:20849367-20971867 GCF_026875155.1 Cherax quadricarinatus | reverse complement strand
CAGAATCCGACTTAGAGAGTACAGATAACTTGTTCACGGGCTTAAGGGGAAATTACCAGTTTTGATGGTTGTGTGTGACTGCTGCTGCTGTAATTGTCTTTGCTGCTGCAGTATTTTCTAGTCTTCCATTTTGATGTTTTAAATGGAATTATTTGTGTCCGGGTCTCAGAGATTTTGAAGATTGTGGTCTTATGTTCTTATATTCTTATATTCAGTAGATGATCTCTGTGCTCCTGGGAAATTGTATCTGATGGTTTGTATACAAGTATAATAACAAGATTCTGATTTTTAATTTATTATTGGCAATACATTGACTACGTCTTTTGTGGTGTTAACTCAGTGTAAATATGTGACTCATAACACATATGTAAGTATATTGTGCCGCCCAAGTATTATATATTTTGTTAGTCTTTTATGTGGGTGTCTGTGGAAGGTGCAGATATTACATAGAAAAAAGAGCACAATGCCATGACTGGAACAGTACACAGATAATCCGCATTTAGGAGAAAGACAGTTATGACGACGTTTAGGTCCGACTTGGATCATTAACTAGTCCCGCACTAGTGCACGAAGGTAAGGGAGTCAGAATATATACGAGATGAGGTCAGGGACAGAAAAAGAGAGGAAGAAGAAAGAAAGAAGTGGAGATAGTAGTGGTAGAGGCATTACCACTTGTTTTTACAGAAGAATATCACCTTCATTTCTTGAGTATTTTTTTTGGTTGACATAACTGCATAACGTTAGAGTTTTTGTTAATTGTTATGAAAAGTCATAGTTTTAGTGTTTAAATTCATTATTATCTACCATTTAATGGAGTTGTATGTAAGTGTAGCATTTGTAAGTGGTTTGTTTTAGGTGTGAGTGAAGTGGCATCTAGTTTATCAGTGGCTGGACGGGGGTCACTGCCGAGTATGTTGTAACCTCTCCAGACCTGAGTATATTGCTAATGTGACCCTTAAGGTACATCATCTTTACTGATGTGTGTCTTGTAGCTACTGGGTACTGATGCTGTCTTGTGGGGAGAGAGAGAGAGAGAGAGAGAGAGAGGGTGAAGACGTGTCACCGTGTGCTCCACAAACTTTCTTAATATTACTTAAATACGAGGGTTGGTGAGGATAAAAACTGTTCAGTGACGTAGTACTACTTACAACACATTAGTACAAGTAAGCCAACTCCTCCACTGAGGTGAATATAAGCAATATCAGTGATATTAAGTGTGGTATGTTGAAGGCATGGTGTGAGGGGACTGGCAGGCCTTAGGAGTGTCTTCACTATTACCTTCAGAGTGAGCGTCTAATATTATGTGGTGTTTGTGCTATGTACTAGCATCTGGTTGCTTTATAACAACGTGGCTGGTACAATGCAACACAGTGATTTGCTGTAACATCTTCTTTAGTGGAAAAGGGGGACAGCATAAACAGTGTTTATTAAGTGATAGTGAGAAGGCAACACTTCCAGCTAGTGGCCCAATGCCGCCCGCCTCATACCCACCGGCTATAAACACCCCCACCCACCACACTCCACCCACCCACGTATCACCACCCACCCTCTTCTCTCTCCTGTGAACTTCAAATTATACAAGCCTCCTCTGGGATGACTTCACACCGCAAAATAGCAAGATTATCTACGCTATCTGGCTATTGTCCCAGTAGATACTGCAGAGATATGGGAGAAATATACCACAAGGGACAAAGATCTTCTTGGATGTAAAGAGCCTACTTGTTCCAACTACTGCCACACAGATTGCACTCCAGAAGAAGAATTTTGTTGCAGCAGGTTGAAAATTTCAGAAAATTTAAGGATATCCATATCCTGTGGTATATGTGGATACAAGCCTGGAGCTACAGGAGGAAGGTTCAGAAGTCCTACCTCAGGGACTCCTGTCCAAAGATCAAGACTGCCCTCTTGGGCTGTGTTGTAAAGTTGCAGCTAAGATAATCCATCACAGGGAAGCACTTCATGAGTCCTTTCAAATCATTAGATAACCTACAAGCTATTGTAGAAGCAGTGCAAGCCTACATCAAGTGGACGCAAGTTGCTCAGCTGATGGTGAACTATTGACAAAGACTGGAAGTCCACACTGAGTTTAAAACTCAGGGGTAAACATCTGGTGGAATTCTGTCATCGCTAAGGTCCCACAGATGACAGAGTTCAAAACACTACCTTTGGGAATTCTAACAAAATTTCCCCTCTGACCACCACAGAGGAACAAATCCTCTTCCCAGCAACGTGGGAAGCCTTGGATCTGTTAATTCTCCTACACCTGACATCTCTGCTTAAAGCCACTGCCAGTCTACTTGACAGTGCACATACCATCCCTGATCCTACACCTGTCAGCACACCTGCCGATACTTTTCTAGAATCTGGTAGTAGTGCTTCGACAGCAAGCTCTGAGCAGGAGTTTCTCCACCAGAGAACGGTGCAGTTAGTGATCAGGGAACTATCACTGCACCTGATCACCTGCTACGCCGAAAGTACGAACAGCAGGGACACATCTGTCAGAACTGGTAGAGGGCGGGGTAGAGGACGTGGAGGAGGACGTGGTGGAGGAAGACATCTACAGCCGTCTCACCCTCCACTAACACAGTTCCAGCGGCAAAATCCGAGGAAACAAATCTGCGAAACACAGGAGGTACAACAAATCCTAGTCCACCTCCCAGGCACCTAGGCTGTGCTCTCGCTGTCACCGGAAGGGGCACTCTGCCAACAACTGCCTGCGAGATACCAGGTGTAACTACTGCTACAAGAAGGACATAAGGAGGACCAGTGTCGGAAGAAAAAGGAACTTGACAGACAGGGCCACCTGTTTAGAGACCTGTTCTCAGAACAAACCAGCAGGATCTCTAAATTTGGGTTTAAACACTCTCACACGTCACCCACTTAGCTACTCCTATCCCAGCCCATCAGGTGGGATTGGGCCTTATACAAGACCACAGACCTACATCCCTGCAGCTGCCTCAGTACCCTACCTCTCTCAAGGGCAGGCACCTTACATTCCCTACACACCCACCACCTCAAGCTGCCCACTTCATCATGAGGAGCCAGTCTATCAGCATCCTGTCGGCCAACATTAGAGGTTTCATTACTAATGTTGGAGAGCTCACACATAGCTTTGTGAACACTCGACGTCCCGACATGATAGCTGTTGTTGAAACATTTTTGGATGACAGGACTCCAGAAAATTTTGCAAGAATTGCTGGCTACACCTCATGGATGAGAAGAGACAGGCAAGGGCAAGGAGGTGGTGTTGCTGTGTGCTTCTCTAAAAGTGTTCATGCCCAGCACATAGATGTTGCCACCCCTACACATCTTGAAATGATGTTCTTCAAGCTCTGTTAAAACACTAGTACCTCTGTACTAGCATGTGCAATGTACAGACCTCAGTGGCAACATGCAGACCCTATCAACTTCCTAATGGAAAATATTGACTCCTTCTGCTACAACACAACTGTCAACATATTATAATTGTTGGTGACCTCAACCAGCACCTTATACAGAGGGACTTTGATGACCTTCTTGCAGTGTTTGACATGAGAAACTTTGTTGATTTCCCTACTCATATCTCTGGCTCCTCCCTTGACCAGTAGTGAGTGATCTGGCAGAAGGCATAGTCACTTGTCAACCCTCGGCTACGTTGGATCGTCTGACCACAAGGCTGTTTTTACCACACTTAAGATCCCAACAGAACGAGGTGAGGAGTCCACACGCACAACCTGGCTATGGGAAAGAGGTAATTGGCCAGCCCTTTGCTCTGAGCTCGCCACCACCGACTGGAATCTCTTCTCCAGGGGGATGTTGACAACCAAGTGAAAGCCTTCACTGGACACATCCTTAATCTGCAACAAGAACACATTCCTCACCGGCAATATGTGACAAAGCCTACAGATCAGCCTTGGTTTGGCTTTCGTTGTAGAGAGGCTGCTACTGCTAAGTACAAAGCATGGCGAAGGTATAAGAGACATCCTACCACCTATAACAGGAACTTGCACATGCAAGCCTGTAGGCATATGGGTGATGTTCAAAGTGGGCCATTACTAAATGGGAGGTGGACACTAAAAGAAAGTTAGCATCAGGTAGGGTAGGCTCCAAAACCTGGTGGTCCCTGGTCAAGGACAGACAAGGTTATCTGCCTGATGAACTTATTCCACCTCTAAATCGACAGGATGGGACCACCTCTACTAGTAGTCAAGAGAAGGCGGACCTCTTTTCTGAACACTTTGCTACCAAAATGCAAGTTCCTGATCCAGCAAGGGACCCTCCTTGGCTAGCTGCAAGAACTGTGTCAAAACTGTCAGTGGTGACAATAAGGCAGGAGGAGGTGCATTTCCTTCTTAAATCACTTGACCAAGAAAAGGCTGTGGGCCCAGACAAGTTGAGCCCCAAGATTGTTGAGAAGATGTGCAAGACCAGCTAGCAGCACCTCTAACTCGCATCTTTCCGCACTGCCTAGTACAGTGTAAATGGCCCCTCCATGGAAAGAGGCAAATGTAGTCCCTGTTCACAAAAAGAAGAGCAGAGCAGGGAAAACAGCAACTACAGACCAGTGTCACTCCTGTCAATCACTGGTAAGATCCTTGAGACAATAATCTCAAGACAAATGACAGATTTTTTTGACTACCACTCACTACTTTGTGATCGTCAATATGGCTTCAGGAAAGGTTACTCTGCTGCTGATCTGTTGTTAAACCTCTCCACTAAGTGGCACCAGTCACTGGATGAATCCAAAGTCAGCTGTGTGGTAGCACTGGACATTGCTGGCGCTTTCGACCGGGTGGCACCCGGGCCTCTTAGCAAAACTTCAAGCACTGGGAATTGCAGGCTCTACGCTATGTCTCCTCAGTGATTACCTTCATGGTAGATCTCTAAGTGTAGTCCTCAATGGAACGGAATCAGCAAGGCATCCTATTGGGGCAAGCGTTCCACAAGGAAGTGGCTGGGTCCACTGTTATGGAATGTCTACTTCAACGACCTTCTTCATCTCATCCCAGAATCACATGCATATGCAGACGACTGTACACTGACATTCACTTATCCAAGAGAAGAAATGCCAGCTGCTCTAAGCTACATCAATCACCAGCTGAGAGCTATATCAGCTTGGGGAAATAGATGGCAAGTAACATTTGCACTGAAAAAACGCAAATGATGTTCGTCTCTAGGCACCCATGATGGTAATGCTGGCGCAGTAGTAAGGATGAATGGGACGATGTTGGCACCCGGAGAAGAAGTTGATATCCTTGGGGTGAAATTTGACTCCAAACTAACCATGAAGAACCATGTTGTAAATCTTGCAAACAAGGCAGCCAGGAAGCTTACAGCACTTCGCCGTATCTCGCATCTGCTTGACAGTAGGGGTTGCAAGATCCTGTACGAGGCACAAGTACGCTCACACCTTGAGTATGCTCCACTTTCTTGGTTTGCCTGCCCCCCCTCTCATCTGCGACTGCTTGACAGAGTAGAGAACAGAGCAAGACGTCTCATCTCTCGCCTGGACCCATCCTGGATAGATCTGTCATTTCAGCAGAGCCTTCAACATAGGAGGGATGTGGGTGGCCTTACTGTTATGTACATGGCCAATATTGTCAAAATACCACACTTGGATCCACTTCGAGGACAGCGTGAAACAAGCTTTTATGCCACAAGAAAGGGCAGAAAGCAGCAAACTTCACTCTGGCTGTACCCTTCATCCAGAACATCACTCCATCTGAGATCATACATACCCAGGATGACTCGAGTAAAGGAACACATTCGTACAGCATAATGATGTCAACGAGATAACGTCAGTTGATCAAATGAAAATGCTGGCCCACAGATGGCTCCAACTTCATCCTGTTCCCTACTTGTATGTCTCATAACAAAAATGCTTTCAAATGAGCTGATGTAGGTAACAGCTCTTAGCTTGCCAATAAAGTTAGGAATCCTTAACCTGTAAAAGCTGTCAATAAAGCTAGGGATCCTTAACCTTGTCAAACCCTGTGTAAAAAAAAAAAAAAAAAAAAAAAAAAAAAAAAAAAAAAAAGCCTTCATGGCTAGCTAACATCTTGTAGCTACTGGGTACTGATGCTGTCTTGTGGGGAGAGAGAGAGAGAGAGAGAGAGAGAGAGAGAGAGAGAGAGAGAGAGAGAGAGAAAGCCTTCATGGCTAGCTAACATCTTGTAGCTACTGGGTACTGATGCTGTCTTGTGGGGAGAGAGAGAGAGAGAGAGAGAGAGAGAGAGAGAGAAAGCCTTCATGGCTAGCTAACATCTTGTAGCTACTGGGTACTGATGCTGTCTTGTGGAGAGAGAGAGAGAGAAAGAGAGAGAGAGAGAGAGAGAGAGCCTTCATGGCTAGCTAACATCTTGTAGCTACTGGGTACTGATGCTGTCTTGTGGGGAGAGAGAGAGAGCGCCTTCATGGCTAGCTAACATCTTTGTATAGTTATCAAATTTTGCCTCAAAATCAGCTGTTCAGAGAATGGCGGAAATTACTGTAAGATAACTGAGGCTTGATAAAGCTCCTGGAGAGCGAAACGTTGCCACAGGAATAATAGTGTTTGAAGAATTGTCGCTTCAAGAACATAAAGGAAATGCAGTTTAAGCCAGGAAAATAAATTGAATTATAAGAACTTTCAGTACGAGAGGACATCCCATCAATGACACTCTTAAACCGTTAATGGCACTCGTCAGCCATTAATGACACTCATCAGCCAATAATGGCACTTCACATCACTTGTACCTTTCTCTTAGGAAAGTTGTACTCGCAGCTTCTGTGACGGCACTAGGTACACACTGGCTAGGAATCATATTAAGTTTAATTATTCATTATTGCCACATTAGAATGACTAGAATATTTGTAGTTGTTGTAGCTCTTAGAAGATCACTAAATGTATTTTCTGGGACGGAGAAGACAAGGATTTATTATAATTTATAAGTAGAAAATACTTGAGGGTCTGCTGCTCACTTTATACAATATGTAACTAAATTGAGAAGAAAACACGAAGTGTAAAGAAATTGACGTAGTTAAACTGGATGGGTTGTAATTGACGTAGTTAAACTGGATGGGTTGTAATTAACGTAGTTAAACTGGATGGGTTGTAATTGACGTAGTTAAACTGGATGGGTTGTAATTGACGTAGTTAAACTGGATGGGTTGTAATTGACGTAGTTAAACTGGATTAGTTGTAATTGATGTAGTTAAACTGGATGGGTTGTAATTGACGTAGTTAAACTGAAGGAAATATAGAATAAATCGAGTTTATGGTAGAGGCACCATAGGTACAGTTATAGAACAGTGTGTCAACATGCGTGGTCCAAGACTCTTCAGTATTACTACCAGCAAATATAGTGGAACAAAGATGCATCAAGTTACTGCAGGATGTGGTTTTATTACCCAGATTGTGATACTTATGTAAGTTTCTGGGCAGCAACAGCCTGATTGATCAAGAGTCGCCAGGAAAACCTAACCTCATACTTGGCTTTGTGAATAGAACTCAGGTAACCGGTCTCAGGTAGGTGGTGATGGGGCGGGCTGTTCTGGTGATGGAGTAGTGTTGGTGATGGGTGCTGCTGCTGCTGCTGCTGGTAACGGGATGCTGTTGCTGTTTTCTTGCATTATTTTATCATCTTTGTCATTATTATTTCTTCTCTTCATCTCTTGGCTTTCACAGTAGTGTTTCCTGTGTTTCGTGAAGCGGAGACAATATACTTCATGCTTATATTTGAGTTTGCAGGCATACCCCACTTTACAGTGCTTCGCTTTACGGCGTTTCGCTAATACAGCAGTTTTCAAGTATACTCATTCTTCATATATTCAGACTTCCTACAGTAAATATATTCACCATTCACTATAAGCTAAGTACGAAAATATTTTAAAGGACTTTGTGCACTGTATATGTATTTTTCAGACCTAGATCTATTGCTCACTTAATATATGATAATGTAAACATATTGTCAGGCTTTTTTGAAAGTGAAAACATGGTTATATTTGAGTTTACAGCTATTTTAGCTTTACAGCAGTAGCTGTAAGCCTAACCTGCTGTATAATCAGGGCCCCTCCTGTGTCTCTGAGGTATCTTAGTCAATAATTGTACAGTATTACATTTATGGACCTGAACATTAAAATGGTATAAAATACCGACAGGTTGTTAGGTAAGACACATATGCAACAGTTAGGTATCTTTATTATGAAACGTTTCGCCTACACAGTAGGCTTCTTCAGTCAAGTACAGAAAAGTTGATAGAAGCAGAAGATACTTGAAGACGATGTAATCGTCATCACTGACCACCTCAAAACTTTAAGGGTGATGGACTGATTACATCGTCTTCAAGTATCTTCTGCTTCTATCAACTTTTCTGTACTTGACTGAAGAAGCCTACTGTGTAGGCGAAACGTTTCATAATAAAGATACCTAACTGTTGCATATGTGTCTTACCTAACACACATTTATGGACCTGCTCCGCATGGGTCAGTAGGCCTGTTGCAGTGTTCCTTCTTTCTTATGTTCTTATAATCATTAATGCAATGCTAACCAATATTGCTTTGGTCTCCCATTATTTATCTAGTGATAGTCTCAAGTGTGATTATTTACACAACATTTCCATCGCCTAATTTTCTTAACATTTCATCAGTGATTTTTTTTTTTTCAAGAAATAATAGCGAAGACAGAAAAGCTGCAGAACAAGATTTTCTTGGGACATTTTTTTTCCCCAATTAAAAGTTGTTGTGGTACGTGTTTTTGGTACAGGTCTTTGGTACATGTGAAAGTTAAGACACATGTGCAACATCTGGATATCTTTATTGTAGACGTTTCGCCATCCAGTGGCTTTATCAGTACAGATTCTAGGACATAATAGGAAGACAGTAGAACTATATACAAAAGATGAGGTAATCAGTCCCTCGGCCTTGGAGTTAGTGTTCACAGCATCGTGGTGGAGGAGAATCTGGAGAATCTGGATGGCGAAACGTCTACAATAAAGATATCCAGATGTTGCACATGTGTCTTAACTTTCATATTGTCGGTATTTTATACCTTTCTTGCACAACTTTGGTACATGTCTTTGGTACATGTCTTTGGTACATGTCTTTGGTACATGTCTTTGGTACATGTCTTTGTCTTCATACTCAGTATTGTTGTCTTTCGTGCAAATAACTACCAGTTAATGGCTTCTTTTACGCTAAAAACAGTTTACAAGTCACAGCCAAAAGGGAACATAACACCAGAATGCTTGTTAGGTAACGGGACACAAATGCAACTAATGTGACATTTTATTGTGGCAACGTTTCGCTCTCCAGGAACTATGTCAAGTCATAACCACTTGACAAAACTACTGGAGAGCGAAACGTTGTCACACTAAAATGTCACATTAGTTGCACTTGTGTCCTTTTACCTAACACATTGTGGGTAATTCTACCAACATTATTACACGAGAATGTTTGTTTGTGTCAGCGTTTAGGGTGACTCTTAGCACTTTATTACAGTAAAACAGCTCTCATCAAAGACTCCTCTGTATAGGGCGTTGTTTGTAAATGTTATTGAGAAAATTCGTTCAGAAAAGCATAGCATCTGAAAAGGCCTTTACAGTACACGCTATTCAATTTTGGATGCACTGTTTTGGGTTTAAATGTAGATCACTTGAGTACCTAACAGGGTATCACTGTTTAGTGCCAGATAGGAAATGTAATTAGGTACATTGGACAGACAGAAACATCTCTGAAAGCTAGATCACTTGAGTACCTAACAGGGTATCACTGTTTAGTGCCAGATAGGAAATGTAATTAGGTACATTGGACAGGCAGAAACATCTCTGAAAGCTAGATCACTTGAGTACCTAACAGGGTATCAGTGTTTAGTGCCAGATAAGAAATGTAATTAGGTACATTTGACAAACAGAAACATCTCTGAAAGCTAGATCACTTGAGTACCTAACAGGGTATCACTGTTTAGTGCCAGATAGGAAATGTAATTAGGTACATTGGACAGACAGAAACATCTCTGAAAGCTAGATCACTCGAGTACCTAACAGGGTATCACTGTTTAGTGCCAGATAGGAAATGTAATTAGGTACATTGGACAGACAGAAACATCTCTGAAAGCTAGATCACTCGAGTACCTAACAGGGTATCACTGTTTAGTGCCAGATAGGAAATGTAATTAGGTACATTGGACAGACAGAAACATCTCTGAAAGCTAGATCACTCGAGTACCTAACAGGGTATCACTGTTTAGTGCCAGATAGGAAATGTAATTAGGTACATTGGACAGACAGAAACATCTCTGAAAGCTAGATCACTTGAGTACCTAACAGGGTATCACTGTTTAGTGCCAGATAGGAAATGTAATTAGGTACATTGGACAGGCAGAAACATCTCTGAAAGCTAGATCACTTGAGTACCTAACAGGGTATCCCCTGTTTAGTGCCAGATAGGAAATGTAATTAGGTACATTGGATAGGCAGAAACATCTCTGAAAGCTAGATCACTTGAGTACCTAACAGGGTATCACTGTTTAGTGCCAGATAGGAAATGTAATTAGGTACATTGGATAGGCAGAAA
This sequence comes from Cherax quadricarinatus, assembly GCF_026875155.1. Lineage (NCBI taxonomy): Eukaryota > Metazoa > Arthropoda > Malacostraca > Decapoda > Parastacidae > Cherax > Cherax quadricarinatus. Next base: position 20,961,337 of record NC_069458.1, on the reverse strand, counting down.
CATCTCTGAAAGCTAGATCACTTGAGTACCTAACAGGGTATCACTGTTTAGTGCCAGATAGGAAATGTAATTAGGTACATTGGACAGAAACATCTCTGAAAGCTAGATTTCAGCATCTTAAATATTCGGTTCATTGCATTCAGAAACTGAGTGTTCTGTCTTTGTAGTTGTTAGCCAGAAGACACTTGATTGAAACATTCCTGCAGAAGTCATTCACTTATAGTCATATGTTGAACGCTACATTCTCAAATTAACTCTCATAAAAATTGAATTTCAAAAAGCTGAAAAATTGTGCACCAGTATATTTAGGCTAAATAAATTGATAATACATATTATAGTCTTAATGAGGTAATGTTTTCTGTCTTAAAAAAAGATTGTGTCATGTAAATGTTAACGACACATAAGTTAACTTGACAGTTGTAGGCAGTGTGGTCAGTTTACTTTATTACTCTAGTGTACAGTGAGATACACGCAATATAATGCGATTCCTTGTCAATAAAGGATAACTTTATACTGAGTTTATCTCTCTTTTATTCCATCGTGTTGGTATTTTATTTAATTTGTAATACTCTGGTGTGTTGATAACTTTGACTTGTATTACTACTGTAAGTTACGTCTTCATTGTGAGGTGTTGTAACTCTTGCAGTTATGAAGTAAATGCTTTAGATAACCTCCCAGTTGAAGAAATAGATACTTGTAACATATGGGTATCTTTATTGTGGAAAGTTTTCCACAATAAAGATACTCAGATGTTACAAACGTGTATAATTCTTCAACTTTTGCAGTGTTCTGGTTAATATGTTGTAAAACCTAGTGTGTTGATAACCCCAGAAACACTCCTGGGACTTCAGAAGTCACATATTTCCCAAGAACGAAAAAAAATGGTGGTTAGAGAAATAAAAATGATGGAGGTGAACCTGTAAACATCATATAAGACCCAGGAGAGAGAGAGGAAACAAAAAACCATCAGTGAAATTGAAAGTAACTCAGAGCACCTTGACTTGTGAGCAGAATGTTAGACATGAAACTGTCTCTGGTGTTGGGTCATTGCTTAAGGTAGATGGAACGTACACTGATGACAAACAAAACTGCGAAATATAGAGGGACTCCATACAACTTACTGTTAAAGAGAGTTCTTAAACACACACACATATCCTGACAACCACATAATTTTTTTCTGAACGTGAATTCAAATTTTACCATTATTTCTAGCATAACCTTGACTCCCACTTAATGCTGAAGCAGCAGTTAATACACTGTTGCAACACGTGTTGCACGTGTGTTTTATTCATCAATCAGGCTAATATGCATGCATACTCTATAATCACTAGAAATTGAAACGCATCATCACACACCTTAAACTTCCTGCACTACAAAGATCTTGGCAGAAGTTTCGTCCCACAAGTTCTAATGTCCAACCCCTTTTACGGTTGGATTAGGTAATAAGTAGTGCCGATTACCTGTCCCCCAGCACTCTCTATATACAATTGACAAGCAACGCTATTGTTTTTGAGATATATATATATATATATATATCTATATATATATATATTTATATATATATATAAATATATATATATTATGTGTGTGGAGTGTATATATCTGAGTTATATATATATGTGTAGTGTAATATATATGTGTGAAAATATAATAAGTGTGTGTATATATATGGTGTGAAACAATATGTGTGTGTATATATATATATGTATATCTATTGTTATATATATGTGTGTATATATATTTGTATATGTGTGTATATATGTATATATATAATGTGAGTATATATATTATATATATATATGTGTACATAAAATATAATATATATATATATACTTATATATATAAAATATTATATAATATATATATATATATATAAAATATAATATATATATGTGTGTTGTGTGTGTATATTAAATTATAATATATATATATATATATATATATGTGTGGTGTGGTGTATATATATATAATAATATGTATATATATATGTATATATTTATATATATAAATGATTATATATATATATGTTATATATATATAGAATATAAATATATATATATATATAAATATATATTAAATATATACACACATCACACACACACACAATTCCTTGGTTAGAGGCCTCATTTAACTATGCTGCTCAGTTCTTGTCAACCGTATTACAGAATGGGATATAAATGCTCTTGGAAAACGCGCAGAGGAGGATGACAAAGATGATCCCATGCATTAGAAATCTTCCCTATGAGGAAGAAAGAGGGTCCAGAATCTGCAACTCTTTCGAAAGGCGAGAATTTAGGGGATATGATCGAGTGTATAATAGAAAACAGGAATAAATAAAGGGAGATGTAAATAGTTGTGCGAAAATTTCCAGCCAAGACAGGACTCGCAGCAATGGTTTCAAGCTGAAAAATTCAGAATTCAGGAAGGACATAGGAAAGCGCTGGTTTGGTAATAGAGTTGTGGATGAGTGATACAAACTAACTACCCGAGTACAGTTATAGAGGCTAAAACGTTGTGAAGTTTAAAAAATAGGTTAGATAAATACATGAGAGGGTTGGGTGGGTGTGATTGGACCTCGATAGCTTGTCTGCTGGGTCTGGTGTCCCCCTGCTCCTTCCTTGTTGGAGGTTGACGCAAACTGGTGGGTCATTGGGCTAAATCCGGAGGGGGTGGGGACATGGACCTGCTCCGCATGGGTCAGTAGGCCTGTTGCACAGTGTTCCTTCTTTCATATGTTCTTGTATGTATATATATAAAAATACTATATAATATAATAATATATATATATATATATATATATAAATATATATAGAATATATAAAATTATATATTATATATGTCGTGTGCCAAATATGTAAAACTGGTCAAATTAGCAAAGAACTCATTTAAATTAAGTCCTATCTAAATTTTTTCTCTTATACGTTTTAAAGTATATTTTTTACAATTATTGTTAATGTAAAAAAAATAATAGGCACCAAAATAATCTTAGAAAACTTACCTCACCCTTAATATAACAAGAACAATTTTATTTTAGCCTTACCCTACTAAAATATTTATAGATTTTGTTTAACAATAATTTACTACAAACAAACAGAGAGAAATATATTTTTTTTGTTAGTTCAGAATGATTTTGGCGACATTATATGCATAGGCAGAAACGTTGCTAATTAAGCAAGAATCGCAAGTTCTGCCTATTCGGCACGATATATATATATATATAAATATAATATATATATATAATATTATATATATATATATATATATATAAATATATAAAGTTATACATAATTTTACACAATGAAAATATACTGATTATAGTATATATTATATAATTGTAATAAACATAATGTATAAAATATTTTTTCTGTTTAAAATTTTGCTTTATTAATATGGGCAGACGGTGTCATAAAGGCGTACCTGCCCTGATTACTGCGAGGAGTGATGAGGGTACGTGATGAATGTGCCAGCTTGAGCTGCAACACTTCATCAGTAAGGCGATGAGCAGATCGTCAGACATTGCACCCTGGGATGAGTAGCTATGGCAGCTTCCTTGGTGGAGTTGCCATCACAAGATGCAGTCAAAATGTTAACCTGTGTGGAAGAGGCTGTGTGATGGAGGTTCCTTTGATGGGTTTCAAGAGTTTTTTGTTTTTACTGCCGCAGTCTGGCTTTTGTTATTAATACCGCTGGAGTTACTGTTACTTGGGAATTACCATCTGTGAGGTGGGCATGTCCCTGACACAGGAAGACGCGAACATTAGTGTTGTGGGTGAGTGGCCGACTGGTGATCCTCTTGCTGTTGCTGCTGGTGAGTTATGGCTGAATCTTCCTTACCCGGATCACTCAAGGCTAACCCACCTATTACATTTGTTGCAGAGTCAGTGGTGGTGCCGCCGCCGCCGGTGGTGGTGGTGTTGACTGGAGGTGACTCCATCTTACCTGCCTCACTCATTACTGATTCACCCGTCACGTGATTATACGGAGCCCATTATCTACGCTCATGCTGTTGTTGCTGCTTACCTTCTTGCTGTCACATGGCTCCATCATAACTGTTACACTTGTCACGTGTGCTGCTGCTGCTGCCAGTGTTGCTTGTCCTCTCCTCCTCCTCTCCTCTTTCCACCTCAACAATGGCTCACCACTGTCCTCACTTTGTCACCTCGGTTCCATTGAGGGACCTGGTAAGACTGCCGGGAAAGTGGTACCTGATTAGACTTGCAGGAGGTTAGGGACCCTGGTAAGATTGCTGGGAAGAGGACCTGGTAAGACGCTGGGTATGTTGGACACTGATAAGACAGCTGGAGGTTTAGAGGACCTGTAAGACTGCTGGGAAAGAGACCTGGTAAGACTTGCTGGGAATGTGGACCTGAATAAGACTGCTGGGGGTTAGGGACCTGGTAAGACTGCTGGGAAGAGGGACCGGTAAGACAGCTGGGAAGAGGGACCTGGTAAGACTGCTGGGGATGAGGGCCTGAATAAGGACTGCTGGGATGAGGGTCTTGGTAGACTGCTGAGATGTGGTACCTGGTAAACAGCTGGGGAATGAGGGACTTGGTAAGACTGCTGGGGATGAGGGGCCTGCTAAGACTGCTGGGGATGAGGGGCCTGGTAAGACTGCTGGGGATGAGGGGCCTGGTAAGACTGCTGGGGATGAGGGGCCTGGTAAGACTGCTGGGAATGAGGGACCTGGTAAGACTGCTGGGAATGAGGGACTTGGTAAGACTGCTGGGGATGAGGGGCCTGGTAAGACTGCTGGGAATGAGAGACGTGGTAAGACTGTTGGGGATGAGGGTCCTGGTAAGACTGCTGGGGATGAGGGGCCTAGTAAGACTGCTGGGGATGAGGGGCCTGGTAAGACTGCTGGGAATGAGGGACCTGGTAAGACTGCTGGGAATGAGGGACCTGGTAAGACTGCTGGGGATGAGGGGCCTGGTAAGACTGCTGGGGATGAGGGGCTTGGTAGGACTGCTGAGAATGTGGTACCTGGTAAGACTGCTGGGAATGAGGGACTTGGTAAGACTGCTGGGGATGAGGGGCCTGGTAAGACTGCTGGGAGTGAGGGGCCTGGTAAGACTACTGGGAATGAGGAACTTGGTAAGACTGCTGAGGATGAGGGGCATAGTAAGACTGCTGGGAATGAGAGACATGGTAAGACTGTTGGGGATGAGGGTCCTGGTAAGACTGCTGGGGATGAGGGGCCTGGTAAGACTGCTGGGGATGAGAGGCCTGGTAAGACTGCTGAGAATGTGGGACCTGGTAAGACTGCTGGGGATGGGGGGCCTGGTAAGACTGCTGAGAATGTGGGACCTGGTAAGACTGCTGAGAATGTGGGACCTGGTAAGACTGCTGGGAATGAGGGACCTGGTAAGACTGCTGGGAATGAGGGACTTGGTAAGACTACTGAGAATGTGGGACCTGGTAAGACTGCTGGGAATGAGGGACCTGGTAAGACTGCTGGGGATGAGGGACCTGGTAAGACTGCTGAGAATGTGGGACCTGGTAAGACTGCTGGGAATGAGGGACCTGGTAAGACTGCTGGGGATGAGGGACCTGGTAAGACTGCTGAGAATGTGGGACCTGGTAAGACTGCTGGGAATGAGGGACCTGGTAAGACTGCTGGGAATGAGGGACCTGGTAAGACTGCTGGGAATGAGGGACCTGGTAAGACTGCTGGGAATGAGGGACCTGGTAAGACTGCTGGGAATGAGGGACTTGGTAAGACTACTGAGAATGTGGGACCTGGTAAGACTGCTGGGAATGAGGGACCTGGTAAGACTGCTGGGAATGAGGGACCTGGTAGGACTGCTGAGAATGTGGGACCTGGTAAGACTGCTGGGAATGAGGGACCTGGTAAGACTGCTGGGGATGAGGGACCTGGTAAGACTGCTGAGAATGTGGGACCTGGTAAGACTGCTGGGAAGGAAGGACCTGGTAAGACTGCTGGGAATGAGGGACTTGTTAAGACTGCTGGGGATGAGGGACCTGGTATGACTGCTGAGAATGTGGGACCTGGTAAAACTGCTGGGAATGAGGGACCTGGTAAGGCTGCTGGGAATGAGGGACCTGGTATGACTGCTGAGAATGTGGGACCTGGTAAGACTGGTGGGAATGAGGGACTTGGTAAGACTGCTGAGAATGTGGGACCTGGTAAGACTGCTGGAGGTGAGGGACCTGGTAAGACTGCTGAGAATGAGGGACCTGGTAAGACTGCTGGGGACGAGGGACCTGGTAAGACTGCTGAGAATGAGGGACCTGGTAAGACTGCTGAGAATGAGGGACCTGGTAAAACTGCTGGGGACGAGGGACCTGGTAAGACTACTGAGAATGAGGGACCTGGTAAGACTGCTGAGAATGAGGGACCTGGTAAGACTGCTGAGAATGAGGGACCTGGTAAGACTGCTGAGAATGAGGGACCTGGTAAGACTGCTGAGAATGAGGGACCTGGTAAGACTGCTGGGGACGAGGGACCTGGTAAGACTGCTGAGAATGAGGGACCTGGTAAGACTGCTGAGAATGAGGGACCTGGTAAGACTGCTGAGAATGAGGGACCTGGTAAGACTGCTGAGAATGAGGGACCTGGTAAGACTGCTGAGAATGAGGGACCTGGTAAGACTGCTGGGGACGAGGGACCTGGTAAGACTGCTGAGAATGAGGGACCTGGTAAGACTGCTGAGAATGAGGGACCTGGTAAGACTGCTGAGAATGAGGGACCTGGTAAGACTGCTGAGAATGAGGGACCTGGTAAGGGACTGCTGGGGACGAGGGACCTGGTAAGACTGCTGAGAATGAGGGACCTGGTAAGACTGCTGAGAATGAGGGACCTGGTAAGACTGCTGGGGACGAGGGACCTGGTAAGACTGCTGAGAATGAGGGACCTGGTAAGACTGCTGAGAATGAGGGACCTGGTAAGACTGCTGGGGACGAGGGACCTGGGATGACTGCTGAGAATGTGGGACCTGGTAAGACTGGTGGGAATGAGGGACTTGGTAAGACTGCTGAGAATGTGGGACCTGGTAAGACTGCTGGGGGTGAGGGACCTGGTAAGACTGCTGAGAATGAGGGACCTGGTAAGACTGCTGGGGACGAGGGACCTGGTAAGACTGCTGAGAATGAGGGACCTGGTAAGAATGCTGAGAATGAGGGACCTGGTAAGACTGCTGGGGACGAGGGACCTGGTAAGACTGCTGAGAATGAGGGACCTGGTAAGACTGCTGGGGACGAGGGACCTGGTAAAACTGCTGAGAATGAGGGACCTGGTAAGACTGCTGGGGACGAGGGACCTGGTAAGACTGCTGGGGAGGCAACGCGGGGGAACCTGGTAAGACTGCTGGGGACGAGGGACCTGGTAAGACTGCTGGGGACGAGGGACCTGGTAAGACTGCTTCTGCTTCTGCTCCACTATAGTTGTTTTCCTGTTTTTTATTTTCTTTTACGTGTCTGTTGCTTCTCCACCTGCCAGTAGCCGACGGGGATTAGGCAGAATCTCCTTCCTTCTGCTCTACTTCCCTCTTCTCTCGCTGACACTGCAGCGCTGTCCACGATAAATTTTGCCGCCGAAGCTGCTGGTTTATTGTGTACCCCATATCCATCCTATGGACGGTAGCGCAAGGGCACATGGATACACAAAAGGCCTAGGAACTAGGCCCAAAAAGGGTTTACTGGCGTACATCTAGATTTATATCTACCGCTCACTTATCTGTTGTAAGCAAATTTAAGAAATTTGCTTAATATGTCTGGAATCTTATTTCCATAAATAAAATATGTTGACATATGACGTAGATGGTTATACTGCGAAGGGTGAACTTAAGGGCACAATAATTTGAAGACTTTTTGGACTGTTATATACTGAGGCTGAATATTAAAATGGTATAAACCTAACAACATATACTGAGGTTCAGCCCGGTAAAGGAGCTGTTATACCTGAGGCTTACTATGCACTTCATCTCACAAAACGCTTCAAGAATTAGGAAATACATAATTTGAAAAACTCTTTGTTATTATTATTTGTTTCCTTGTAAGTGCCTTAAATGTCGTTTTGCAGTTGTCACTTCAAACCTTGAAGGGACAAGATACCTTGATGCTGAAGCAGATTTTGGTTAACCATGTTTACTTCGGGAAGGTGAAGAACATTTTAATGTTGTTGGTTGTAGGTTGAAGGACTAGCCAGGGGTCTGTTGGTAATTCCCCTTATGAAAGGAAAGGGTTGAAGAGTCTTGGTCTCTTTACACTTAAGTTATCTGATAGTGTACTCATTGCACCTGCTGCTTTTCACCGAGGGTATTGTTGCATCGTCTACCATATCTCTTGCTCTTTTAGGGAATAATTTCGGTGTGCAGATTTAGGACTAATTCCTGCAGAATTTTCCAGGTGTAAATTGTCTCTCGCCTACTCTCCAGGGAGTACAGATCAAGGGACTTGAAGCGTTCCCAGTAAATTAGGTGCTTTACTGAATTTATGGGAGCAGTGAAGGTTCTCTGTACATTCTCCAGATCTTTGACTTATTCTGTTTTTTTTTTTTTTTTGAGCAGGTGTTGTTGAAGTACATGATTGTAGTCTGGAGAGAACAAGTAAATTACACTACCATTGGCATCTCTTATGTTGAAAGTTCTACTTATCCTGCTTATCATTTCCCTTGCTGTTGTGATAACACTGTTGTAAATACAAATGATAATATGGAATACTTCGTCGTCACATATTAGTGTAGTGCCGCAAGACACACAACTTGTTTACTCTAGAAACTCGTGACCCGTGATTTTGGTGGTTGATCAATCCCCCGTTCCCCGTCTCTCTCTCCCTCACCCTCCCTCCCCACTATCACTGACCCCGTGAACCCAGTCACTGTTTACATTTTAACATTTTTACGACCTGATAAATTCAGATGTACGAGAGGATACAAACAAGCATGAGTGTGTGTGTATATATATATATATTATATATATATATATATATATATATATATATTATATATATATAATATTATATATATATATATATTTATATATATATATATATATATATATATATATATATATATATATATATATATATATATAGGATGGATTCCACCTCTGGTGTAAATTGTGGGACCCATAGCCTCGGAGAAGTGGATAAAAAGGCTTCAAGGAAGAATATTTGGATTTCTTCCTGAAGCCGTTTGAATATTCCACTTCCCCTACCACCCCATCTTTTGATATATATTTTTTTTACCAATAGGAATATTTTATTACATAATATGGTACAGAAGATTTAAGAGATACATTATTGATATAAAGGTGGCATATAAGGTACATGTTGTTACGTGTGTATCACCGATTATAAGGCGAAAATCTCATCCAGCTCCTCAGAGCTGGGGCGTGTGCCCAAAATACAGCAGGCATTACCCCTTTGAACAGCCGCACTGAGCCGCTGGAACAGAAAACTATATGTCGTGCCGAATATGTAAAACTGGTCAATTAGCAAGAACTCATTTAAAATTAAGTCCTTTCTGAAATTTTCTTTTATACGTTTAAAGATATATTTTTTTCATTAATGTTAATGTAAAAAATTTTAATTTTGTACCAAAAGAATCTTAGAAAACCTACCTAACCTTATTATAACAAGAACAATTTATTTTAGCCTAACCCAACTAAATATATTTTAGAGTTGTTTACAGTAATTTAATACTAAACAAACACAGTGAAATATATTTTTTTCGTTAGGTTCAGAATGATTTTGGCGAAATTATTGCATACACAAATTTTCACTTGTCCTATATGGCAAGATGAACGTTGCTATTTAAGCCAAGATCGCAAGTTCTGCCTATTCGGCACGACATATATATATATATATATATATATATATATATATATATATATATATATATATATATATATATATATATATATATATATATTGTAATCACGAACAACGGGTATTTAATCAGAAACAAACTGCAGCTAGGCGAGGGATCGAACCCGTGTTGTTTTTTAGCCCGTTTCGTGGGAAGAGCGAAAATTCACGACGCCCTAAACCAGTGAACCATACAGTGTAGGATTGTATGATCCAGTGGTTTAGGGCGTCGTGAATTGTCGCTCTTCCCACGATGCTGGGTAAAACAACACGGGTTCGATCCTCCGGCTAGCTGCAGTTTATTGATATATATTACACACACACACTCACAACACACACAATTTTCGAAGTGGAAAATATCAAACTAGGAATATATATTCAGATATTTTGTAAAAATCTGTTGACAGATGTAAACACTGAGTGCTAGCTGATACAGTATAGTTCAACCGAATATTAAGTAGGAACGTTAATTTTCAGGTTTCTAGCAAATAGCTCACAACGACTACGAGTTAAACAAAACCCAGTTAGAGTGCAATAAAAAAAAATGAGTTAAGATACTAATCTGTCACTATCTTTCTCTTCTTTGTAGCAGTTGTTTGTCATCTGTTTTTAGGACCAGCATAAAATGTTTGAAGGGTGTGGTTGTGCACAGTTGTGGCAAGACAACTACAACACCTGTATTGCTTTGTAAAGTTTGTTGATAGAGTAGACACTTGTGCAGCACTTGGGTGTCTTACTGTGGAAACGTTTCACCAACCATTGGCTTCATCAGTCCTGTACAAGAAAGAATGGTGAAGATCAGAAGGCACTTGAGATAGTCAGTCCCTCAGCCTGGAGTCGACTCCCGGCTGAGGGACTAATTACCTCAGCCTCCTGAACTTCAGCATTCTTACCATACCACGGGTGGGGTTAGAACCCGCGATCAGACAGTCACAAAACTCCAGACCAACGCGTTAGCCACTGGGTTAACTGGCTACAATAAGATTCATCCAACTTTGTATATTTCTACACCATAGGAAGGTTAGCATAGGCACTACTTTGACCACAAATGTAAGTTTTACAGACGAATTACCTGCTAGCGTGGCCGTGACGAACTCTAGCTCAAGTCTCCTCAAAGCCGTCAACATGCTAACCTTCCTATGGTGTATAAATATACAAAGTTGGATGAATCTTATTGTAGCCAGCTGGTCCAGTGGCTAACGCGTCGGTCTGGAGTTTTATGACTCTGATCGCGGGTTTTAACCCCGCCCGTGGTATGGTTTGTTTGCAATCGTGTCATTACGATTTCGTGAGCTCAGCATTCTTCTCTGTATTGGATTGAGGAAGGCACTGATTGGGGAAACGTTTCCGCAGTAAAGATACCCAGTTGTTCCTCAAGTGTCTAATTCTTGCTCTCGGTTCTCTGAACCATTTATCTACATTCTGAGCGTAATTTACCTGCCATCGTACGAGTTCATGAGACACAGAAACGATGGGCAATCCTGCCAGTGCAAAAAAAAAAAAAATCGACAGTTTCCATTTCACGCTGATTTAAGAGACAGTGGTACTTCCCTGCATGGTTGCGCTCTAACACCTTACTACATGACTGCTCAACAAAAATTAAAAACATGTAGAGGACAAAATACAGAGTAACATATATCAACTCTGAAAACGTAACATATCCTGTAACAATCCACAGGTTTTTCCTGGATTTAAACTGGGCACTGTGGACTCATTTTCACAGACCCCTGTTGTTAGCACACTGTCCTGTGAGTTTTAGGACTCACTTGCCATGGGTTCGATCCCCACCCATTCCCTGATTTATTCCAGTTCGAATCTCCGGAAATCCTGTAGACAGAATAACTTCTTCTCAGAGTGAGAAGGAAACAAGCTAAATACGAATACTAATATCTGACAACCTATTTTTTTTTTGGAAAGAACACAAACAAAATCAAACGTAACCAAGGTCAGAAACATTAAAAGATGTAAAAAAAATAGCTGATATAAAGTGATTATTGGAAACTTCAAAACATGGCAACTTTACCAATGTGATAAGTGTTCAAGGTTACTTTAATATGTTTATTATGCACCCCATATCCATGGTGTGGGTGGTAGTCACACCATAACCATGGTGTGGGTGGTAGTCACACCATATCCATGGTGTGGGTGGTAGTCACACCATAACCATGGTGTGGGTGGTAGTCACACCATAACCATGGTGTGGGTGGTAGTCACACCATAACCGTGGTGTGGGTGGTAGTTCAAAAGATTACAGAGGTACATAATGGGTTCAGGGACTGGGTCCCAACGTTTTGATAACTGAACAAGTTACAAAGGTAAGGAACCATTCATACGGCTACACCTGATCAGAGGTACATAATAGGTTCAGGGACTCGTACATGTATTCTCGTGCTTGGAGCCGGGTTACCATCTGAAAAAGACCCGGGCCGGGACGGCACCGGCGAACCTACTAACTAGCGTTTGAAATACTGTCCTCTGCCTACATATCCTTTCCAGGAAGGTTACCTCGAAACGATGTTGGGGATCACCGCTCCCCCAGTTCCCGGTCCCAGACTGAACCACAGTCCAGGTGACCAGGAACTGACTTGAGGAAATTGCCAGCCTTCCTCTTGAAGAGAGCCAGTAAGAGATGTCTGGGCTAAAACAAAATGTAAGATGTCTTTTACTGTGTGCAGTGAGCCATAGTAACATTTAAAATACTGGGCTGCCTCGAAGCACTTGCAAGGCACTCTCTGGAACGGTTAGAAATATATTTATATATAGCGTCTCAGCGTGGCCATCCAGAGGGGAAATGCTAGCTGCATACTTGGCTCATGTCCAGCTTATATATATATATATATATATATATATATATATATATATTTATAATATATATATATATATATAATTATATATATATTATATAAAATAATCTTGCAACACTCATACAAGCGCTCAACAATGCAGAACAACCAGTAGGTGGCATAATTTTGTAGCTCTAGGTCTTTCACACTTCAATTGCAAACGCTTCTTCCGGTGCGATGCAGTGAAGGAGAGCTTAAGCTCTCTCTCTCTCGTGTGTGTGTGTGTGTGTGTGTTGTGTGTGTGTGTGTGTGTGTGTGTGTGTGTGTGTGTGTGTGTATGTGAGCGGAAGTCCTGGGTTAGGTTGTGTTATTGGAGGGAGGGGGAAGGTCAGAGGGAGGAGCAGGCGGGAAGCAGGCACCATTATCACTGCCCACCTTCACGCCCACACCGCCGCCCACGCCCACGCCCTCTCTTGCACACTCCCTGTAGTGAGTGCATGTGCGTGTGTATTTTTGAGAGTGTGGGTGTCTGCATAGTGATAACCGGGTGTGGGAGAGTGAGGTGATGACTAGATGTTGGAGTGAATTGATGGCTGGATGTGGGAATGAGGTGATGACTGGATGTGGGAGTGATGCGATGACGATGTGGGAAAGTGAGGTGGTGATTGGATGTGGTGGGGGAGTGAGGTGGTGATTGGATGGGGGGAGTGAGGTGAAGACTGATGTGGGGGGGTGAGGTGATGATTAGATGTGGAGAGATGACTGGGGTTGGGTTAGTGGGGTGAGAAGTCTGGCTGGGGATGAGCTGAGTGGTGACTGGGGTTGGAGATGGAGGGGGCGATGATCCCCAAATAATTCAGAGTTAAAAAACACACCTTGACATTTTTTTCCTGTTTCGAGCGATTGTGTGTGATTGTGTTGAGTTATTGTGTGTCATATGTATGTTGAGTGTTGTGTGCGATCTTTGTGTTGAGTGGCTGTGACATCTTTGTGTTCAGTGTGTGTTCTTTGTGTTGTGAGTGATTGTGTTTGGTTTTGAGCAATAACTTCAATATGCTTTGATGGTGTATACTGCATTTTAATTTATATATATATATATATATATATAAAATATATATATATATATTTATATATATATATATATATATATAATAATATATTATTATTATATTATTATTTATTATTATTATTATCACACTGGCCGATTTCACCAAGGCAGGGTGGCCCGAAAAAAGAAAAACTTTCACCATCATTCACTCCATCACTGTCTTGCCAGAAGGATGCTTTACACTACAGTTTTTAAACTGCAACATTAATACCCCTCCTTCAGAGTGCAGGCACTGTACTTCCCATCTCCAGGACTCAAGTCCGGCCTGCCGGTTTCCCTGAACCCTTTCATAAATGTTACTTTGCTCACACTCCAACAGCACGTCAAGTATTAAAAACCATTTGTCTCCATTCACTCTTATCAAACACGCTCACGCATGCCTGCTGGAAGTCCAAGCCCCTCGCACACAAAACCTCCTTTACCCCCTCCCTCCAACCTTTCCTAGGCCAACCCCTACCCCGCCTTCCTTCCACTACAGACTGATACACTCTTGAAGTCACTCTGTTTCGCTCCATTCTCTCTATATGTCCGAACCACCTCAACAACCCTTCCTCAGCCCTCTGGACAACAGTTTTGGTAATCCCGCACCTCCTTCTAACCTCCAAACTACGAATTCTCTGCATTATATTCACACCACACATTGCCCTCAGACATGACATCTCCACTGCCTCCAGCCTTCTCCTCGCTGCAACATTCATCACCCATGCTTCACACCCATATAAGAGCGTTGGTAAAACTATACTCTCATACATTCCCCTCTTTGTCTCCACAGACTCCTAAGTGCACCACTCACCCTTTTCCCCTCATCAATTCTATGATTCACCTCATCTTTCATAGACCCATCCGCTGACACGTCCACTCCCAAATATCTGAATACATTCACCTCCTCCATACTCTCTCCCTCCAATCTGATATCCAATCTTTCATCACCTAATCTTTTTATCCTCATAACCTTACTCTTTCCTGTATTCACTTTTAATTTTCTTCTTTTGCACATCCTACCAAATTCATCCACCAATCTCTGCAACTTCTCTTCAGAATCTCCCAAGAGCACAGTGTCATCAGCAAAGAGCAACTGTGACAACTCCCACTTTATGTGTGATTCTTTATCTTTTAACTCCACGCCTCTTGCCAAGACCCTCGCATTTACTTCTCTTACAACCCCATCTATAAATATATTAAACAACCACGGTGACATCACACATCCTTGTCTAAGGCCTACTTTTACTGGGAAATAATTTCCCTTTTTCCTACATACTCTATATATTATATATATATATATATAAATATATATATATATATATATATATATATATATATATATATATATATATATATATAATATATCTTTAATGTTGGGTTGGCAGAGAGGAGTTTGTAAAAGCCACAGGTAATAGTTGTTGTCATTGTTACCCCTCGAAGCAGTTAGTTGTGCTGGGTCGAGCGTGGCCACCCATCCTCTCACCCTCCATCTACTGGATATTTTTTTAATATGATCTTTTAAACAAAATTCTATATATCCACAGTGTGCTATAGCATTATTCTGTGTGGTGTTTATTTTGCGGAAACAACCACAGTGTTGTAACCCTTTTCTATATGATAATTACATGGTGGGAACATCCCTAGTACGAGGCCACGTTCTGTGTTATGAATTCATTGGGAACACCCGCAGTGTGTAGCTGCTCTATGTGATAGTTACATTGTAGCAACACCAGTTGTGTGGGACTTACACCTGCGTCTACACTATTCAAGTGACTGTTATACTGTAGGAGCACCAATGGTGTGGGACTTAAACCTACGTCTACACTATTCCAAGTGACTGTTATACTGTAGGAGCACCAATGGTGTGGGACTTACACCTGCGTCTACACTATTCCAAGTGACTGTTATACTGTAGGAGCACCAATGGTGTGGGACTTATACCTACGTCTACACTATCCCAAGTGACTGTTATACTGTAGGAGCACCAATGGTGTGGGACTTACACCTACGTCTACACTATTCCAAGTGACAGGTCTACAACGATGAAGAAGAGCTACTTATGTTCATGTGACATTCCATCAGAGGATGGGTCCCACACGAGGTAATGAAATGTCAGTCTGGGCTGGGAGACTTCAACAGGGCGATGAGAATATCTAAGCATTCCATTAGAGATTCAGCAGCTTTGAGAGTTTTTAAAGGTTTCTGCTGGTGTGAGGGAAGGGTGGAGGGTTTCTGGCCAGCTGTGGCCAAGCAGGGGGGATGGAAGTAATGAGGAAGAGAGTGATGCAAGCGGCAGGTCAGTAGGGAGGGAGTAAGGCAGTTCAACAGACAGCAAGCTGGTGGCAAGGTTGCAAGCATGCATGCAGGCAGTTCAACAGAGAGCTGGTGGCAGGCACAGTCAACAAGCGGGTGGCAGCAGCAGTTCAACAAGGAGCTGGTCAGCAGATCAACAGAGAGCTGTGGCAGCAGGCAGTTCAACAGAGAGCTGGTGGCAGGCAGGCAGTTCAACAGAGAGCTGGTGGCAGGCAGGCAGTTCAACAGAGAGCTGGTGGCAGGCAGGCAGTTCAACAGAGAGCTGGTGTAATAAAGTTGGTAGAATTACGACAATATGTAAAGTAAAGGACACAATGCAATAATGTGACATTTATGTGGCAACGTTTCCTCCCGGAGCTGTAGCAGCCATTACAAACAATACATGGACAAGAGGGTATAAAAGGCTCAGAGTGAGGTGTAATACTAGGAGGTACCAGATCATGTCACTAGTGTGTAGTAAGTAGTATAGATAGCATGATAGGGGTAGTGGATGACATAAGTAATACAATATGGTAGAGCAATTAATTCGTACATGAGTAAAAGGATATAAAAGCTATTACTTGGTGGCAGGCAGGCAGTTCAACAGAGAGCTGGTGGCAGGCAGGCAGTTCAACAGAGAGCTGGTGGCAGGCAGGCAGTTCAAGAGAGAGCTAGTGGCAGGCAGGCAGTTCAAGAGAGAGCTGGTGGCAGGCAGGCAGTTCAACAGAGAGCTGGTGGCAGGCAGGCAGTTCAACAGAGAGCTGGTGGCAGGCAGGCAGTTCAAGAGAGACTATGCAGGCAGGCAGTTCAAGAGAGAGCGGGTGGCAGGCAGGCAGTTCAAGAGAGAGCTGGTGCAGGCAGGCAGTTCAAGAGAGAGCTATGGCAGGCAGCAGTTCAAGAGAGAGCTGTGGCAGCAAGGCAGTTCAAGAGAGAGCTGGTGGCAGCAGGCAGTTCAAGAGAGAGCTAGTGCAGCATGCAGGTTCAAAGAGAGCTAGTGGCAGGCAGCAGTTCAAGAGAGAGCTGGTGGCAGGCAGGCAGTTCAAGAGAGAGCTGGTGCAGTCAGCAGTTCAAGAGAGAGCTGTGTGGCAGCAGGCAGTTCAAGAGAAGCTGGTGGCAGGCAGCAGTTCAAGAGAGAGCTGGTGCAGCAGGCAGTTCAAGAGAGAGCTGGTGGCAGCAGCATTCAAGAAGAGCTGGTGGCAGGCAGGCAGTTCAAGAGAGCTGGTGGCAGGCAGGCAGTTCAAGAGAGAGCTGGTGGAAGGCAGGCAGTTTAACAGAGAGCTAGTGGCAGGCAGGCAGTTCAAGAGAGAGCTGGTGGCAGGCAGGCAGTTCAAGAGAGAGCTGGTGGAGGCAGGCAGTTTAACAGAGAGCTAGTGGCAGGCAGGCAGTTCAAGAGAGAGCAGTGGCAGGCAGGCAGTTCAAGAGAGCTGGTGGCAGGCAGGCAGTTCAAGAGAGAGCTGGTGGAAGGCAGGCAGTTAACAGAGAGCTAGTGGCAGGCAGGCAGTTCAAGAGAGAGCTGGTGGCAGGCAGGCAGTTCAAGAGAGAACTGGTGGAAGGCAGGCAGTTCAAGAGAGCTGTGGCAGGCAGGCAGTTCAAGAGAGAGCTGTGGCAGGCAGGCAGTTCAAGAGAGAGCTGGTGGCAGGCAGGCAGTTCAAGAGAGAGCTAGTGGCAGGCAGGCAGTTCAAGAGAGAGCTGGTGGCAGGCAGGCAGTTCAAGAGAGAACTGGTGGAAGGCAGGCAGTTCAAGAGAGAGCTAGTGGCAGGCAGGCAGTTCAAGAGAGAGCTGGTGGCAGGCAGGCAGTTCAAGAGAGAGCTAGTGGCAGGCAGGCAGTTCAAGAGAGAGCTGGTGGCAGGCAGGCAGTTCAAGAGAGAGCTGGTGGCAGGCAGGCAGTTCAAGAGAGAGCTGGTGGCAGGCAGGCAGTTCAAGAGAGAGCTGGTGGCAGGCAGGCAGTTCAAGAGAGAGCTGTGGAAGGCAGGCAGTTCAAGAGAGAGCTGGTGGAAGGCAGGCAGTTCAAGAGAGAGCTGGTGGCAGGCAGGCAGTTCAAGAGAGAACTGTGGAAGGCAGGCAGTTCAAGAGAGAGCTGGTGGCAGGCAAGCAGTTCAAGAGAGAACTGGTGGAAGGCAGGCAGTTCAAGAGAGAGCTAGTGGCAGGCAGGCAGTTCAAGAGAGAGCTGTGGCAGGCAGGCAGTTCAAGAGAGAACTGGTGGAAGGCAGGCAGTTCAACAGAGAGCTGGTGGCAGGCAGGCAGTTCAAGAGAGAGCTGGTGGCAGGCAGGCAGTTCAAGAGAGAGCTGGTGGCAGGCAGGCAGTTCAAGAGAGAACTGGTGGAAGGCAGGCAGTTCAAGAGAGAGCTGGTGGCAGGCAGGCAGTTCAAGAGAGAGCTGGTGGCAGGCAGGCAGTTCAAGAGAGCTGGTGGCAGGCAGGCAGTTCAAGAGAGAGCTGGTGGAAGGCAGGCAGTTTAACAGAGAGCTAGTGGCAGGCAGGCAGTTCAAGAGAGAGCTGGTGGCAGGCAGGCAGTTCAAGAGAGAGCTGGTGGAAGGCAGGCAGTTTAACAGAGAGCTAGTGGCAGGCAGGCAGTTCAAGAGAGAGCTGGTGGCAGGCAGGCAGTTCAAGAGAGCTGGTGGCAGGCAGGCAGTTCAAGAGAGAGCTGGTGGAAGGCAGGCAGTTTAACAGAGAGCTAGTGGCAGGCAGGCAGTTCAAGAGAGAGCTGGTGGCAGGCAGGCAGTTCAAGAGAGAACTGGTGGAAGGCAGGCAGTTCAAGAGAGCTGGTGGCAGGCAGGCAGTTCAAGAGAGAGCTGGTGGCAGGCAGGCAGTTCAAGAGAGAGCTGGTGGCAGGCAGGCAGTTCAAGAGAGAGCTAGTGGCAGGCAGGCAGTTCAAGAGAGAGCTGGTGGCAGGCAGGCAGTTCAAGAGAGAACTGGTGGAAGGCAGGCAGTTCAAGAGAGAGCTAGTGGCAGGCAGGCAGTTCAAGAGAGAGCTGGTGGCAGGCAGGCAGTTCAAGAGAGAGCTAGTGGCAGGCAGGCAGTTCAAGAGAGAGCTGGTGGCAGGCAGGCAGTTCAAGAGAGAGCTGGTGGCAGGCAGGCAGTTCAAGAGAGAGCTGGTGGCAGGCAGGCAGTTCAAGAGAGAGCTGGTGGCAGGCAGGCAGTTCAAGAGAGAGCTGGTGGAAGGCAGGCAGTTCAAGAGAGAGCTGGTGGAAGGCAGGCAGTTCAAGAGAGAGCTGGTGGCAGGCAGGCAGTTCAAGAGAGAACTGGTGGAAGGCAGGCAGTTCAAGAGAGAGCTGGTGGCAGGCAAGCAGTTCAAGAGAGAACTGGTGGAAGGCAGGCAGTTCAAGAGAGAGCTGGTGGCAGGCAGGCAGTTCAAGAGAGAGCTGGTGGCAGGCAGGCAGTTCAAGAGAGAACTGGTGGAAGGCAGGCAGTTCAACAGAGAGCTGGTGGCAGGCAGGCAGTTCAAGAGAGAGCTGGTGGCAGGCAGGCAGTTCAAGAGAGAGCTGGTGGCAGGCAGGCAGTTCAAGAGAGAACTGGTGGAAGGCAGGCAGTTCAAGAGAGAGCTGGTGGCAGGCAGGCAGTTCAAGAGAGAACTGGTGGAAGGCAGGCAGTTCAACAGAGAGCTGGTGGCAGGCAGGCAGTTCAAGAGAGAGCTGGTGGCAGGCAGGCAGTTCAAGAGAGAACTGGTGGAAGGCAGGCAGTTCAACAGAGAGCTGGTGGCAGGCAGGCAGTTCAAGAGAGAGCTGGTGGCAGGCAGGCAGTTCAAGAGAGAACTGGTGGAAGGCAGGCAGTTCAAGAGAGAGCTGGTGGCAGGCAGGCAGTTCAAGAGAGAGCTGGTGGAAGGCAGGCAGGGTAGTGTGGAGGTACGACGTAGCAAGGAGCTCTGGAAATTTACAATGTTTATTCACAATAAATACCTTATATTAGGTCTGAATAAGTGAAAACATTGTAAGATGTCCATATCCTTTGGGAAAACCAAGTATATAAAATTTTCATTGGAGGACACAGTATATACACTGTTTTCAATAGAGAACGAAGTGTATACACAATTTTCTGCCGAGGATGAATTATGTATACCTTTCATTTAAGGGACAAAGTACATACACCATTTTCTGTGAGGGTTCCATTGTACACATTATTTTCTGGGAAGACTAAAGTATACTTGTAGAGCATTTTGATTAGAAGCAAAACTGTTAGATGATGAGACACTGAATGAGCGTGATGTAAGATGTATTGAGTTATGATGTAGTGCTAAGTGAGTAAGATTCATCCAACTGGGTATATTAAACACCATAGGGAGGTTAGTCTGGATCCCACTGTGACCACAAATGTGACAAAGTTGTGAGGACGCCTTTGAGGGGAACTTGAGCTAGAGTTTGTCACGGTCACGCTGGCGGGAGATTCATGTGTAAAAAATTGCGTTTGTGGTCACAGTGGTGGCCCGAGATAACCTCCCTATGGTGTATAAATATATCTAGTTGGGTGAATCTTATTGTAGCCAGCTGGCCCAGTGTCTTACGCACTGACCTGGAGTTTTACGACTCATTTGCCACGATTTTTATCCCCACCCGTAACGTGGTTTGGAATCGTGTTATACGATTTCGTGAGCTTTGAAATGTGATGGTTTGCGGTGCGTAGTGGCAGGGATGGATGGGTGTTACTGTTGTTGGTGTTGTAGGCGAGCAGTGATTGAGGGGGGAACAGGTAGGTAGGTTGAACATTCTGACAGCAGACTGGTAAACATGTACCTGTATTTTACTTCGTAATGGTTTCCGGTGGTTGCCGCCCCGACTGCCGACCTGATCAGTCGTATTGTTGATGCTGGTAGCTCAGAGTTTGATGTTTAGAACTGCAGCCCAGTTGATCAAGAATGATTTAGAGTAACAACGTCTTGTGTAAAGAGTCTTGAGCCCTGGATGTGTATGGAGTTTTGTGTTGATCAGTGGTTCGGAGAACCGACCAATTGATAAATTAGACACTTGTGCAACACGTGGATATCTTCATTTTTAAATATTTCGCCAACCAGTGGCTCAGCCGCCTGGAGTCGATGTTTTCAGTCCATCAGTTGATAAGATTGAACATATGCTAGCCTAGTGAACAAAGGCGTCGATAACTTAGCTTTTCGGGGGGCTGGTTAAATTACTCGGATTCGATCCCCGTCTAGTCACAGTATTGTTATTTCCTCTTAAGAAGGGAAATGAGAAGTAATCAAGTTTGTTTCAAAGGTAGTTGCATTTCTTTGAATCAAGAGCCCTTACTTGGCATCAAGGCATCACGATTGAAAGGTCTGATAAGGGACATCAGTACTCGCGTTAGGTTAAGATGGTCAGGCAACAAACACAGCTTCTGACGCGGGTCTTTGTCACACAGTGACCCAAATATGAAATGGTTATAATCATGACCATAATTTTTAAGGGGAGTGGAGGGGTAAGCCAGAAGCTTCAGCTGCGGGACTAAAACCCGAGTCAGGAAACACTTGTCCTCTTTCCTGGACAAATCTTTCCTAACCTCAAGGTGACCCACAACTGCAGGTTTTGGCTGTCTGACCGAGGTTATGTGATGAATTAACACCAGTTAACATAATGTTAAAAATTGTATAAAATTCCGACAAGTTGAAGAGTAAGATACGTATTCAACATTTGGTTATCTTTACCGCACTGTAAAGATACCTGTGACTGGTTTCGAGAGTTTTTCTACTCCCACGACTGGCCAGGCTTGTATAGTGATTGCTTGGTCATTGAAGCTGTTGCTGTTGGCGGCCCAGTGGTCCATGATAAAGATGCTTAAGTGTTATACATGTGTCTTAATAATCAGTACCACAGGAACACTTGTCACGACGTTTCGCTCCGATTTGGACACTATATTCTTCACCTCCCAATGTTTTACCACAGAGGTTATAAGCTCTGTATATAGCCTCTGATATACACCTTTATAACACCCGTCTCGCTCCTCCCGGTCGTAGCTAGCACCATGTTTTCTGATCTACCAGGCTGTTACATCCACCACTTAATATTTATTGCCATTATTATTATTATATATTTTGGATAGTTTTTATGGTTAGAGGATGAATGTTAGTTTTTGGGGTTGTCAGGGGGAGACGGGGTAGTTGCGGGGTGAAAAGGGGGGGGGGGGTTGTGCATAGAGGTAGCGGTGTGTGGGAAGCACTTCGTTAGCGACCATTACAGGTGTTTCTCCTGTCATCGACCTCTGTGTGTGTGTCTCTGTGTCTGTGTCTGTCTGTCTGTCTGCCTGTTTACGTACTCACCTATATGTAGTTGCAGGGGGGGGGTAGGATCGATTCACAATTCCTGACCCGTGTGTGTGTGTGTGTGTGTGTGTGTGTGTGTGTGTGTGTGTGTGTGTGTGTGTGTGTGTGTGTGTGTGTGTGTGTGTGTGTGTGTACTCACCTAGTTGTACTCACCTAGTTGAGGTTGCGGGGGTCGAGTCCGAGCTCCTGGCCCCGCCTCTTCACTGATCGCTACTAGGTCACTCTCCCTGAGCCGTGAGCTTTATCATACCTCTGCTTAAAGCTATCATGTCCCCCCTATCTCTCCTGTCCTCCAGTGTCGTCAGGTTGATTTCCCTTAACCTCTCATCATAGGACATACCTCTTAACTCTGGGACTAGTCTTGTTGCAAACCTTTGCACTTTCTCTAGTTTCTTTACATGCTTGGCTAGGTGTGGGTTCCAAACTGGTGCTGCATACTCCAATATGGGCCTAACGTACACGGTGTACAGGGTCCTGAACGATTCCTTATTAAGATGTCGGAATGCTGTTCTGAGGTTTACTAGGCGCCCATATGCTGCAGCAGTTATTTGGTTGATGTGTGCTTCAGGAGATGTGCCTGGTGTTATACTCACCCCAAGATCTTTTTCCTTGAGTGAGGTTTGTAGTCTCTGGCCCCCTAGACTGTACTCCGTCTGCGGTCTTCTTTGCCCTTCCCCAATCCTCATGACTTTGCACTTGGTGGGATTGAACTCCAGGAGCCAGTTGCTGGACCAGGTCTGCAGCCTATCCAGATCCCTTTGTAGTTCTGCCTGGTCTTCGATCGACTGAACTCTTCTCATCAACTTCACGTCATCTGCAAACAGGGACACCTCGGAGTTTATTCCTTCCGTCATGTCGTTCACAAATACCAGAAACAGCACTGGTCCTAGGACTGACCCCTGTGGGACCCCGCTGGTCACAGGTGCCCACTCTGACACCTCACCACGTACCATTACTCGCTGCTGTCTTCCTGACAAGCATTCCCTGATCCATTGCAGTGCCTTCCCTGTTATCCCTGCTTGGTCTTCCAGTTTTTGCACTAATCTCTTGTGTGGTACTGTGTCAAACGCCTTCTTGCAGTCCAAGAAAATGCAATCCACCCACCCCTCTCTCTCTTGTCTTACTGCTGTCACCATGTCATAGAACTCCAGTAGGTTTGTGACACAGGATTTCCCGTCTCTGAAACCATGTTGTCTGCTGGTGATGAGATCATTCCTTTCTAGATGTTCCACCATTCTTCTCCTGACAATCTTTAACATGATTTTGCATGCTATACATGTGAGTGACACTGGTCTGTAGTTTAGTGCTTCATGTCTGTCTCCTTTTTTAAAGATTGGGACCACATTTGCTTTCTTCCATGCCTCGGGCAATCTAACTGTTTCAATAGATGTATTGAATATTGTTGTTAGGGGTACACATAGCGCCTCTGCTCCCTCTCTCAGGACCCATGGAGAGATGTTATCTGGCCCCATTGCCTTTGAGGTATCTAGCTCACTCAGAAGCCTCTTCACTTCTTCCTCGGTTGTGTGTACTATGTCCAGCACATGGTGGTGTACCCCACCTCTCCGTCTTTCTGGAGCCCCTTCTGTCTCCTCTGTGAACACTTCTTTGAATCTCTTGTTGAGTTCCTCACATACTTCACGGTCATTTCTTGTTGTCTCTCCTCCTTCCTTCCTTAGCCTGATTACCTGGTCCTTAACGGTTGTTTTCTTCCTGATGTGGCTGTATAACAGCTTCGGGTCAGATTTGGCTTTTGCTGCTATGTCGTTTTCATATTGACGTTGGGCCTCCCTTCTTATCTGTGCATATTCGTTTCTGGCTCTACGACTGCTCTCCTTATTCTCCTGGGTCCTTTGCCTTCTATATTTCTTCCATTCCCTAGCACACTTGGTTTTTGCCTCCTTGCATCTTTGGGTGAACCATGGGCTCATCCTGGCTTTTTCATTATTCCTGTTACCCTTGGGTACAAACCTCTCCTCAGCCTCCTTGCACATTGTTGCTACATATTCCATCATCTCATTAACTGGCTTCCCTGCCAGTTCTCTGTCCCACTGAACCTCATTCAGGAAGTTCCTCATTCCTGTGTAGTCCCCTTTCCTGTAGTTTGGTTTCATTTGTCCTTGCCTTCCTGCTTCCCCTCCACTTGTAGCTCTACTGTGTATTCGAAGCTCAAAAACCACATGATCGCTGGCCCCAAGGGGTCTTTCATATGTGATGTCCTCAATATCTGCACTACTCAAGGTGAATACTAAGTTCAGTCTTGCTGGTTCATCCTCTCCTCTCTCTCTTGTAGTGTCCCTTACGTGTTGGTACATGAAGTTTTCCAGTACCACCTCCATCATCTTAGCCCTCCATGTATCTTGGCCCCCATGTGGCTCCAAGTTCTCCCATTCGATCTCCTTGTGGTTAAAGTCGCCCATGATCAGGAGCTTTGCCCTGCATGCATGAGTTCTTCTGGCCACTGTGGCTCAGTGTGTGTGTGTGTGTGTGTGTGTGTGTTGTGTGTGTGTGTGTGTGTGGTGTGTGTGTGTGTGTGCGCGCGCGTACGTGTACGTATATGTAGCAGTAATGTATTTTAATTACTGGGAACGCCTCCTAGTTCTAAATATGTACTCACTGGCGCGGAGGAGAGATACATGATAATGTGTAAGTGGAAGGTACTTGATGATCTGGTCCCAAATCTACACAGCTATAACAACATACTAGAATGAGAGAGATAGGAGAAAATGCTTAATAAACCCGATGGAAAGCAGGGGCGCCATGGGTATAATAAGGCTTTAAGGGGTATGAGAATACATGTGCTATCAAAACGTGTGTGTCTGTGGGAAGGGGCAGTAGGGCCACAGCTGGTGACCTCGTACACAGACATGTCACAGAACTGTCTGTGAAACCTTCCTTTTGTAAGCGTCATAGCTCAGTGGTACAGCACTAAACCTGCTACGTGTCAGAACCAGGAAGACTGGAGGGGTGAATATGACGGGTACACACACACAGTAGCAAGTTGATAATTACACTTGCCAGGAGGCTGGTGAATCTAAGAACTACCTTCAGGGACCTTAACAAAACAGTCGTCGAGTGTTAGCTTGTATTTGAAGCCCTTTATATAGCATGCAAAGCCACCATTGAACCTCCCACCTGATGAATTAAGTTCCCTATGGAAGACAGATGCAGGTCTCTTGGTAATTTCCCTTATGCACGGGTACTGAAAAGTCTTGGCCCCTGTTCACTTAAGTTATTGCTCAGTGTATTCATTGTAGTTTGTAACTGTGTGTTTTATTGTAGGTATTTTGCTCCGACTACCAAGTGTCTTGTTTTCTTAAGGGGCACGTCAGTTCCCCTCTCTTCTAATATGTTATTTTTCCCCTATCTACCTTGTCCATAATTAGCATCGCATTTGCTTTGTTTCGTAAGGTGAAGTTCAGGATCTTTCTTTAATTCATGGTATAACTTAACAAATCTTTGATGATAGTTGTGTTGTAGAAGTCTGAGCTTTGCTCGCACCTCTGCAACAGATCTTTCTGAATTAAGTAAAGATCCTGGACTTCACCTTACGAAAGCAGACAAAGCAAATACGATAATAATTATGGACAACGTAGATTATAGGGGAAAAATAAACATGATATTAGGAGACAGGGAAACTTAAGCGCCTCTTAAGGAGTGATTTCTGTGGGTAGATATCTGGACTATACTTGGAGGGTGTGCCGGGGGTCAACGCCCCCGCGGCCTGGTCCATAACCAGGCCTCACGGTGGATCAGAGCCTAATCAAACAGGCTATTACTGCTGGCCACAGTAAATTATGAGGTATTCCTCGTCTAATTTCCAGGTAGTTTGGTTCAAGGGACTTCAAACGTTCACAATAATTTAAGTGCTCGACTTATTTTGTACGAACAGTGAAGGTTCTCTGTACATTTTCCAGTTCTGCCATTTCTTCAGTCTTTTTTAAAAGTGGGTGTTTCTGTGCAGTAGTATTGCACTGTAAGGAGAAGTAACTTGTGTGTAGTAACACAAGAACGTTTATTATACACGTATGCAACACTTGGGTATTTTTATTGTGGAAAGAGAAATGGTTCAGAGAACCGACAAGTTGATAAATTAGATACCCAAGTGTTGCACACGTGTCTAATTGATCAACTTGTCGGTTCTCTGAACATTTATCATCCACAATAAAGATACCCAAGTGTTGCACACGTGTCTAATTGATCAACTTGTCGGTTCCCTGAACAAATATCACAAGAGGCGGCCATCAAGCAAGTTGTTAGTATAAGCGCCGTCACTCCTGCCATCACTACCACAACACTTATAGTCTCTTTACCATAAAACTTCTTAGATTTCTTACTACAATAACAGCGTTCATTCACACCTCATCTCTCTTCTATAACAATATACGTGTGTGTTGAGGTGCAACAGGAAAACCCTGGAAGCCGGTCACAGCTACATAACAGGTAACTCATCACGTGGCAGTATGCATTGAGAAGGAAAAAAAAAGTTGAGGTTGTCTGTTTTGGTGGCTTCCGTTCCCAGGGAGAGAGTGATCCTGTGGCCTCTCGTTCATGGTGTGTATGGTGTCAGCAGTGACAGCTGGTGATTATATAGCAATGCTGCCTTCTCTCTCTTTCTCTCTCTCTCTCTCTCTCTCTCTCTCTCTCTCTCTCTCTCACTCACACTTTTCTAAGGAAACTTACACTACATTCCATTGTTCATTTACTCGGTGTATTGCATGTGCTTTTCTTCAGTCCACAGGTCACAATACATTGAATACGTTGTAGTTTTCTACCTTACATTCACTTCCGCTGCCTTCTTTCTCAAGAAAAACATTCTTCCATTGAGATATATATATATATATATATATATATATATATATATATATATATATATATATATATATATATATATATATATATATATATATATGTATATATATATATATGCAACTTACACTTTTTTTTAGTATTGGGAGTATTGTAAGAAGGTAGTGGAGTCACGCTGTGTAATATGGCCAGTCATCATAGCTTCTCACAAGTTAAAACGTACACACAAGCATGAGCAAAATAATCACCTCTGTCATGAAACTTTCCTACCAAGATACATCCAGAGCACTGAACTTAAAATTTCTTGAGTAGACACACAATGTTTGACGCTAGAGAACAACTCTCCGGCAGACTTGGAGGCAGTTGTGTGATCCCCTAAGGATCTAATGCTGCCTCATGAATATTATTAAAGTGTGTTATGGGAAGAGGAAGGTATGTGAGAGGGATATAAATTATGACAATATCTAACTCTCGACAAGGAATTAACACTGAAAAAAATATCGATTTTCAAAGTGTGCGAGCACTGGTTTAGCAACAGTTGTAGTTGAGTGAGTGGCACAAAGTGTCAAATACTGTTATTGAGATAAATACTAAGAGTGGTTTTCAGAGTAGGTTACACAGGTACACAAGTGGGAACGTTGAAGTAGAAGTAGGCCCTAGGGCGCCTATCATAATTACTAGGCCTACTGTACTTCTCATTATGTGTTATGTAATAGGTGTAAACCACAAGTGTACTTCGCTCGTTCTAGGAAGGGTATACTTTCTGGTTCTTGCCTTATTCTTTATAATTTCGTCTTTGTAGTTACGGCAGTAGAAAGATGTTTATGGTGTCCCTATCTTTAATTTGTCTTACATTATAACTTCTGGACATTTCCAGTAGTTATGGCACACACTACCTCATCTTGAAGTACCTTCAACATGTCTTCTAATATACCTATCAACAGTTATTTTTAAATGTTCTTTGATAATTTAAACTCGTGCCCTCGTGCTGTCTCTTCTGATCTACTTATCTGGTGTCTGTCTGCTGATGTTGCCGAGGATCACCGCCCGGTCTGAGACCAAACCTGGTTGACGGTCTGGTGATTCAGGTTGTTGATGCTTGGCGGACGTAGTTCGATGTGGAGACCACAGACTGGTTCATCAGGAACTAATCAAGTTCCCACTTGTACTAATCAAGTTCCCACTTGTACTAATCAAGTTCCCACCTGTACTAATCAAGTTCCCACTTGTACTAATCAAGTTCCCACTTGTACTAATCAAGTTCCCACTTGAAGACAAATC
Source organism: Cherax quadricarinatus (assembly GCF_026875155.1). Classification (NCBI taxonomy): domain Eukaryota; kingdom Metazoa; phylum Arthropoda; class Malacostraca; order Decapoda; family Parastacidae; genus Cherax; species Cherax quadricarinatus. The sequence continues at coordinate 20,933,009 of NC_069458.1, read as the reverse complement.
TGGAAGGAGTGTTCTTCAATTCCCTTTTATGGTTGAAGGGATTGTGTTACAAAGATTTGTTCCTTTATGCTTATTAAGTTATCTTTTAGTTTATTACATGCTAAATTATAACTCAAAAGCATAAGAGGACTAAAGGGTTTCCAGCACCTACATGCGAGCTGCTAGCAGCAACAGATTGGTACATCAGAAAGTCAACAGAGTAGTCTGGTCCCAGGGACGGGCTGCGAAGGTGGAAGAATTCTCGAAACTGGTCCTTGACCATTTCTGATCAACCAGGCTGTGGTGTCTACCTCCGCGCAGGTGTTCCAATGAAGGCATATCCAGTGCTGTCATTCTTTGAAATTCATATTTCTTAACTGAGGAATCTTTTTTTCTGCAACGCTTCAGATATTCTCTCTCACGTGTTAGCAAATTATTAGAAGACGGGCGAGTAACATTATGTGGTGGGAAACCCGGGCAGGAGACAGACAGTTTAAACACAAAATTTCGGAAAATCTGCACTCAAAACTGGACACTCGGGAGCTTAACAACTTATAATACCATAGCTGAAACAATCACCAAGTTTCACATTGTAAATGGTAACTGGATGAGGCTACGTTCCCGCGAGTGATCACTGGATCGTAGTTCAGGACAACCCGGAGGACTGACTAACATTTGTAGATGAATGGTTCACAGAACCGACATGTTGATAAATTAGATACATGTGCAACTCTTGGGTATCTTTATTGAGGAAAACGTTTCGCCACAGTGGCTTCATCAGTCCGTACAAAGGAGAATCTTGAAGAACAGGAGGAGAGTGAGGTAATCAGTCCCTCAAGCTTGAGTCGATGTGGTCAGTCCATCAAGATACCCAAGAGTTGCACATGTGTCTAATTTATCAACTGACTAACATATACACTCACAGCTGTATGAAGACTTAAGTCTCAAGTTGCCCAGTAAGCTGTTATTGGCACACCGTTTTGCTCTGCATAGAGCTGGAGCTTGATGTGAGAAAGCTGTACACAGTGCGAAATGTTGTCACAATAAAAGCTTGTCCTGAGGGACTGATTACCTCTTCTTTTGTATATAGTTCTACAGTCTTCTCATTATGTCCTTGAATTTGTATTGATAAAGCCACTGGAGGACAAAACGTCTACATTAATGACACCCAGATGTTGCATATGTATCTAATTCTTCACCACTGTTACAATGGTATTTGTTCTGGAACTTGTGTTTGTCAGTGTAACTGTCGGTAATACACCATTTCATCCACTCAAAACTGTATTCGCAGAAGATAACAACACTGTTGGGACGTGTAGAAATCTTTAATCTTGAGTAAACTTGACACATACTTCCTCCAAGTTCTAGATCAACCAAACTGTGAAGGATATGTGGACCAGCGGGCCGCCAGCAGCAACAGCCTGGTTGACCAGATAAGTACCAGGCAAGCCTGGTCCAGGGTCGGGCTGTGGGAGTAGGAAAAAGCCTGGAAACCCGTCAAAGAGACAGAGGTACACATCTCCGTCATCAGGTGGTCATGATAACTGTCAATAATTATATGGTTCAGAGAACCGACAGGATGATGAATTGAAGTAGCTTCATCTGTCCAATGCTGAGAAAGATGAAAGATGAGGAAGACTGTGAATCAGTGTGATCAGTCCATCAATCTTAAGATTGATGGATTGAACACATTAAATACCACTGGCATTGGAGAATTCTGTAGGCCAGTCAACAGTCTCTAGGTCTGCTGTGAAATTCCTTATTGAGGCCTCGTCATGGAGTCTAAATGAGACTTTGTTGTATTCGAGTGGTGGTTTACTAATGTTTGTTAAGAGGAAGGTTGGGTAGTGGTCAGTAGTGCTGTCTGTGATTATCCCTGATTTAAGAGGGGTTTTAACTTCAGGCTGAGGGACTGTATTACCTCAAACTCCTCCTCATCTTCCACCTTTCTCTGCATTAGACTGAAGAAGCCACTGACTGGCAAAACATTTCCACAGTAAAGATACTCAAGCGTTGCACAAGTGTCTGATTCATTATGTTAACTGTCAGCCAATATTAAATATTCTCTTCTCATATTAAGTTAATTTGAAGTTTTCATCAGTGTCACTTCCCAGACACTCGCTTCTAAATGAGATTTTGTTGCTAAATTGTGCCACCGTAATTCTGTAGCGTTTTTTATGTGTTTTTTTATTACTGTACCAATTTAAATTTAACCGTGGTTTAACAGTGAAAATGTTGAAAATGAAAAAAAAAAGATATCTTTTGAAGAACAAGAAATCACAATACCGTGACTGGAAGAATATAGAAATAACCCGCACATAGGAGAAAGAAAAGGTTACGACGACGTTTCGGTCCAACTTGGACCTTCAGTAAATTATCCAAGTCGGGCCGAGATGTCGTAAGCTTTTCTCTCTCCTATGTGCGGGTTATTTGTGTAGATATCTTTAAAAGCTGGACATTTCTAGGAATATAACATTCTGACGATGATCATTTTCTATCTGAACAGCGAAAATGTGGAAAGTTTTTAGATTTTTGAATGTAAAAAAAAAGAGGGGGGGAGGGGTTGCTGGTGAAATATTGACAGCAGCCGTGAAATTTATGACTGAATTTGAGAATACTGTTCAGTGACTATTTTTTTGCTCGGAGTTTGAAAGCGTCGTCTGTTCGACGTTCTGATATTCTTTTTTTTAAACTGGTGTCCGTTAACCATTCAAGTTTGAGATTTGAAAATAGCGTCCGTTGACTGGGGGAGTAACGGTTTTAAGACGTGTGTTGAAGGTAATGACTCGACACCCAGTGTGGGTTAAGTGTCCCAAACCAGACACACACTACATCGTAACTCTGAAATATTACTTGTACTCAACCATTTGTTCCTACGTAACAGTGAAATATTACTTGTACTCAACCATTTGTTCCTACGTAACAGTGCAATATTATTTGGTAGGTAAGACACATAGGCAACAGTTAGGTAGCTTTATTCCGAAACGTTTCGCCTACACAGTAGGCTTCTTCAGTCGAATACAGAAAGTAGGCAGGAACAGTAGAGATGTGAAGACGATGTAATCAGTCCATCACCCTTGAAGTTGTAGAATTTGAGGTTGTCAGTCCCTCAGCCTGGAGAAGTTCAGTTCCATAGTCAGGAACTATCTGAAGATCAAGCGACAGTGCGGAGACTTAAATACTGTCGGAAGGAGAGGTGCAGAGTAGTAGTAGTGAGAATGTAGCCGCTGAGAAGACACGTCCCTCTCAGATCAAACATTTCTCACTTGAAAAAGTTGTCCAAGGAGTTTTCTGTACCAAGGTGCCATGTGTTGCAGTGTCTGACAGGATAAATATCAAAATGGTATACAATACTCAACCATTTGTTCCTACGTAACAGTGAAATATTACTTGTACTCAACCATTTGTTCCTACGTAACAGTGAAATATTACTTGTACTCAACCATTTGTTCCTACGTAACATGAATATTACTTGTACTCAACCATTTGTTCCTACGTAACAGTGAAATATTACCTGTACTCAACCATTTGTTCCTACGTAACAGTGAAATATTACTTGTACTCAACCATTTGTTCCTACGTAACAGTGAAATATTACTTGTAATCAACCATTTGTTTCCTACGTAACAGTGAAATATTACTTGTACTCAACCATTTGTTCCTACGTAACAGTGAAATATTACTTGTACTCAACCATTTGTTCCTACGTAACAGTGAAATATTACTTGTACTCAACCATTTGTTCCTACGTAACAGTGAAATATTACTTGTACTCAACCATTTGTTCCTACGTAACAGTGAGATATTACTCGTACCCAAGTAACAGTAAAATATTAGTTAAGTACAATGACTCTCATGGCTTTAGCGCTTAACTTGGTTTAGAAAGACACGTGAGTAAACACTACCTAACAACACAGGAGTCACATGTTCCCATTGTCTGTATGTATAATGTTCGCCAAGACCGGGGTCCTGACACGGGTCTTATTGTCTGTATGTATAATGTTCGCCAAGACCGGGGTCCTGACACGGGTCTTATTGTCTGTATGTATAATGTTCGCCAAGACCGGGGTCCTGACACGGGTCTTATTGTCTGTATGTATAATGTTCGCCAAGACCGGGGTCCTGACACGGGTCTTATTGTCTGTATGTATAATGTGTCAAACCGGGGTCCTGACACGTCTTATTGTCTGTATGTATAATGTTCGCCAAGACGGGTCTTGACACGGTCTTATTGTCTGTATGTATAATGTTCGCCAAGACCGGGTCCTGACACGGGTCTTAATTGTCTGTATGTATAATGTTCGCCAAGACCGGGTCTTGACACGGGTCTTATTGTCTGTATGTATAATGTTCGCCAAGACCGGGGTCCCTGACACGGTCTTATTGTCTGTATGTTATAATGTTCGCCAAGACCGGGGTCCTGACACGGGTCTTATTGTCTGTATGTATAATGTTCGCCAAGACCGGGGTCTTGACCCGGGTCTTATTGTCTGTATGTATAATGTTCGCCAAGACCGGGGTCCTGGCACGGGTCTTAATCTTGCGATGACCCGTCTGTGCCATTGTCTGCCTGTCCTCATCTTAATATGACATTCTTCAGGTCACCATGTGTCACTCACACCTCACTTTCCTCCCATATACACTGTTTAACGTCTGTGTTAGAAGTGATCAAGGTCCCGGCACTGAAATGTTTTCTAATAAATATGTCCTAGTGTTTACTCATGTCTTTCTAAACCAGTTTGTCGGTATCTATTACCATGCTTTATAACATCATTTAACTAGGCTAACACCGGACGAACCTGGTCAGTGGTCGGGCTCTGGGAGTAGAAGGACTCTCGGAACTCTTCAAAGGTATATCAGAGGTATGACTTCAACATTTGGGATGCCCACAGACTGTATTGAAGACTCACGAAATTGTAATAACATCGATGACCTAGAGTTTAAGGACTAGCTGGCCGGGTTCAGACCCCACCCGTTCCGTGATTTGTATTCAACTAGCCAGGCTGTGGTTCCTAAAGTGAATTGCGTGCGGTCGGTAGTAACAACCTGGTTGATCAGACTTTGATCCACCAGACAGCCTGGTCTGGGAGCGGACCGTTGACCCTTCAAAGCATCCTTCAGGTATACTTGAGATGTTCTAGCTGCGGTATTGTGACTTGTAACAGTCTTGTTGTTTATTAAGGTGATAACTGTAACAGCAGCAGTCGTGGAGATGACTGACGACGTCAATATTAACTGACAACGTCAATATTAACTGGCATCGTCAATATTAACTGGCATTATTATTATTATAATCAAGGGGGAAGCGCTAAACCCGGAGGATTATACAGCGCCTGGGGGGGGATGTGGAAGGCATTCAGGCTTAATTCGGGGAACTGGAGCACAGATCCAATTCCTTAAATCAAGAGCCCCTCACCAACATCAAGGAACCTTCCTTGAGGGGTATTAACTGACAACGTCATTATTAACTGGCAACGCCAATATTAACTTCAGCGTTCACAATTACCTTATGTTCCTCAGTGTTTATAATGTAATTTAATCTTTCATTTATGAGTAGTTTTCTCTCCCTGTTTTCCTTTCTCCTTTAACTTACTCTACTGTATGTTGCCTGTAATACAACATTGCTCTCGTGAGTCCTCTTAACGTAGTTTTTCGTTATGCTTACTCATCTCAATGTAGCTTTCATTGTCCTGAGTGGTCGCAACACAGTTTTCCCACACACTTTCACTTTTCTTGGTTGCCTCAGTTTTTAGCCATATTTTTGTTTATCTTATGCCCCACTTTTCTTGCAGTTGCCTTTGTTTCTAGTCTTTTTCTTTAGTTTCTCTTATGCCCCTCTGAGGTAAATATTTAGATCCTTTCAAAGACGAAGTTAGGTTAGTGTTGCGGCGATCAGGTCATCAGTTACTAAGTCACAGTGTGCGGTTCACGACAGTTTGTTCATGAAACGGAGACTTAATAAGTGCCTAGTGGGTGAAACGTCCGGGTGGAAACGTCGGGCATGTTTCCTTACACCTGCTGCCCTTGTTCTCCTATCAGTAAGTGGGTACCTGGGTGTTAGTCACTGGTGTGACTAACACCCAGGTACCTAGCGACGACTTAATAAATTAGACATATGTGCAACACTTGGATATCTTTATTGAGGAAACGTTTTGCCACAGTGACTTCATCAGTCCAATATAAAGAAGAATGGTGAAGATGAGAAGGCGTTTGAGGTAATAAGTCCTCTAGCCTGAAGTCGATGTAATCAGTCCATTAGTCTTGATAAGATTGATGGACTGATAACATGGACATGTCTAATTTATCACCTTAGATAGGTCTGGTCTTTGAAATGAGCTCAGGTAGGATAACAGCTCTTGGTCTGTTAGAGAGCTCAGGTAGGATAACAGCTCTTGATCTGTTAGAGAGCTCAGGTAGGATAACAGCTCTTGGTCTGTTAGAGAGCTCAGGTAGGATAACAGCTCATGGCCTGTAAGTGAGCTCAGGTAGGATAACAGCTCTTGGCCTTTGAGCTCAGGTAGGATAACAGCTCTTGGCCTTTAAAACTGATTTGTGTAAAGAAATTATCAGTAAAATAAATCGTATATTTGTTATTAACGTACAGTGGGGGTACGGTATAACGAATCTAATTGGTTCTAGAACCTCGTTCGTTAGAGCGTTCGTTCGTTATAGGGGTAATCCGTTCCAGGCCCTGAAATACGACTACTTAACAATGAAAAATATAAAATTGCAAAAAAAAAAAAAATTCATAAAGGTGTATTTAAACTCCTAAAATAAAGAATATCATTAATACTTTTAATAAATTAATACAAAAAAATTAAAAGTACTGTAGTTTGTCCTATTTTAGTGTTGGTCAGGAGGCAGAGGAGAGAATTACCGTTCGTTATGTAAATATTTGTTATATAAACCGTTGGTTACAGCATACCCCACTGTACTTGTTTGTAACTAATAACGTTAATGTACGGATGGCGAAACGTCTACACTAAAGATACCAAGATGTTGCACGTGTGTCTCAAATTTTCATTAATGTACGAGCCTGGCCCATGGCCGGGTTCCGAGAGCAGGGAAACTCTCGAAACTCTTCAAAGGTATACGTACGAGGTGGTAATTATTGAGGACAGGTATGGAAGCTCCTCTCTGAGGGGACTCCCGTTACTGCAGACCACAATGCTAATAACAAAAGCGAGTGTGGTGCTTCTTGCAAGCACTGCAAACTGTCATTTGGTTGGACTAATTAATAACAGTCCGCCACAGTGTGACGGACTGACGGTAGCCACAAGACCTCTTTGCTTACCACATAACCCAGCTAATTGTGTACACCACTCCCGTCTTCCCTTCACTTCTTTGTATTTACCAAGTTTGGATACATCAGTAGTGGGCTAGCACACTCTTTTATATGATAGTTATATAGTGGGAACAAATGCTATGTTTTATATGATATATAGTGGGAACAGAAGCTATGTTTTGTATGATAGTTATAGAATGGGAACAAAAGGTAGGCATGTAGATGAATGGTTCAGAGAACCGACATGTTGATAAATTAGACACGTGCAACTCTTGGGTATCTTTATTGAGGAAACGTTTCGCCACACAGTGGCTTCATCAGTCCAGACCTACTTCCACATTGAACAAATGTGACACCACCTATGACTGCTGCACCTCTCCTGCCTACGGTTTATAAGCTCCTTCTCCGCACGTATGCCGTATTCTATTCAAGATTGATGGACTGACCACATCGACTCAAGGTTGAGGGACTGATTACTCAGTCTCCTCCTGTTCTTCAAGATTCTCCTTTGTATGGACTGATGAAGCCACTGTGTGGCGAAACGTTTCCTCAATAAAGATACCCAAGAGTTGCCCATGTGTCTAATTTATCAAAAGGTAGGCATGTTTCCCTGTTATTTTCCATCACTTGGGATGAGTTCCATGCGTGTGTTACAGCCTTCACTGGATGGTATTCAGACCTTTCTCCCACTTCCAGTCACGCATAACCAATGACAGTCATCTGTTTAATTTCCTTATTTGTGGTTAAACAGACGTTCGTATAGATTTACATTACGTAACCTCTGTAATTGATACCTGGCGTGAAGAATGGGACACATGTGCAACATCTGGGTATCTTTATTGTAGACGTTTCGCCATCCAGTGACTTGATCAATACAAATTCAAGTACACGATGGGAAGACAGTAGAACTATATACAAAAATTGAGGTAATCAGTCCCTCAGCCTTGGAGCACCGTAGACTACGGTGCTCTTCACCTCCAAGGCTGAGAGACTAATTACCTCATCTTTTGTATATAGTTCTACTCCAATTATGTCCTTGAATTTGTATTGATCAAGTCGATGGAGGGCGAAACGTCTACAGTAAAGATACCCAGATGTTGCACGTGTCTTAATTCTTCATCTTGTCGGTATTGTATACCATTCATCTACAGTGCCTGGCGTCGTTGTCTCCACAGCCCGGCTGATCAGTCAGGTTGTTGGTGCTAGCAGCATGCATTCTGACGTAGGCGATACAACCTGGCTGAACAGGAAACTAACATAACTTAAAGAAAATAGTATTTCTAAGTTTACAGGAAGCGTTAAGAAATTGACGTTGGATATTCTTATATCAGATGTATACAGTACCGACAAGTTGATCAAATAATACACATGTTGATAAATTAGACACACGTGCACCACATAAGCATCTTTATTGATTCCAGGCTGAGGGACTCTTTACCTCAAATTCCTTCTTTCTTCTGATCGGTCACAGACCGGGCCGCGGGGGCGTTGACCCCCGGAACTCTCTCCAGGTAAACTCCAGGTAAACATGTACTAAACGCTCAGGTGTGGCTTGTGTGTCTTATTCACCACATTGGATACCCATAAGAACGTTGACTTGGTAAAATGACGGGTGGGTGGTGGTGGTGAGGAGCCTTGCGGAGTCTCAGGCTGGGGACGGGTGAAGTCTTCTTCAACTACGTCCTCGCTTATACTCGCCCGCTGGGAGGAGGAGGAGGTCGCGCTGGGGACGGGTGAAGTCTTCAACTACGTCCTCACTTACACTCGCCCGCTGGGAGGAGGAGGAGGTCGCTCGCTAGTGTCCAAAAACCTCTTACGACTTCCCACGTTACTGTACACAACAGGGGAAGGAAACTACAGATGTCTTCGGTCGTGGCTAGTGAAGCTGGAAGGTTATATTACATTGTAAGCATAATGCAGCAGGCTCTTGGCGACTTTTAAATAGGCTTTCGAAATTTTGGGTTATTGCCACCGAAAAAAATGGTGCCTTTGTGGCGGTATACGAACTTTTGAAACTGCTGCGTTGGAAGTGTCGTAAAAGCGAGCGAGACTTTTTTGGTTACTGGTTTGAAAGTTATAACTTTGATACCAGTGTGACATAACCGGTGTCTGTGTGACCGTTAGAACCCTGTTTATGGTACTGGTGTGACTGTTAGAACCCTGTTTATGGTACCGGTGTGACCGTTAGAACCCTGTTTATGGTACCGGTGTGACCGTTAGAACCCTGTTTATGGTACCGGTGTGACCGTTAGAACCCTGTTTATGGTACTGGTGTGACTGTTAGAACCCTGTTTATGGTACCGGTGTGACCGCTAGAACCCTGTTTATGGTACCGGTGTGACCGTTAAAACTGTTTATGGTAATGATGTGACTGTTAGAACTGTTTATAGCACCATTGTTACCGTTAGAGCTACATCGTAAAAGGTGGTATTTAGCTGCTGGAATCAGTGTGATCACACATGTACTGGAGCTGTTTTGCTGGTTTTGTTACGCTGGTAAGAACATTTACGACAAGGACTGGTCCACTGAAGCTTGACCAATTCTTGAAGCTGTAGCGAGATATTTGCCGTTGTGTGTTATAACTAGTGGCTACATACGTAGTCTTACTGAAGTGTTTTGTAACAGCAGATTACAGTACTTTTTTATTTCAGTGTAAACAGGTGTATGGACTTCTGAAGTGTTGACTACTTAAACTCTCGAAACTCTTCAAAAGTATATCAAAGGTTGGCCCTAAATTAATCAGGAACTTAATAAAGTATGTTTGGAAATTAGTGAAGGCATTGAACAATGAGTTGTGTTGGAACCTACTCAAAGGTGTTTGAAAACTACTGGTGAAATTTCGAATCGGCAGACTATTAACAAGCACTAAAGACACCTGTGTTAAATAACCTTTGCCAATTATGGTTCATTAGGCCTTTGCTGCAGTGTTCCTCCATTTTTATGTTTTCTTGGAAATCTTGAGTAAGGTGAATTTGTAAGTTTGTGAGAGCATCTGAAGCTTATGTTGTAGCGTGTGGAGAGACAATGATGTGTTTCTTTATTACTTAAGAAGGAGAGGGAAAGTCTCAGCTAATTTGTTCCCGACTCTGCTGAGAAAACTTGAGTTACACGAGATGTGACTCACGTGTGAGGAAACTGCTCATGATGGTAATACTTGTGAACTGTGGGAACATTTTGTGAATACAAGTTGCTCTCTCTCCACGGCTCATCTTGTGAATTGTGGGAAGATATTGCAAATACAAGTTACTCTCTGTGCACGAGTGTTCTTTGTAGTGGTACACTGAGTATACAGGTGCTTCATCCAGTGTCAGTAAGTTTAAGGCAAATGTTTCTGTTAGATCCTCTCAGTACGTTGTGTTGCTAGTTACAAGTATAAATTATCCTCTTAAACTGTACATGAGAAGATTGTTGAATACTCGTGTACCCAAAATTAACATTGCTATCATAATTACACCTAAGTTTGGTGAAGGTGTTTGTCTGAAGAAATACGCAAATGATAGCAAGAGTACAAACATCTCTTGATTAATGTGGAAAGAATTCTCATAGCATTTGTGAGAAAGAAAAAGTTGTAGGTGCGAACTTAAAAAAAAAATAGATGCAAGTGATGGGACATGCAAAACTAAAACTTTTACCAGACTAATGGTGATGATAAATTTTGAAGACAGATAACAGTGAGAAAGCACGGTAATACAAGAGGAATTTCGCGAAGTCATGAATGAGAAATGTGTCTTCCATTTATACGTGATGGTTGATGGGTAGACCACTTACTGGTCATATCCAACAGTCATCCAGTCATCACATCGCTTATCTAGCCGTACTGCTAGTCAACTATACTAACCAAACACTTAGTAAGCAGTGATCAACTCAGCCTCCCTGGTTGAGACAAGAGGAGCTGGTATTACCTCTATAATGTTTATATAAGAATATAAACATTAGTGAGGCAGCTTTTGTCTCACTGAACACAGGACCACCATGCTCTTCATTTACAGTAATTTCCACGTAGGTATTCCTTTTGGTATACTGTTAGTTGGTAACCTTTTGTATCTTTTTATTTTAGTTTACTCTTGAGTGTATGTATTTGTAATTGTGTGTAGACATTGGCAGTGTTTGTAACAGTGTGTAGACATTGGCAGTGTTTGTAACAGTGTGTAGACATTGGCAGTGTTTGTAACAGTGTGTAGACATTGGCAGTGTTTGTAACAGTGTGTAGACATTGGCAGTGTTTGTAACAGTGTGTAGACATTGGCAGTGTTTGTAACAGTGTGTAGACATTGACAGTGTTTGTAACAGTGTGTAGACATTGACAGTGTTTGTAACAGTGTGTAGACATTGACAGTGTTTGTAACTGTGTGTAGACATTGTCAGTGTTTGTAACTGTGTGTAGACATTGACAGTGTTTGTAACAGTATGTAGACATTGACACTGTAACAGTGTGTAGACATTGACAGTGTTTGTAACAGTGTGTAGACATTGACAGTGTAACTGTGTGTAGACATTGACACTGTAACAGTGTGTAGACATTGACAGTGTTTGTAACAGTGTGTAGACATTGACACTGTAACAGTGTGTAGACATTGACAGTGTTTGTAACAGTGTGTAGACATTGACACTGTAACAGTGTGTAGACATTGGCAGTGTTTGTGGTGTTCCAATAATTAAGTCACCATACAGGTCTGTCACATTTTCAGTATCGTCGCTTAATATATTGATCATTTCGAGGGGAAGCCCTTGACGTTAATAATAGGCTCTTGATCCAGGAAATAAGAGACACTTCTATTCCTGTGATCACAACTGGTTTCTTCTCATTCCTCAGGCACTTTGACCCCTCGCAGTTTTAACGTCTTTCCGCGAGTACGTTAATTACATTATCTTGGAGTTATTTGCAGCGATCTACTACGTTAATTACATTATCTTGGAGTTACTACTGACTCCGGCCATACAGTAGAGCGGAAAAATAATGTAAGGGACCTGGGAGTAGTAATGTCTGAGGATCTCACTTTAAAGGATCACAACAGTGCCACGATCGCACGTGCAAAGAAAATGATAGGATGGATAATGAGAACTTTCAAAACGAGAGATGCCAAGCCCATGATGATCCTTTTCAAATCACTTGTTCTCTCTAGGCTGGAATACTGCTGTACATTAACATCTCCATTCAAAGCAGGTGAAATCGCAGATCTAGAGAGTGTACAGAGATCCTTTACTGCACGTATAAGTTTTGTCAAGCACCTTAACTACTGGGAATGCTTGGAAGCACTTGACTTGTACTCGTTGGAACGCAGGAGGGAGAGATATATCATAATCTACACTTGGAAAATCTTGGAAGGAATGGTCCCAAATCTGCACACAGAAATCACTCCCTACGAAAGTAAAAGACTGGGCAGGCGATGCAAAATGCCGCCAATAAAAAGTAGGGGCGCCATTGGTACACTAAGAGAAAACACCATAAGTGTCCAGGGCCCAAAACTGTTCAACAGCCTCCCATCAAGCATTAGGGGAATTGCCAATAAACCCCTGGCTGCCTTCAAGAGAGAGCTGGACAGATACCTAAAGTCAGTGCCGGATCAGCCGGGCTGTGGCTCGTACGTCGGACTGCGTGCGGCCAGCAGTAACAGCCTAGTTGATCAGGCCCTGATCCATCGGGAGGCCTGGTCATGGACCGGGCCGCGGGGGCGTTGATCCCCGGAATAACCTCCAGGTAACCTCCAGGTAGTTATTTGCAGCGATCTACTATTATGAGAAGAAATGATGATTAAGACACATGTGCAACAGTTGGCCATCTTTATTGTTGAAATGTTTCACCTACACAGTAGGATTCTTCAGTCACATACAGAGGCAGCTGGTGTAGCGAAATAAAGATGATGTAATCAGTCCATCAACCTTGGAGAAAATGGAGAAAAAGTATTTGAGGTGGTCAGTCCCCTCAGCCTGGAGAAGAGTTCAGGTCCACGGTCTGGAACCCTATCGTTCCACGCCATGGAGGGACTGACCACCTCAGATACTTTTTCTCCAAGGTTGAGGGACTGATTACATAATCTTTATTTCACTACTACACCAGCTGCCTCTGTATCTGACTGAAGAATCCTACTGTGTAGGCGAAACATTTCAACAATAAAGATGGCCAACTGTTGCACATGTCAGTATTTTATACAATTTTTAACATATTTGAAGTTGTGAGCAGATAGCCTGGGTGTGGACTAACAAGTCCTCTGCTGTCTGTCTTTCCCAGGAACTCCCGTGTAAAAGCCTCATGAACAGGGAAGGTGAGAGAACACTTGCACTCTGAAACGAATCAATAGATAGAGATGACCCGCATATTTCAGCCTCAGAGATGTGCTGAAAAAGGTCGCTGAGTGACTTTCATATATACCCATTCTCTCTCTCTCTCTCTCTCTCTCTCTCTCTCTCTCTCTCTCTCTCTCTCTCTCTCTCTCTCTCTCTCTCTCTCTCTCTCTCTCTCTCTCCCGTTGTTTATTCACTGTTTGTGATGTAAAGGTTTAGAAAACCGACAGTTTGAAGAATAAGACACTTGTGCAGCATTTGTAAATCTTTATTAAGGAAACGTTTCGCCAGTCATTGGCTTCTTCAGTCCAATACAGAGAAAAACGGTGAAGGGTAATTAGTCCCTCAGCCTGGAGTCTGTATGTTCAGCACATCATAACTGATTACCTCATTATCCTTCTCATCTTTCACCGTTTTCCTCTGCATTGGACTGAAGAAACCATTGGTTGGCGAAACTTTAACTCAGTAAAGATTTCTAAATGATACACAAGTGTCTCATTATTCACTGTTTATTCCGGTATATCTTCCGGCATCGGCATTCTCTTTTATATGCATTTATATATGATGAGAGGGACAAGAAGGTGACGAGTGTGTGAGACAGACGTTGACCAGTGATCTTCATCAGGTAATGTATACCCACATATGTTCTTAATATATCTCCTCTTTTCTTTAGTCTCATACCAGCATATCCAGCGTCTTTTGGTGTTTCTTGGCAGTTTTTATTTATTTTTTTTATTAATACATCGGTCGTTTCCCACCAAGGTAGGGCGGCCCGAAAAAGAAAAACTTTACCATCATTTACTCCATCACTGTCTTACCAGGCTCACACTTACACTACAGTTATAAAACTGCAACATTAACACCCCTCCTTCAGAGTGCAGGCACTGTACTTCCCATCTCCAGGACTCAAGTCCGGCCTGCCGGTTTCCCTGAATCCCTTCATAAATATTATCCTGCTCAGCACGTCAAGTCCTAAAAACCATTTATCTCCATTCGCTCCTATCTAACACGCTCACGCATGCTTGCTGGAAGTCCAAGCCCCTCGCACACAAAACCTCCTTTACCCCCTCCCTCCAACCTTTCCTAGGCCGACCCACTTTCCCTCCACTATATATTTATACACTTCTCGAAGTCATTCTATTTTGTTCCGTCCTCTCTACATGTCCGAAACACATAAGCAACCCCTCCCCAGTCCTCTGGATAATAGTTTTGGTAATCTCACACCTCCTCCTAAATTCCAAACTACGAATTCTCTGCATTATATTCACACCACACATTGCCCTCAGACACGGCATCTCCACTGCCTCCAGCCTTCTCCTTGTTGCAACATTCACCACCCATGCTTCACACCCATATAAGAGTGTTGGTATAACTATATTCTCGTACATTCCCCTCTTTGCTTCCTTGGAAAAAGTTCTCCGTATCCACAGACTCCTCAGTGTACCATTTACCTTTTCTCCTCGTTAATTCTATGATTCACCTCATCTTTCATAGACCCATCTGCTGACACGTCCGCTCCTAAATATCTGAATACATTCGCCACCTCCTCCATTATTTGTTATCCTCATCACCTTGCTCTGTCCTGTATTTCTTCTTTTATATACTCTACCAAACTCATCCACCAACCTCTGCAACTTCTCTTCAGAATCTCCCAAAAGCACAGTGTCATCAGCAAAGAGCAACTGTGACAACTATCACTTTGTGTTAGATTCTTTATCTTTTAACCCCCACCTCTTTGCCAACACCCGAGCATTCACTTCTTTTACAACCCCATCTGTAAATATATTGAACAACCATGGTGACATCACACATCCTTGTCTAAGGCCTACTTTTACTGGGAAATAATTTCTCTCCTACATACTCTAATCTGAGCCTCACTATCCTCGTAAAAACTTTTCACTGCTTTCAGTAACCTACCTCCTATTCCATACATTTGCAACATCTGCCACATTGCCCCCTATCCACCCTGTCATACGCCTTTTCCAAATACATAAATGCTACAAAAATCTTTTTACCCTTACCTAGATACTGTTCACTTACGTTTCACTGTAAACACTTTGGCTATACACCCTCTACCCTTCCAAAAGCTTCCCTGTTCGTCTACCATCCTACTCTGTCTTACTCTTAATTCTTTCAATGATAACTCTACCATACACTTTATCAGGTATACTCAGCAGACTTATTCCCCTATAATTTTTGCATGCTCCTTTGTCCCCTTTGCCTTTTTACAAAGGAACTATGCATGCTCTCTGCCAATCCCTAGGTACTTTACCCTCTGTGTTTACTAATTATGAAATCATCTAACAATAACAGCAAGTTGATGGGTAAGACATATACCCCCTCAAGGCTGAGGGACTCGTCACCTACCCCTCAAGGTTGAGGGACTCATCACCTCAAGATTACTTTTCATGTCACTAGTGTTATATTCACATGTATTCGACTGAAGAAGGCTGTTGTGCCGGGCGAAACGTTTTGGCAGTAAAGAGACCCAACTTCATTGTATGTTTATATTTTGTCTGGTTGTGTATGTTTAATTGGTAGTCTTGTGTATGATTCACTAGTGTATTATGTATGTGTTTTACTGAATATTATACTCCAGTACCTTCTGGTTATGTTGTGAATGTTATACTCCAGTACCTTCTGGTTATGTTGTGAATGTTATACTCCAGTACCTTCTGGTTATGTTGTGAATGTTATACTCCAGTACCTTCTGGTTATGTTGTGAATGTTATACTCCAGTACCTTCTGGTTATGTTGTGAATGTTATACTCCAGTACCTTCTGGTTATGTTGTGAATGTTATACTCCAGTACCTTCTGGTTATGTTGTGAATGTTATACTCCAGTACCTTCTGGTTATGTTGTGAATGTTATACTCCAGTACCTTCTGGTTATGTTGTGAATGTTATACTCCAGTACCTTTTGGTTATGTTGTGAATGTTATACTCCAGTACCTTCTGGTTATGTTGTGAATGTTTTACTCCAGTACCTTCTGGTTATGTTGTGAATATTATACTCCTCCCTTCCTCCCTTTTTTCCTCTCTCCCTCCCTCCCTTTTTCCTCCCTCCCTCCCTTCACGCCGCCTCTCATCAAAGAGCTGACGACAATTGTGATACATAAAGACATCTGTTTTTTTTTTTGTTGCGTGGGCGTCCTCCTGGTTAATTACGTCGTTTTTTACCACAATAATGATCTTGATAAGTGTGTGTGTGTAAGAGAGAGAGAGGGGGGGGAGGGTTCGTGCCGGGTGGTAATAATGTTCTTATATCACTTTATGGAGTTGTTAACTCTATTTGTGAGTGTTCTTCCAGGTGGGGAAGGGTGTTGACGGTGCTGGGGAAGGTTACCAGTTTGTGGGATGTGGAGCACTGAGTGGGGTGTGGGGGAGGGTGTCAATTTAGATGTAGGTGGCGGGGCATTGGTTGAGGAAGTGGGGAGTGGTGCAGTCTGCCACGGTGAAAAGTTGTGTTCCCAGGGCTCAGTGCTCGTCTCTGTTCTCTTTCATAAGATTGTAGGACCACTGCCTAGGCTGAGGGACTGATTAACCCAAACAACTACTCCTCATCTTCCACCTTTCTCTGCATTGGACTGAAGAAGCCACTGGCTGACGAAACGTTTTCAAAATATATATTTCGAGATGTTGCACAAGTGTCTCATTTATCAACTTGTCGGGTTTCTAAACCATTCATACACAGTACTGTATCATCCTTTACAGACGATACTAGAATATGGTAGCCAGGTCAGGTTACCCCATCCTTTACCTTACGGAAATACTAGGTTATGCAAGATAAATAGAGATGAAAGGAGCGGTGTAAATTCGAGAGAGAATGATTTGATACTTCGCTGTATTGATAAATTAAACACATGTGCAACACTTGGATATATTTACTGTGGAAATGTTTCACCATACAGTGGCTTCATCAGTCCTATACAAAGAAGAATGGTGAAGATCAGAAGGAGTTTGAGGTAATCAGTCTCTCAGCCTAGAATCAATGTAACCAGTCCATCAGTCTTTTTAAGACTGACGGACTGATTACATCGAATGCCATATGGCATTCTTTAGGTGCTAAGACTGAAACTTTTTTTTTAATAAATATGTCCTAGTGTTTTCTCACATCTCTTTCTAAACCAGTTTGTCGGTATTTGTTACTAAGGTTTTTACTATTCTTCGTAACACTGCGCTCAGTGAATATTGTAGTCACAGAGTGGACGGTAGCTTGACCCTGTGTATCTTGACCCTGTGTATCTTGGCTCTGTGTATTTTGACCCTGTGTATCTTGACTCTGTGTATTTTGACCCTGTGTATCTTGACCCTGTGTATCTTGGATCTGTGTATCTTGACCCTGTGTATCTTGGCTCTGTGTATTTTGACCCTGTGTAACTTGGCTCTGTGTATCTTGACCCTGTGTATCTTCGCTCTGTGTATCTTGACCCTGTGTATCTTGGCTTTGTGTATCTTGGCTCTGTGTTTCTTGACCCTGTTTATCTTGACCCTGTGTATCTTGGCTCTGTGTATCTTGACCCTGTGTATCTTGACCCTGTGTATCTTGGCTCTGTGTTTCTTGACCCTGTTTATCTTGACCCTGTGTATCTTGGCTCTGTGTATCTTGACCCTGTTTATCTTGACCCTGTGTATCTTGGCTCTGTGTATCTTGACCCTGTGTATCTTGACCCTGTGTATCTTGGCTCTGTGTTTCTTGACCCTGTTTATCTTGACCCTGTGTATCTTGGCTCTGTGTATCTTCGCTCTGTGTATCTTGACCCTGTGTATCTTGACCCTGTGTATCTTGGCTCTGTGTATCTTGACCCTGTGTATCTTGACCCTGTGTATCTTGGCTCTGTGTATCTTGACCCTGTGTATCTTGACCCTGTGTATCTTGACCCTGTGTATCTTGACCCTGTGTATCTTGACCCTGTGTATCTTGGCTCTGTGTATCTTGACCCTGTGTATCTTGACCCTGTGTATCTTGACCCTGTGTATCTTGACCCTGTGTATCTTGACCCTGTGTATCTTGACCCTGTGTATCTTGGCTCTGTACTTGTATATAGGAAGGTCAGTTGTGGCTCAGTTGACGTTTTTTCTTATTGAAGTTGTCCAGTAGTCTGGATCAAGACTGTGATTTTCTGATATTCTTTCGACTACTTTGATACAGTGGCTTGTGTGTGCGATATTATCTTTACCAAGAGTCATGCAGAACACAAGACTCGTCTGCTGTGTGTGTTAGTCTTGTGTACGAAGAATTAGACACATGTGCAACATCTGAGCATCTATTTGTGGACAAATAAACGTAGCCAGAGGTTGCAGGTGTGTCTAATTCCCCATGCTGTCGGTATTATATACCATCCATGTATAGTCTTGTGCATTTACTCTGCCAGTTTGTCTTTCTGTTTTTGCCCATTTATACTTTCTGGAGCAGCGCAGTGCTCGTGGCTTCCATCTTCACTGTTTCTCATATAATACATTTAAACTTTCCCCTTGGTGGTAATACACGTGAATTATCTTTTTTCCAGGAGTCTACCACACTATTTGGGAAGAAAAACTTTATCTGTCTTATCGACAATGATTCTTTTTTTTTTCTTCCTGTCTTTTCGATAATTTTATTTTTTTTCCCTTCGTACCTTTTTGACAGTTATTTTTTCTGGGTTCCCAGTTGTTGCCATTTGTTGTTTTTCCCAAGAAAGTTTTTTTTCTGGCAACCTTCTACGCTTTTATGTTGATAGGACACGTGTGTAACAGTGAGGTGGTCAGTCCCTCAGCCTGGAGGCTGAGGGACTGACCACCTCAAAACTACGTCTTCAAGGGTGATGGACTAATTACATCGTCTTTACATCTTTACTGCTTCAGCTGCCTCTATACTCGACTGAAGAAGCCTATTGTTAAGGCGAAACGTTTCGGAATAAAGATACGTAACTGTTGCACCTGTGTGTTATCAACTTATCAGTGTTGTATATCATTGTGTCTCCTCTCACTCCCTTCCTGCTGGTTTACATGTAATTAATGCTGTTACTGATATTGCTGTTGCTGCAGCTGCTACTGTTGTTGTTCTCTGTTAAAGGCACTGTTATTGCTTCTGTAACTTTTGTAGTGTGTTGCTTCTGTTGATGTTGCTATTGTAGTTTACTGTTGTAGTGTTGCTGTAGTTAATGTATTTTGCATCATGTCCAACTGCTTGAATTTTGTTGCAAGCTTTTATTTATTTATTTATTATCTTTGCCATTTCCTTCCCTATCTTTTCCGCTTCCTTCTTTTTTTCGAATTTCTTTCCTCATTATCCTTGTCTTTTCTCCGTCATTTTATTTTTCTTGTTTGTATTTCTTGTTTCTCCTTTTATTTTGCCTATTTAACGTAAGAATCATTTTACAGCAAACTGATGTTTAGTTTTTCTGTAATAACAGGCAGATGGATAACGAGAGTCTACGATAAATATAGGATTTGATGTAGATTGATGTTCTAGGAGAAAGGGTAGGTGGATAAATTGTAGGTGGAATAGATAAAGGAATCAGTGTACGTGGGTGATTGATGGTTATTACTGAGTAAGGAGAGGTGGGTAGTGATTGATTATCGTAAATGAGGGAGGTGGGTGTGGATGGGTTAGTGTCAGCAAAGGTGTGTAGGTTGTGTGTGTGTGTGTGTGTGTGTTTGTGTGTGTGTGTGTGTGTGTGTGTGTGTGTTTGTGTGTGTGTGTGTGTGTGTGTTTGTGTGTGTGTGTGTGTGTGTGTGTGGCTTCCCGGGGCGGGGGTAAACAATGACTCCACCTGACCTCATTTTTCTTAACACTTCGTGAGTTTCTCTCTCACACTTGACAGTAGTGATGACAGTGTCAGTACTGACAGTGTCAATAGTGTCACTACTGACAGAGTCAGTAGTGACAAGTGTCAGTAGTGACAGTACTGACAGTGTCAGTAGTGACAACTGACAATACTGACAGTAGCAGTAGTGACTACTGACAGCATTAAGGACAGTACTGGCAGTGTCAATAGTGACAGTACAGACAGTAGATGTAGTGACATCACTGACAGCAGTAGTGGGAGATGGCATCAGCAGGAGAGGTGGCAGTCATGGTTGAGATGGTAGCAGACTAGTAGTGGGGGCACAGACGCCAGTGGCGGCAGAACGGTGGAACAGGTGATAATAATGCCGCACAAACGGCAGTGGTGGTACAGGTGGCATCAGCGCAGGCAAAGACGGCAGTATTGGCACAGGTGGCAACAATGCCGGCACAGACGGCAGTAGTGGCACAGCAGGGGACAGTGCAGGCACAGACGGCAATGGTGGCACAGGTGGCAACAATGCCGGCACAGACGGCGGTAGTGGCACAGGTGGCGACAGTGCAGGCACAGACGGCAGTGGTGGCACAGGTTGCAACATTGCCGGCACAGATGGCAGTAGTGACACAGGTGGCAACATTGCCGGCACAGACGGCAGTAGTGGCACAGGTGGCAACATTGCCGGCACAGACGGCAGTAGTGACACAGGCGGCAACATTGCCGGCACAGATGACAGTAGTGACACAGGTGGCAACATTGCCGGTACAGATGGCAGTAGTGGCACAGGTTGCAACATTGCCGGCAAAGATGGCAGTAGTGACACAGGTGGCAACATTGCCAGCACAGATGGCAGTAGTGACACAGGTGGCAACATTGCCAGCACAGATGGCAGTAGTGACACAGGTGGCAGCACAGATGGCAGTAGTGACACAGGTGGCAGCACAGATGGCAGTAGTGACACAGGTGGCAGCACAGATGGCAGTAGTGACAGGTTGCAACATTGCCAGCACAGATGGCAGTAGTGACAGGTGGCAACATTGCCGGCAAAGATGGCAGTAGTGACACAGGTGGCAACATTGCCATCACAGATGGCAGTAGTGGCACAGGTGGCAACATTGCCAGCACAGATGGCAGTAGTGACACAGGTGGCAGCACAGATGGCAGTAGTGACACAAGTGGCAACATTGCCGGCACAGATGGCAGTAGTGACACAAGTGGCAACATTGCCGGCACAGATGGCAGTAGTGACACAGGTGGCAACATTGCCGGCACAGATGGCAGTAGTGACACAGGTGGCAACATTACCAGCACAGATGGCAGTAGTGACACAGGTGGCAACATTGCCGGCACAGATGGCAGTAGTGACACAGGTGGCAACATTGCCAGCACATATGGCAGTAGTGACAGGTGGCAACACTGCCGGCACAGATGGCAGTAGTGACACAGGTGGCAACATTGCCAGCACAGATGGCAGTAGTGACACAGGTGGCAACATTGCCGGCATAGATGGCAGTAGAGACACAGGTGACAACATTGCCAGCACAGATGGCAGTAGTGACACAGGTGGCAACATTGCCAGCACAGATGGCAGTAGTGACACAGGTGGCAACATTGCCAGCACAGATGGCAGTAGTGACACAGGTGGCAACATTGCCAGCACAGATGGCAGTAGTGACACAGGTGGCAACATTGCCAGCACAGATGGCAGTAGTGACACAGGTGGCAACATTGCCAGCACAGATGGCAGTAGTGACACAGGTGGCAACATTGCCAGCACAGATGGCAGTAGTGACACAGGTGGCAACATTGCCAGCACAGATGGCAGTAGTGACACAGGTGGCAACATTGCCAGCACAGATGGCAGTAGTGACACAGGTGGCAACATTGCCAGCACAGATGGCAGTAGTGACACAGGTGGCAACATTGCCAGCACAGATGGCAGTAGTGACACAGGTGGCAACATTGCCAGCACAGATGGCAGTAGTGACACAGGTGGCAACATTGCCGGCACAGATGGCAGTAGTGACACAGGTGGCAACATTGCCAGCACAGATGGCAGTAGTGACACAGGTGGCAACATTGCCAGCACAGATGGCAGTAGTGACACAGGTGGCAACATTGCCGGCACAGATGGCAGTAGTGACACAGGTGGCAACATTGCCGGCACAGATGGCAGTAGTGACACAGGTGGCAACATTGCCAGCACAGATGGCAGTAGTGACACAGGTGGCAACATTGCCAGCACAGATGGCAGTAGTGACACAGGTGGCAACATTGCCGGCACAGATGGCAGTAGTGACACAGGTGGCAACATTGCCAGCACAGATGGCAGTAGTGACACAGGTGGCAACATTGCCAGCACAGATGGCAGTAGTGACACAGGTGGCAACTCTGCCGCACGCGCCTGCTGATATTTTTCTTGTCCGGCTTCCGCTTCTTGTTTCCTGCTTTCCCCTATTTTCTTTGTAGCTATTTGTCGCTTATTGACGGTACACGCTCACACACACACACACACACACACACACACACACACACACACACACACACACACACACACACACACACACACACACACACACACACACACCTGGCGTATTGGTACTGCAACCTTGCAATTTTTACCTCTTTTCGGATTATTTTTAACACACCGGCCATTTCCCACCGAGGTGGCCCTCAAAAATAAGGAAACACACACACCGTCATTTATTCAATGACTGTCTTATGAAAAGTGTGCTGACATACGGTTCAGATGGCTTTCTGAACTGCCACATTTCTTACCCATCCTTCAGAGTGCAGGTGCTGTACTTCCCACCTCCAGTACTGTAACATCACCACCCATCCTTCAGAGTGCAGGTGCTGTACTTCCCACCTCCAGTACTGTAACATCACCACCCATCCTTCAGAGTGCAGGTACTGTACTTCCCACCTCCAGTACTGTAACATCCCCACCCATCCTTCAGAGTGCAGGTACTGTACTTCCCACCTCCAGTACTGTAACATCCCCACCCATCCTTCAGAGTGCAGGTACTGTACTTCCCACCTCCAGTACTGTAACATCCCCACTCATCCTTCAGAGTGCAGGTACTGTACTTCCCACCTCCAGTACTGTAACATCACCACCCATCCTTCAGAGTGCAGGTACTGTACTTCCCACCTCCAGTACTGTAACATCCTCACCCATCCTTCAGAGTGCAGGTACTGTACTTCCCACCTCCAGTACTGTAACATCCCCACCCATCCTTCAGAGTGCAGGTACTGTACTTCCCACCTCCAGTACTGTAACATCCCCACCCATCCTTCAGAGTGCAGGTACTGTACTTCCCACCTCCAGTACTGTAACATCCCCACCCATCCTTCAGAGTGCAGGTACTGTACTTCCCACCTCCAGTACTGTAACATCCCCACTCATCCTTCAGAGTGCAGGTACTGTACTTCCCACCTCCAGTACTGTAACATCACCACCCATCCTTCAGAGTGCAGGTACTGTACTTCCCACCTCCAGTACTGTAACATCACCACCCATCCTTCAGAGTGCAGGCACTGTACTTCCCACCTCCAGTACTGTAACATCCCCACCCATCCTTCGGAGTGCAGGTATTGTACTTCCCACCTCCAGTACTGTAACATCCTCACCCATCCTTCAGAGTGCAGGTACTGTACTTCCCACCTCCAGTACTGTAACATCACCACCCATCCTTCAGAATGCAGGCACTGTACTTCCCGCCTCCAGTACTGTAACATCCTCACCCATCCTTCAGAATGTAGGCACTGTACTTCCCACCTCCAGTACTGTAACATCCCCACTAATCCTTCAGAGTGCAGGTACTGTACTTCCCACCTCCAGTACTGTAACATCCTCTCCCATCCTTCAGAGTGTAGGTACTGTACTTCCCACCTCCAGTACTGTAACATCCTCACCCATCCTTCAGAGTGCAGGTACTGTACTTCCCACCTCCAGTACTGTAACATCCCCACTCATCCTTCAGAGTGCAGGTACTGTACTTCCCACCTCCAGTACTGTAACATCACCACCCATCCTTCAGAGTGCAGGTACTGTACTTCCCACCTCCAGTACTGTAACATCCCCACCCATCCTTCAGAGTGCAGGTACTGTACTTCCCACCTCCAGTACTGTAACATCCCCACCCATCCTTCAGAGTGAAGGTACTGTACTTCCCACCTCCAGTACTGTAACATCCCCACCCATCCTTCAGAGTGCAGGTATTGTACTTCCCACCTCCAGTACTGTAACATCCCCACCCATCCTTCAGAGTGCAGGTATTGTACTTCCCACCTCCAGTACTGTAACATCACCACCCATCCTTCAGAGTGCAGGTATTGTACTTCCCACCTCCAGTACTGTAACATCACCACCCATCCTTCAGAGTGCAGGTATTGTACTTCCCACCTCCAGTACTGTAACATCACCACCCATCCTTCAGAGTGCAGGTATTGTACTTCCCACCTCCAGTACTGTAACATCCCCACCCATCCTTCAGAGTGCAGGTATTGTACTTCCCACCTCCAGTACTGTAACATCACCACCCATCCTTCAGAGTGCAGGTATTGTACTTCCCACCTCCAGTACTATAACATCCCCACCCATCCTTCAGAGTGCAGGTATTGTACTTCCCACCTCCAGTACTGTAACATCACCACCCATCCTTCAGAGTGCAGGTATTGTACTTCCCACCTCCAGTACTGTAACATCCCCACCCATCCTTCAGATTGCAGGTATTGTACTTCCCACCTCCAGTACTGTAACATCACCACCCATCCTTCAGAGTGCAGGTATTGTACTTCCCACCTCCAGTACTGTAACATCCCCACCCATCTTCAGAGTGCAGGTATTGTACTTCCCACCTCCAGTACTGTAACATCACCACCCATCCTTCAGAGTGCAGGTATTGTACTTCCCACCTCCAGTACTGTAACATCACCACCCATCCTTCAGAGTGCAGGTATTGTACTTCCCACCTCCAGTACTGTAACATCCCCACCCATCCTTCAGAGTGCAGGTACTGTACTTCCCACCTCCAGTACTGTAACATCCCCACCCATCCTTCAGAGTGCAGGTACTGTACTTCCCACCTCCAGTACTGTAACATCCCCACCCATCCTTCAGAGTGCAGGTACTGTACTTCCCACCTCCAGTACTGTAACATCACCACCCATCCTTCAGAGTGCAGGCACTGTACTTCCCACCTCCAGTACTGTAACATCCCCACTCATCCTTCAGAGTGCAGGCACTGTACTTCCCACCTCCAGTACTGTAACATCACCACCCATCCTTCAGAGTGCAGGTACTGTACTTCCCACCTCCAGTACTGTAACATCCCCACCCATCCTTCAGAGTGCAGGTACTGTACTTCCCACCTCCAGTACTGTAACATCACTACCCATCCTTCAGAGTGCAGGTACTGTACTTCCCACCTCCAGTACTGTAACATCCCCACCCATCCTTCAGAGTGCAGGCACTGTACTTCCCACCTCCAGTACTGTAACATCCCCACTCATCCTTCAGAGTGCAGGCACTGTACTTCCCACCTCCAGTACTGCAACACTCCAATTTTCACACATTTTAAACATAATGTTCTTGTCTGTATGCAAGTGATCAAGGTCCCAGGACCGAAACGTTTTCTAATATATGTCCTAGTGTTTGGTTACGTGTTTCTCTAAACCAAAATATTTTAAAATACTAAGAATATTTCGCGTATGTTTTCCTGCTAGATGTGACCTCTGGAAGGAGCCGGTGAATATATTATTCGCGTTTGCTAAAGAGAAGGAGACTTTATATGAGTAACCACGTGACTATCACCTCTGTGTCATCAGGGTGTAAGGGTGGGTTTAGCGCGAAGCGCATCAGTACCTGGACTCGTGTGTTGTTTTGGTCGGTCAGCTGATTCAGAGATATAAAGCCACGTGCGTTATTCTTGTGAATGGCCAGGCGCTGTCGCCGGGCCCACGACGCTGGCCATTCACAACCCGTTTCTTTGGTAGCCTTAAGAATGGATTGTGCAATTATTTTTGTTAAAAGGTTTAGGTTTTAGAAGGACCGGCTTATTATGGGCCGGTAAGCCAATTGCATTGTTCCTCCAATCGTATGACGTAGACATACCTGCTCTTGAAGCTGTGTGGAGAGTTTGCCTCCATTTTCGACAGTTCTTGCAGTCTATTTAAGCCACCTTACTGCTTTTTGCAGTTGCCCATCTGTTGGTATTCTCATTAGTTATGCATTACCTTGGAGTATAGTGATGCAGGATGCTAAGACCCCAGGTAGGTGTCTTCTAGCTACGCTAGGAATAGTATAGTTCTCTGAACGGATTCTTCTGGGACCCCACTAGTTAGTTCTTCTCATCCTTATAACACTTGTGACACTTCTTTCTAACATTCAAGTGGAAATAGATGGTTTAAAATACCGACACGATGGTAGATGTGTTTGTGACTTGATAAAGTTCACTGTGTGAACGAAATGTAGTCAATAAAGTATCAAATTATCCTGTATTTGTGTCTATTTTTCCAACATTCAGCTATTCCATTATCCACTCTAATATATTTGGTGTCCCTTTGTCCTGCCTATTGAGCTTTGTATCTTTTACATTATTGGTATTCAGTAACAGGTTAACGGATTAGACACTAATGCAACACCTGGGTATGTATATCAGTGGTATTCAGTACCGACAAGGTGATGAATTAGACATGTGCAACACCTGGGTATGTATATCAGTGGTATTCAGTACCGACAAGGTGATGAATTAGACATGTGCAACACCTGGGTATGTATATCAGTGGTATTCAATACCGACAAGGTGATGAATTAGACATGTGCAACACCTGGGTATCATTGTGAAGACAGGTTTCGCCAACCAGTGACTCGATCCATTCAGTTGTACCTTCTCTGTGGTAGTGTATTGTTGTTTTCGTGCAGTCAGGAAATGTGCAGTCTGTCCATTCTTCGCAGTTCTCTCCCAGAGTTTGTCACAAGATTTTGTTGCGATTGTGAAGCAGAATTTTCCATCCCTGAATTTGTGTTGCTCAGATGTGAATGTCATTCTGGGTGTTCTGTGTTTATTTTTTGCAGCACTCACAGTGCGGGGAATGTTTACGAAGTATATTGGTGTCGGCAGTTTATGGATTCTTTTTTAAATTAATACAGAGATTATAAATGAGAGGCACTGGAAGATATGATAATCAGTCCCTCAGCCTTAATATGAAGCTGAGCATTTAGTCTCGTTGCGTGGATCAAGCTGAAACACAGGCAGGAGAATTATGTTCTGGAGTCAGAAGAGAGGCGTAGCAGTTGGAGACATAGTCATAGGTGGCCGGAACCTATTAGTGGAAGCAAGTTGTGCTCACATTAGTTGGGCCAGAGGTTAGTAAGGGGTCATGAAGATATCGTCGTTACTAAGTTTTCACAATATCAGAGTGTTCAGTGCTTCCTGGTGATATCATATCCGGCCTCGTTGCTTTGTTATGTCCAGCTGTGGCAGCAGTTCCTCTACTTCCTCACGTGTTCCAGTGTCCGCTGATTCTCTCTGCGTATTCCTCTCCCTTTTCGTTTTCTGCTGCTCTGCCCCCACATCCTGGTTCCCTTGCGACCCTTCTTATCCTCAAGTGAAGTTTGGCATGAACACAAGTATTATCACTGACTCATACCTGTCATTGCTTCGCCTGCTGCTGCTGTACCACACACACACACACACACACACCTAACCCTACCTCAACTCCGCTTCTTCCTGCCCCGCTACAGCTACTACAACTTATCTGGAAGGTTGCTGTATATATATTAATTCATGGGTTGTGTGTTATCTGTTCCAATCTTCAGTGTATGTAAGGGTCTCTCGCTCTCTCTCTCTCTCCAACTTGCTTTTCCCATCTTCACTCGCTGCATGATAAACTGTTATCCATCTATTCGGTGGGTCTAGTTATTCTCTCTCTCCTACGGCCTGGTCTCATGCCTTGATCTAGGAGGAAGCCTAGTGTGGGACCGGGCCACGAGGGAAGTGGTAACCCCCGGAAGCGCTCCTCAAGTAGTTTCCAGGCAGGTCGGCTTCTTAGGCTGGAAAACAAATATTACAGGATTAAGAATTATTAAGAAACGCATAGGTAAGTTAAGGTGTGTATAAACTGATTATAGACAGACCGAAACGTCGTCGATTTCAGATCCCTAATAGTTTGCCCAGTATGTGGCCATACCCCTTCTACTAGACTGTGGAAATTACCACCACCACCAGTATGACTTCAAGAGAGGTCCATAGCTTGGTTTTACTTTACATATAGATAGCTAAGAACAAAACATCTGATCTAACAACATTTTTTAAAATTGTTCAGAGATCTAGTTCCATACCCCCATTATTTGGTTTACATACCCCCATGGGGTATAGATACCCCCAGTTAAGAACCCCTGGTCTAATGTTTTTTCGATCGAAACATCGTATAAGATTTCCTCTCTAAATTATGGGTCAGTTACCTCTGCTGAAGAGGGTCTCTGACTGAGGTCAACGTTAAAAGATATTTTCTACACGAAATTTCAGTTTTTCGGTCTAAGAGGCAGACCATCCTCTTGATAACAGATAATATTTTACTGTTGATAAGACAGTCAGGTGGGTGACTGTTTAGATAGTAGTTTACTGTTGATAAGACAGTCAAGTGGGTGACTGTTTAACTAGTGTTAAAAAGTAATTAAGATATTTCTGGTGCGCTTGGTGGCACTCTCTTGTTCTCACACTACATCTTATATTTCGTTTATTGCTGTATGTTATAATTAGTTAATTTTTAATGGCAGTTGGCAACTTAACCTATTGTAATAATGTCGGTACAATAACCGACAGTATGTCCTTTTACCTAACTTAACCTAAACTAACTTAAATTAGCTTAATCTAACCAAGGTTAAACTTACCTTACCTTAGCTCACCTTACCTTACCTTACCTACCTTAGCTCACCTTACCTCAGCTCACTTCACCTCACGTTAACTTCACCTCACGGTTCTAAGTGGTTGGTTACACTAACTTTCATGGATCAATGTTGATGACACTTTTTATACTCACATATAACGTAGGAAAACTTGGTTGATGTGTTCCTGACTTAATTACGTGCGTGTGTGTGTGTGTGTGTGTGTGTGTGTGTGTGTGTGTGTGTGTGTGTGTATGTGTGTGTGTGTGTGTGTGTGTGTGTGTGCGTGTGTGTGTGTGTGTGTGTGTGTGTGTGTGTGTGTGTGTGTGTGTGTGTGTGTGTGTGTGTGTGTGTATGTGTGTGTGTGTGTGTGTGTGTGCGTGTGTGTGTGTGTGTGTGTGTGTGTGTGTGTGTGTGTATGTGTGTGCGTGTGCGTGTGCGTGTGTGTGTGTGTGTGTGTGTGTGTGTGTGTGTGTGTGTGCGTGTGTGTGTGTGCGTGCGTGCGTGCGTGCGTGCGTGCGTGTGTGTGTGCGTGTGTGCGTGCGTGTGTGTGTGTGTGTGTGTGTGTGTTTGTGTGTGTGTGTTGTGTGTGTGGCGTGCGTGCGTGCGTGTGTGTGTGTGTGCGTGTGTGCGTGCGTGTGTGTGTGTGTGTGTGTGTGTGTGTGTGTGTGTGTGTGTGTGTGTGTAGAGAGAGAGAGAGAGAGAGAGAGAGAGAGAGAGAGAGAGGAGAGAGAGAGAGAGAGAGAGAGAGAGAGAGAGAGAGAGAGGTGGTAGTCTTGTACTTCAGTAAAGGAAGGGTTGACACGCATACCTCCTCGCTCGTGTAATAATTTCCGCACCCATGCTATGTGATGGTGTTTCCTCTGTTTTGTTTTATATGGTACATGTTCTTACTGGAGCTTCCGGATGTGTTGTGAGATTGTTTTCGTTTACTATCCGTGTTCTTATTGTGTGCGCGCGCGCGCCTCCTAGTATATAATAATTGTTTACATAACTGATAAGTAAATGAATGAGAGATATGCGCAGACCTTTGATCACCATCAATGACTTCTTGCCTCTTGGGCTTTATCATATCTATTCTTATAGCTGTGTATTAAGTTTACCTCCACCACTGCTTCATCCACACTGAGACTAAAGAAATAGTGTTTTACATCACTGGTTCATCTGTGTCTTCAGCTTCCACCTGTATCACCTTGATCTTGGTCTTCTTATATTTACTCTGTCCATATCTACCCTGTCGATTCCTCTCAAGACTTTGTACGTAGTAATCATATCTCCCTTGCGATATTAGCATGACTGCAAACCTTTGGTGGGCCTTTTTCAGTTTCTTCACTTGCTTGACCAGGTGTGGGCTCCATGTTGGGGCAGCGTACTCAGTGATTGACCTAACATATGTCGTGTATAAGGTTGTGAAGGATTCTTGATTCAGGTTCTTGAATGCTGTTCTGAGGTTTGCTAATCATGTATATCCAGCTGCAATTCTGGTGATATGCTTGGTGTTATGTTAACCCCCAGGTCCTTTTCACTCTGATACTTGCCGCTAGTCTCCACTCATGCTATTTGCACTCGCCTGTTTGTAGTTAAAGGGTAGAGTCTCAGCTCCTGGCTCCGTCTCTCCACTGGCCGTTACTGGTTTCACTCTTCTAGTTGCCTGGATCCTGACATACGTATTCTTGAAACTCTGTATGAATTTTTGGCTCTACCACTTCACTGTCCAGGTTGTTGCACTTCCTGACCAGTAAGGCTAGAGATGTGTCTCCTAACATCCCTGTGACTCATTTGTGTTTTCAGCTTCCAGCAGTGCTCTTGTGTACCTGAGACTCGCCTCTCAGACTCGCTCTGGCCACCCTATCAATTGTTCTCAGTATTTTGGACGTCATAATCATGTCACCCCTGGTCCAAATGTTCTCTTATGTCGTCAGGTTTAGTGCCCCTAGTCTTTCCTTATAGTTCATACACTTCGGTTCTGGGATTAGTCTTGGTGCAGACCCGTAGTTCGGTTGGTGGCGCGCACTGCTTACACATTGAGTCGTCCGTGGTTCGATTCCCTGTAAGGATGTAAACGTTATAGGACGTGTTTTCTTAAGACACCTGCTGTCCATGTTCACCTAACAGTAAAATAGGTACCTGGGTGTTAGCAACTGGTGTGGGTCGCATCCTGGGGACAAAATTAACTTAAGTTGCCCGAAATGCTCTGCATAACAAGTAGCTTTCTATATAGTAGTGTGTCACTGATGTCAGCTATGGTCTGTATAAGTTGTATCATGTACTTGTAGAAATAAAGATTATTATTGTTATTTATTATATAGTGTTGAGTCCACGCACCACCTCTTCCTTCTCCTCTTCCTCCCCATCCTCCTCCTCCTCCTCCTCCTCCTCCTCCTCCTCCTCCTCCTCCTCCTCCTCCTCCTCCTCCTCCTCCTCCTCCTCCTCTCCTCCTCCTCCTCCTCCTCCTCCTCCTCCTCCTCCTCCTCCTCCTCCTCTTCTTCTTCTTCTTCTTCTTCTTCTTCCTCTCTCTTCCTCATACTGTACTTTGCACTTGATCATTACTTCAGTACTGATAAATTAGTATGTCCCTCTGGCTCATTTGAGTGTCCGTACGTGTGTGGTCGTGCATGTGCGTACGTGCGGGCATGAGTGTGTGGTCATGTGTGTGCGTCCGTGCGTGTGCGGTGTGAAGGAGGTATAGTGGCGACTTCTGAAACGTTATTTTTCCCACGCATTGTCATCCCCCAGTCGAGAGAGAAAAAGAGAGAGAGAGAGAAAGTGAGTGAGTTTTTTGCTGTCATGTATGTTACCTAGAGTGAAGGATCCACTGTTTGTAAGACTGAATTACTTTGCTTACGATTTACATAATCGTTGTATATATGATCCAGATAAAAAATATATAAAAAACAGTCAGATCTTACTGTAGAATGAACGGGAAATGTGAGAGACCTGGGAGTATGAATCTTGATCTTATATTACCTTGATAAGCGATAAGAAGCATCACAAAAGTTTCTTAAGGAAGAGATTCCAAGCCATCACGCACTCTTAAACACAGCTTTTATATATATATATATATATATATATATATATATATATTATATATATATATATATATAATATAATATAATATATATATATAATAATATATAATATATATATATATATATAATAATATATAATATATATATATATATAATATATATATATATATATATATATATATATATATATATATATATATATATAATATATATATATATATATATATAGTGATGAGAGAGAGAGAGAGAGAGAGGGCGGGCTAGATAGCAGCAAGGTGGGAGAAAGACGGATGGAAGGTGGTGATATTTAACACACTGGCCGTTTACCACCGAAGTAGAGTGACAAAATAAAAAGAAACACATTGACCATCATTTGATGTATTGGCAGAAGTGTGCATACATTACCAGGGTAACACTGACGATAATTCACCTGGATATGCGCATTTGCTTCACCTACTTAAAACTTCCACCGCAAGAAATGTAAACGAGGAGATTCACGACCAACATTGTTCTCTTTATGTCTCTCACATTACACATTGATGATGATGGGTTGTTAGTAGCTGGTGTGTGGCAGACATGTGTGGCTCTCCCTACGACCACAGCTATGTTGATGACACCATCAACAGTATGCAAGCAACGAGAGAACAAGCAAGAGAGCTTGCAACTCTTCAAGCAAGAGAGTTTGTAAGCAACTCAACGAGCAAGCAACAAGCAAGAGAGGTTGCACGCAACAAGCTAACTAGCAAGAATATTTGCAAGCAACGAACAAGTAACAAGCGAACAAGCAAGAGTTTGCAAGCAGCAAGGGAATAAGCAAGAGAGTTTGCAAACAACTCAGCAAGCAAGAGAGCTTGCAAGCAATAAGCGTGCAAACTAGAGAGCTTGAAAGTAAGCAGGATATAAGCTTACTTACCTGTGCTCACCTTGTTTGCAAGAAATCCGGGGCTGCTTATTTGTAAGCTGTTTTTGCTACTAGATGACTCAAGTGTCCCCCTAGATGTGTCGTGACTCCTCTACAAACACTGTCTCTCTCTCACAGTAAATCATGGTGGTTACTGTTATACTGATCTTACAGTAAGTCATAATGGTTACACTTATTACCATGCTGCTCTTACAGTAAGTCATAATGGTTACACTTACTACCATGCTGCTCTTACAGTAAGTCATAATGGTTACACTTACTACCATGCTGCTCTTACAGTAAGTCATAATGGTTACACTTACTACCATGCTGCTCTTACAGTAAGTCATAATGGTTACACTTACTACCATGCTGCTCTTACAGTAAGTCATAATGGTTACACTTACTACCATGCTGCTCTTACAGTAAGTCATAATGGTTCACTTACTACCATGCTGCTCTTACAGTAAGTCATAATGGTTACACTTACTACCATGCTGCTCTTACAGTAAGTCATAATGGTTACACTTACTACCATGCTGCTCTTACAGTAAGAGTCACAATGGTTACATTTACTGTTATTTTGCTCTTATTTAAATAAAATTTTTTAGGTCTTTGTACTCCCCGAGTTGTGGTCGCAGGGGTCAAGTCCCCGCCCCTGACATGCAGCTTGTAGAAGTCCTCTTGCAGTTTCCTTCTCTCTCTCTCTCTCTCTCTCTCTCTCTCTCTCTCTCTCTCTCTCTCTCTCTCTCTCTCTCTGAAGTTATCCGCGATAATGCAGCATCCTACCTCTGCTGATGAAACAATAATGTATACTTGGACGAGAATGAGGTCTAGTACTGACGCTTGCCGAGTATGGGACTTAATGTTGACTGATGGGAGGGCATGGGACCTACCTGTGACTGATGGGAGGGCATGGGACCTACCTGTGACTGATGGGAGAGCATGGGACCTACCTGTGACTGATGAGAGAGCATGGGACCTACCTGTGACTGATGGGAGAGCATGGGACCAACCTGTGACTGATGGGAGAGCATGGGACCAACCTGTGACTGGTGGGAGAGCATGGGACCTACCTGTGACTGGTGGGAGAGCATGGGACCTACCTGTGACTGATGGGAGAGCATGGGACCAACCTGTGACTGATGGGAGAGCATGGGACCAACCTGTGACTGTGGGAGAGCATGGACCTACCTGTGACTGATGGGAAAAGCATGGGACCAACCTGTGACTGATGGGAGAGCATGGGACCAACCTGTGACTGATGGGAGAGCATGGGACCAACCTGTGACTGATGGGAGAGCATGGGACCAACCTGTGACTGATGGGAGAGCATGGGACCAACCTGTGACTGATGGGAGAGCATGGGACCTACTTGTGACTGATGGGAGAGCATGGGACCTACCTGTGACTGATGGGAGAGCATGGGACCAAACCCGTGAC
Source organism: Cherax quadricarinatus (assembly GCF_026875155.1). Classification (NCBI taxonomy): domain Eukaryota; kingdom Metazoa; phylum Arthropoda; class Malacostraca; order Decapoda; family Parastacidae; genus Cherax; species Cherax quadricarinatus. The sequence goes on along the minus strand of NC_069458.1, from coordinate 20,898,430 downwards.
TGATGGGAGAGCATGGGACCAACCTGTGACTGATGGGAGAGCATGGGACCAACCTGTGACTGATGGGAGAGCATGGGACCTACCTGTGACTGATGGGAGAGCATGGGACCTACCTGTGACTGATGGGAGAGCATGGGACCTACCTGTGACTGATGGGAGAGCATGGGACCAACCTGTGACTGATGGGAGAGCATGGGACCTACCTGTGACTGATGGGAGAGCATGGGACCAACCTGTGACTGATGGGAGGGCATGGGACCTACCTGTGACTGATGGGAGAGCATGGGACCTACCTGTGACTGATATGAGAGCATGGGACCTACCTGTGACTGATGGGAGAGCATGGGACCTACCTGTGACTGATGGGAGAGCATGGGACCTACCTGTGACTGATGGGAGGGCATGGGACCTACCTGTGACTGATGGGAGGGCATGGGACCTACCTGTGACTAATGGGAAAGCATGGGACCTACCTGTGACTGATGGGAGAGCATGGAACCTACATGTGACTGATGGGAGAGCATGGGACCTACCTGTGACTGATGGGAGAGCATGGGACCTACCTGTGACTGATGGGAGAGCATGGGACCTACCTGTGACTGATGGGAGAGCATGGGACCTATCTGTGACTGATGGGAGAGCATGGGACCTACCTGTGACTGATTGAGAGCATGGGGCCTACCTGTGACTGACGGGAGAGCATGGGACCTACCTGTGACTGATGGGAGAGCATGGGACCTACCCGTGACTGATGGGAGAGCATGGGACCTACCTGTGACTGATGGGAGGGGCATGGGACCTACCTGTGACTGATGGGAGAGCATGGGACCTACCTGTGACTGATGGGGGAGCATGAGACCAACCTGTGACTGATGGGAGGCATGGGACCTACCTGTGACTGATGGGAGAGCATGGGACCTACCTGTGACTGATGGGAGAGCATGGGGCCAACCTGTGACTGATGGGAGGGCATGGGACCTACCTGTGACTGATGGGAGAGCATGGACCTACCTGTGACTGATTTGGGGAGCGTGGGACCTACCTGTGACTGATGGGAGAGCATGGGACCTACCTGTGACTGATGGAGAGGCATGGGCCAACCTGTGACTGATGGGAGGGCATGGGACCTACCTGTGACTGATGGGAGAGCAAAGGGACCTACTGTGACTGATGGGAAAGCGGGGACCTACCTGTGACTGATGAGAGAGCATGGGACCTGTTTGTGACTGATGGGAGAGCATGGGACCTACCTGTGACTGATGGGAGAGCATGGGACTTACTTGTGACTGATGGGAGAGCATGGGACCTACCTGTGACTGATGGGAGAGCATGGGACCTGTTTGTGACTGATGGGAGAGCATGGGACCTGTTTGTGACTGATGGGAGAGCATGGGACCTACCTGTGACTGATGAGAGAGCATGGGACCTGTTTGTGACTGATGGGAGAGCATGGGACCTACCTGTGACTGATGAAAGAGCATGGGACCTGTTTGTGACTGATGGGAGAGCATGGGACCTGTTTGTGACTGATGGGAGAGCATGGGACCTACCTGTGACTGATGGGAGAGCATGGGACCAACCTGTGACTGGTGGGAGAGCATGGGACCAACCTGTGACTGATGGGAGAGCATGGGACCTACTTGCGACTGATGGGAGAGCATGGGACCTACTTGTGACTGATGGGAGAACATGGGACCTACTTGTGACTGATGGGACAGTATGGGACCTACTTGTGACTGATGGGAGAGCATGGGACCAACCTGTGACTGATGGGAGAGCATGGGACCAACCTGTGACTGATGGGAGAGCATGGGACCAACCTGTGACGGATGGGAGAGCATGGGACCAACCTGTGACTGATGGGAGCATGGACCTACCTTGGACTGATGGGAGAGCATGGGACCAACCTGTGACTGATGGGAGATGGGACCTATGTGACTTGGAAGCTGGTGACCTATCTGTGACTGATAGAGAGCATGGGACCTACCTGTGACTGATGGGAGAGCATGGGACCTAACCTGTGACTGATGGGAGAGCAAGGGACCTACCTGTGACTGATGGGAGGGCATGGGACCTACCTGTGACTGATGGGAGGGCATGGGACCTACCGTGGACTGATGGGAGAGCATGGGACCAACCTGTGACTGATGGGAGAGCATGGAACCTACCTGTGACTGATGGGAGAGCATGGGACCTATCTGTGACTGATGGGAGAGCATGGGACCTACCTGTGACTGATGGGAGGGGCATGGGACCTACCTGTGACTGATGGGAGAGCATGGGACCTACCTGTGACTGATGGGAGAGCATGGGACCTACCTGTTACTGATGGGAGAGCATGGGACCAACCTGTGACTGATGGGAGAGCATGGGACCAACCTGTGACTGATGGGAGAGCATGGGACCTACCTGTGACTGATGGGAGAGCATGGGACCTACCTGTGACTGATGGGAGAGCATGGGACCTACCTGTGACTGATGGGAGAGCATGGGACCTACCTGTGACTGATGGGAGAGCATGGGACCTACCTGTGACTGATGGGAGAGCATGGGACCTACTGTGACTGATGGAGAGCATGGGACCTACCTGTGACTGATGGGAGAGCATGGACCTACTGTGACTGATGGGAGAGCATGGGACCTACCTGTGACTGATGGGAGAGCATGGGACCTACCTGTGACTGATGGGAGAGCATGAGACCAACCTGTGACTGATGGGAGGGCATGGGACCTACCTGTGACTGATGGGAGAGCATGGGACCTACCTGTGACTGATGGGAGAGCATGGGACCTACCTGTGACTGATGGGAGAGCATGGGACCTACCTGTGACTGATGGGAGAGCGTGGGACCTACCTGTGATTATGGGAAGCATGGGACCTACCTGTGACTGATGGAGAGCATGGGGCCAACCTGTGACTGATGGGAGGGCATGGGACCTACCTGTGACTGATGGGAGAGCATGGGACCTACCTGTGACTGATGGGAAAGCATGGGACCTACCTGTGACTGATGGGAAAGCATGGGACCTACCTGTGACTGATGAGAGAGCATGGGACCTGTTTGTGACTGATGGGAGAGCATGGGACCTACCTGTGACTGATGGGAGAGCATGGGACTTACTTGTGACTGATGGGAGAGCATGGGACCTACCTGTGACTGATGGGAGAGCATGGGACCTGTTTGTGACTGATGGGAGAGCATGGGACCTGTTTGTGACTGATGGGAGAGCATGGGACCTACCTGTGACTGATGAAAGAGCATGGGACCTGTTTGTGACTGATGGGAGAGCATGGGACCTGTTTGTGACTGATGGGAGAGCATGGGACCTACCTGTGACTGATGGGAGAGCATGGGACTTGTGATTGATGGGAGAGCATGGGACCAACCTGTGACTGATGGGAGAGCATGGGACCAACCTGTGACTGATGGGAGAGCATGGGACCTACTTGCGACTGATGGGAGAGCATGGGACCTACTTGTGACTGATGGGAGAACATGGGACCTACTTGTGACTGATGGGACAGTATGGGACCTACTTGTGACTGATGGGAGAACATGGGACCAACCTGTGACTGATGGGAGAGCATGGGACCAACCTGTGACTGATGGGAGAGCATGGGACCAACCTGTGACTGATGGGAGAGCATGGGACCAACCTGTGACTGATGGGAGAGCATGGGACCAACCTGTGACTGATGGGAGAGCATGGGACCAACCTGTGACTGATGGGAGAGCATGGGACCAACATGTGACTGATGGGAGAGCATGGGACCTACTTGCGACTGATGGGAGAGCATGGGACCTACTTGTGACTGATGGGAGAGCATGGGACCAACCTGTGACTGATGGGAGAGCATGGGATCAACCTGTGACTGATGGGAGAGCATGGGACCAACCTGTGACTGATGGGAGATCATGGGACCTACTTGTGACTGATGGGAGAACATGGGACCTACTTGTGACTGATGGGAGAGCATGGGGCCAACCTGTGACTGATGGGAGGGCATGGGACCTACCTGTGACTGATGGGAGAGCATGGGACCAACCTGTGACTGATGGGAGAGCATGGGACCAACCTGTGACTGATGGGAGAGCATGGGACCAACCTGTGACTGATGGGAGAGCATGGGATCAACCTGTGACTGATGGGAGAGCATGGGACCAACCTGTGACTGATGGGAGAGCATGGGACCAACCTGTGACTGATGGGAGAGCATGGGACCTACTTGCGACTGATAAGAGTGTGTGTGTCCTATAATTAACTATATTGACTCTTGGGAGAGTGTGGGACCTAGTATTGATTGTAGGAAGAGTGTTATATATTAACTCAAAGGTATGGTATTGACTCTAAGAACCTGAGACTGTTAGAACGTAACATTTCACCCCTGACTGTGACTTTGTCTTATGTGTTTCAGGTAGTCCTTGATCCATGCTAGTACCCTGCCTGTCTCCCCGGCCGGCGTCTCCAGCTTGTGCGGTAGTCTTCTGTGTGGTACTGTGTCAAGGTCTTTGTTGCAGTCTGCCCAGCCTTCTCTTAGCCTGCTTTATAATCATGTCAGTAGGACTACTATGTGCAGTCTGTCCAGCCTTTCCTTAGCCTGCTTTATAATTATGTCAGTAGGACTGCTATGTACAGTCTGCCCAGCCTTCTCTATCCTGCTTTATCTTAGTCATCATGCCAGTAGGAATACTGTGTACAATCTGCTCGGCCTTTCTATTCTGCCTTACTTGGTGTTGCCTGAGCAGGTAGTTTATTCTGCACCGCAACTCGTCCCGTGAACAGTAGCGCAAAAGAAGACATTGCAGAGGCCACAGTGGGGTTCTACGTCAGAACCCACTGGGTATTGTTGCATTGCTAAACATATTCCAGTAATTTCGTGTATTGAAAGTCACTCTCCTACTTAATCTACATAATACAGTATGTAGATGCAATCTCTAGAAAATTCAAGTATCTTACCATTACCATTGCAAACATTAGTCATTTACTAGGATAAAACACTATCAACTATCAGTTCATCCATCTAGCCCAGGAGTCTCCAAAATCAACTCATCGACATCTTAATGAAGTTTCAAGAGTGTTCATCGACCCGAAAACGGTTATTATATGAAGAAATAGAAAAAAACCAGGGTACGGGTGGGGTTAGAACCCATGGCCAGTGAGTCTTGAAACTCCAGGCTAATATGTAAGCCACTCGTACCGTGGTTTGTTTACAATCATATTATTACTTAAAGAGTACTACGAATAATAGTAATGGATATTTTCATAAAAAGTATAGCTTTGGGTGTTGATAATATATTGGGCCTCCAACAGTGTGAGGTAACGGAGTTCTCTCAGTACGGCAAGTACTGAGGATATCCTTCCTGATTTTGGAGAGATGACAGAGACAGTGGGGAGGGTGGAAGGTCACTTTAAGCAACGCAAAGCACGCCTCTGATCCCCTTCGATCCCCCTGGCATTGATCGACCTATTTGATAGTCCCATTGACCCTTAGGTGTCGATATTGACCCCTTTGGGGAACCCTGATCTAGACGGGTAATAATGTGCATACAATTTCAAGAGTTCAGATGTTATTAACATTGAAGTGATGGGCCATTTCCTGTGCCGTTTGTTTAAACTTTTTACTTAATGGATGTTAGGCACTAAGTGTTCCAGTGTGTGGCCCCGTGTCTGTCCACACACTTGACATTTCATGTCATCACTATCTCCATACACAAGGGTACTGCAAGATCAACATCTCCATACACAAGGGTACTGCAAGATCAACATCTCCATACACAAGGGTACTGCAAGATCAACATCTCCATACACAAGGGTACTGCAAGATCAACATCTCCATACACAAGGGTACTGCAAGATCAATATCTCCATACACAAGGGTACTGCAAGATCAATATCTCCATACACAAGGGTACTGCAAGATCAATATCTCCATACACAAGGGTACTGCAAGATCAATATCTCCATACACAAGGGTACTGCAAGATCAACATCTCCATACACAAGGGTACTGCAAGATCAACATCTCCATACACAAGGGTACTGCAAGATCAACATCTCCATACACAAGGGTACTGCAAGATCAACATCTCCATACACAAGGGTACTGCAAGATCAACATCTCCATACACAAGGGTACTGCGAGATCGTCCTTAGTGCAGCAGTGACAACATCCTAGTCTACTGGTCTTGTTATTTTCCCCATAGACATGCTTGACACATTTCATTATTATGGGCAATGGATCTGCTAGTTTCTATCTGTACTTTTCTTGTTTGCTAGTTCTTTCATTGTTTTTAAGTTGGCTTGAGAAGCAAAATTATATTCAGTATTATCTTTATTATGACAGTTTACCCAAAATTATCGACTTTATTATATTTTCAGAGGCCTATATGAGACGGAATTGACAAAATTTTAATTTAAAATATTTTTCAGCAATTTGCAAATATTTTTTTAAGCAGTGTGTGTACAGAAGAGCCCCAAAATATACAGCACCTATTTTCGATGTTCCACATTTTCGTTGAGTTATTGTTCCACCCGCCTGTGACAGTCGCCGGCGCATAAAAACTTACAACGACAAGCGCTCATCTATTGTCCTTAGTGGTGGTTGCCTCGCGCACATACTGTAGCACACCGGTGGTGACCAGGGAATAATACTTCCCATACCACTAAACAACAGAGGTGATTAACTCGCTCCATCACCGTGGCCAGTGAACTATGGCTCAGTTTGAAGGCAACTACAACGTGGAACATGGGAAAAGAAGGTGACGAATATCTGTGTCTGGCTTTATACACAAGAATGTTTCATCTGAGGGTATTTAGAGCAAGTAATGAAGATAGAGACAAATTGTGTAGTTGTTGCTTCCATAAGCTTGAGAGCAACAACTACGACAAACAGCTCATTTTGTTATATGGAAGCCCAGTTATTAATTCTGATATTCTTGTGTGTTAAAGCACCATCAGGCTGGTTAACCATAACCCACACAGGTTCCCTGTGTGTTCCAGACTACCCAGGTCACAAATTTACGAAGATTAAGATTGTGCATGAAGAGTTTCTTGGGAGGGTTGGTGGTATTTCTGTTATCTGCCAAGGTGGAGGGTTATGCTGGTGTTTCCTAGCATGATACACTTTATATACTTCAAATATTTTTGTCTAATTGTTAATTGAATCTATCTTGATTCACTTGTCCCATGATTTTCATGTTCTAGTAATTATTTAGAGGTAACATTGTTTTGATCCAGACTTACGAAATCGCACTAACACGATAGCAAACACATCTCGGTGTGGGATTCGCCTGTTAAAAGCTTGCGTTTGTGGTAACAGAGGTGGTCCATGCTAACATCCCTATGGTATATAAAAATATACCTTGTTAGATGAGTTTTATTAGAGGCAACTTGTCCAGTGGTTAACACACTGGCCCGTGAGTTTTAGGACACACACGCACGTTGTGCGTGTGAATCGACCCTATAACCACAAATAAGTGAGTACACACACTCACCTACCTCTGTTTATACCTCACTCGGGGCCAGGAGCTAAAACTTGACCCTTGCAACTACATATAGGTGAGTATACACACAAAAGGCAAAGTGTCTTATTAACGAGGAAGAGAGAGAGAGAGAGAGAGAGGGGAGAGAGAAGGGGGGGGGGGAGGCGTTTTCTAGTCTAACATTACATTCTACACCGCACACTACCCCTCATGGAAGGTTCCTTGATGTTGGTGAGGGGCTCTTGATTTAGAGAATTGGATCTGTGCTCCAGTTCCCCGAATTAAGCCTGAATGCCTTCCACATCCCCCCTCCCCTGGGCGCTGTATAATCCTACGGGTTTAGCGCTTCCCCCTTGATTATAATAATAATAATACACCGCACACTTAGTGTACACCTACATTGTACCTACACTGTACACCTACACTGTACACCTACACTGTATGCCTACACTGTATACCTACACTGTACACCTAAACTGTATACCTACACTGTACACCTTCACTGTATACCTTCACTGTATACCTACACTATACACCTACACTACACATTGTACACCTACACTATACCTACAATGTACACCTTCACTGTATATCTACACTATATGCCTATACTGTGCACCTACACTGTACACCTACACTACACCTGCACTGTACACCTACACTACACCTGCACCGTACATCTACACTGTACACCTAAACTGTACACCTACACTACACCTACACTGTGCGCCTACACCGTATACCACAGTACACCACTGTACACTTACACCGTACACCTACACTGTACACCTACACTGTACATCTACACTGTACACCTACACTGTGCACCTACACTGTGCACCTACACTGTACACGTACACTGTACACCTACACCATACACCATAGTACACCTACATTGTACACCACCGTACACCACAGTACACCTACACTGTACACCCACACCGCACACCTCAGTACACCTAAACTGTACACCTACATACACGTTAATAAGAAAGAACAGTATAATTCTTTCTTAAGAGCACTATTGCTTGCAGGTGTGGCTTGTGTTATGGTCATGCACACCTACACTGTACACCACAGTACACCTACACTGTACACAGTACACCTACACTGTACACCTACGTACACGTTAATAACAAAGAACATTAGTATAATTCTTAAGAGCACCATTGCTTGCAGGTGTGGCTTGTGTTATGGTCATGCACACCTACACTGTACACCACAGTACACCTACACTGTACACAGTACACCTACACTGTACACCTACGTACACGTTAATAACAAAGAACATTAGTATAATTCTTAAGAGCACCATTGCTTGCAGGTGTGGCTTGTGTTATGGTCATGTGGTGCTGAAGACACACATTTCCTCAACATATTTATGCTGTGTCTGCAAGCAAGGATTCCATGTTGCTTACCTGCAAGTTGAGAAGCCTGGCTGTTGCAAGAGTAGTGTTTCACTCTCTTGGTGCAAGGAGGATCAAGCCTCCACCACTCCTTCACTTCATTGACACACACGGTTTTAACCAGTCATATAATAATATTGATAATAATAATAATAATAATAATAATAATAATAATAATAATTATAATTTTTGTCTTCCTCGAGGACTTTTTCTAGTTAAAGTTGAGTTTTTTCCATCTGACTCTGTATTTATGACTTTTATTCGGGTCACCGAAGCTGGATGCTGGGTGAGGCGAAACAACGTAGCAGGTGCTGTAGGAAACGTGTACTGAACAAGCTCTTCCCACGTTTCGCTCCGTGTAGAGATCAAGCCAGCTGACTAGATTGTCTTGGTAAAGCTCTGCAGAGAGAACATCTTCAGTACTTCTGATATTGTTTATATACCCACTAATACATGGTACAACTGGGCGTGGCTCTGAAAACCGTAGTAGTGTTTTTGTACCCACTAATACATGGTACAACTGGGCGTGGCTCTGAAAACCGTAGTAGTGTTTTTGTACCCACTAATACATGGTACAACTGGGCGTGGCTCTGAAAACCGTAGTAGTGTTTTTGTACCCACTAATACATGGTACAACTGGGCGTGGCTCTGAAAACCGTAGTAGTGTTTTTGTACCCACTAATACATGGTACAACTGGGCGTGGCTCTGAAAACCGTAGTAGTGTTTTTGTACCCACTAATACATGGTACAACTGGGCGTGGCTCTGAAAACCGTAGTAGTGTTTTTGTACCCACTAATACATGGTACAACTGCGCGTGGCTCTGAAAGCCGTAGTAGTGTGTTTTTGTACCCACTAATACATGGTACAACTGGGCGTGGCTCTGAAAGCCGTAGTAGTGTTTTTGTACCCACTAATATATGGTACAACTGGGCGTGGCTCTGAAAGCCGTAGTAGTGTTTTTGTACCCACTAATACATGGTACAACTGGGCGTGGCTCTGAAAGCCGTAGTAGTGTTTTTGTACCCACTAATACATGGTACAACTGGGCGTGGCTCTGAAAGCCGTATTAGTGTTTTTGTACCCACTAATACATGGTACAACTGGGCGTGGCTCTGAAAGCCGTAGTAGTGTTTTTGTACCCACTAATACATGGTACAACTGGGCGTGGCTTTGAAAGCCGTAGTAGTGTTTTTGTACCCAGTAATATATGGTACAACTGGGCGTGGCTCTGAAAGCCGTAGTAGTGTTTTTGTACCCACTAATACATGGTACAACTGGGCGTGGCTCTGAAAGCCGTAGTAGTGTTTTTGTACCCACTAATACATGGTACAACTGGGCGTGGCTCTGAAAGCCGTAGTAGTGTTTCTGTACCCACTAATACATGGTACAACTGGGCGTGGCTCTGAAAACCGTAGTAGTGTTTTTGTACCCACTAAGACATGGTACAACTGGGCGTGGCTCTGAAAGCCGTAGTAGTGTTTTTGTACCCACTAATACATGGTACAACTGGGCGTGGCTCTGAAAGCCGTAGTAGTTTTTTTGTACCCACTAATACATGGTACAACTGGGCGTGGCTCTGAAAGCCGTAGTAGTGTTTTTGTACCCACTAATACATGGTACAACTGGGCGTGGCTCTGAAAGCCGTAGTAGTGTTTTTGTACCCACTAATACATGGTACAACTGGGAGTGGCTCTGAAAACCGTAGTAGTGTTTTTGTACCCACTAATATGTGGTACAACTGGGCGTGGCTCTGAAAACTGTAGTAGTGTTTTTGTACCCACTAATACATGGTACAACTGGGCGTGGCTCTGAAAACTGTAGTAGTGTTTTTGTACCCACTATATGTGGTACAACTGGGCGTGGCTCTGAAAACCGTAGTAGTGTTTTTGTACCCACTAATACATGGTACAACTGGGCGTGGCTCTGAAAACTGTAGTAGTGTTTTTGTACCCACTAATATGTGGTACAACTGGGCGTGGCTCTGAAAACTGTAGTAGTGTTTTTGTACCCACTAATATGTGGTACAACTGGGCGTGGCTCTGAAAGCCGTAGTAGTGTTTTTGTACCCACTAATACATGGTACAACTGGGCGTGGCTCTGAAAACTGTAGTAGTGTTTTTGTACCCACTAATATGTGGTACAACTGGGCGTGGCTCTGAAAGCCGTAGTAGTGTTTTTGTACCCACTAATACATGGTACAACTGGGCGTGGCTCTGAAAACTGTAGTAGTGTTTTTGTACCCACTAATACATGGTACAACTGGGCGTGGCTCTGAAAACTGTAGTAGTGTTTTTGTACCCACTAATATGTGGTACAACTGGGTTTGGCTCTTTGGAAACCGTAGTTTACAAAGTGGAAATAGATGGATTGAGTTAGAGATAAAGTTTTGTGTTGATTCTGTAACGTATCAAATGCCAACGGAGGTGTTTTATATTGGTAAATTATTGTTAGTGTGTTTGAGAGAGATGTGGCACCGAGGGCAAGGTAGAGGAGGTCACCAGACTTGTTTATCACTGGTATTCAGTACGTGACACCTAGGGCAAGGTACAGGAGGTCACCAGACTTGTTTATCACTGGTATTCAGTACGTGACACCGAGGGCAAGGTAGAGGAGGTCACCAGACTTGTTTATCACTGGTATTCAGTACGTGACACCTAGGGCAAGGTACAGGAGATCACCAGACTTGTTTATCACTGGTATTCAGTATGTGACACCGAGGGCAAGGTAGAGGAGGTCACCAGACTTGTTTATCACTGGTATTCAGTACGTGACACCGAGGGCAAGGTAGAGGAGGTCACCAGACTTGTTTATCACTGGTATTCAGTACGTGACACCTAGGGCAAGGTACAGGAGATCACCAGACTTGTTTATCACTGGTATTCAGTATGTGACACCGAGGGCAAGGTAGAGGAGGTCACCAGACTTGTTTATCACTGGTATTCAGTACGTGACACCGAGGGCAAGGTAGAGGAGGTCACCAGACTTGTTTATCACTGGTATTCAGTACGTGACACCGAGGGCAAGGTAGAGGAGGTCACCAGACTTGTTTATCACTGGTATTCAGTACGTGACACCGAGGGCAAGGTACAGGAGGTCACCAGACTTGTTTATCACTGGTATTCAGTACGTGACACCGAGGGCAAGGTAGAGGAGGTCACCAGACTTGTTTATCACTGGTATTCAGTACCAGCAAGATAATGATATTAGACACATATGCAACATCTGGGTGGCTTCACTTGTAGACGTTTCGCCATCCAGTGGCTTTATGGACATAGAGATATGTTCACGTATACAAGTAAAGAGACCCAGAAGTTGCATATTTATGTCTAAATCTAAACGGACCTACGCTCTATGACGGTGGCGGAGAGTAGGTGGTGGGGGAAGGAGGCTATAACACACTAGTTAATGGTCCAGATCGGACCGAAATGTCGTGAGTTTTTCTATGTGCGGGTTATTTGTGTATTGTTCCAGTCACAGTATTGTGCTTTTCTGTTCTTTAAAGGAGGTTGTATCAGCTTGGAGACTGCCGGGTTCTCAGAATGGATGTATGACTTAGTGTATGGTAATGGGGGGTGGGTCTGAAATGGGGATTTGGAAATTGGGGAGCGGGAGGTTTGAAGAGGTACTTTTAACCTTTGCTATCCGAAAATGAGGGGAATGGAGATGATGGGTGGGCAATTTAATGGGGCTCATGTGATTTAGTCTGGGATGTAGATTATTTTTAGTTGTATGTTTTGAATGTATTTTGGTGATATGGATAAATACATATAATCAGAATGTCTTATTAAGTTTATTTAAATATCGGTCGAGACACAGTAACCTGGGTGTTCTTCAGTTAATACCTGGGTGTTCAGTTTTATATTGGTGAAGTGTTACACCAGAGACCTGGTATGACTTATATTACACTGCTTAAAACACACACACACACACACACACACACACACACACACACACACACACACACACACACACACACACACACACACACACACACACACACATTGCTATGATAGTACGTATATAATTTTATTGACTTTTATTTATGTTTGTATTTTTTTATGGTGTGTGTTGTTTATTTTTATTGCTGTCATAGCGCTATGTAAATATCAAAACAACCACTACCTCTTACCTCTCTCTCTCCCTCCCCTCCCCTCCCATCTTCCCTCCCTCCCCTCCCATCTTCCCTCTCTCCCCTCCCATCTTCCCTCCCTCCATCTCTGCCACCCCCATCCTCCTCACTTGGGCTTGTGCCTCTCTTATTGGTCATCAATATTAACGTGTAGTTTTGTTGTGTGTGCAGGGTCTGCCGATCATCCAGGAGCTGACCCACAAGTATGGGCTGCAGGCGGAGCTGGGGGAGGCGACACTGGGGCAGAAGCTGGAGGAGCTGCGGGAACACATCCGAAAAGAGATCCGCAAGGAACTCAAGATCAAGGAAGGTGCAGAAAACCTCCGCAGAGTCACAACAGGTACGACACATCTCCACCTACCTTTGTTGCAAGGGATTACCAGGGTTAGGTTAGGTAAGATTTGTCAGGAAACAGGACACGTGTTTCCTGACGCGGATCTTATATGATGACCCGCCACTGGTGCTTTCAGGTTGTTTGTAGGGCAGTCTTGTTGCGTATCTCCCAGACATAGTTTGTTCCTCGGGCAATTATGAGAATTCAAGTTGATAAATGAGACACTTTTCCAACATTTAGGTATCTTTATTCTGGAACGTTTTTCCAACCAGTGGCTTCAGTTCAGTGAAGAGAAAGGTGTAAGATGAGATGCAGTTTCTGGTAATCAGTCCTTCAGTTTGGAATCGACTCCAGGTTGAGGGACTGATTACCTCAAACTCTTCCTCATCTTCCATCTTTCTCTTCAGTTGACTGAAGAAGCCACTGGCTGGAGAAACGTTTCCAGAATAAAGATACCCAAATGTTGCATAAGTGTTTCATTTATCAATTTGTCGGCTTTCTAAACCATTTATTCACAGGAGAGTTAAACTGTCAGTGTTATGATCTGGACACTTTTGAATCTTACCATGTCCAATTTAGGGCATTTAGAATTTGAATGTTTGCCAGAGCCAGTTTTACGGCATTTGAAGGCTTCTGATGTTTACCAGTGGTGGTTTTAGGATACCTCTCGCAGATTTACCAGGGCATTTAGCGGCTCAGAATTTGAGATTTGCTTATCCAGATAGGTTAACTGATCAAAGAAGGCATCATTAACGTGTGACTTAGTAGAAAGAATGAGCTGTTGAAGTAAGAGGCGGGTATGATCATGAATTTGAGGAATTCAGAGAAGGAAGGTGGCAAAACTTGTTCAGCAAGAGTCGCGTAGAAGTGAAGCTGGAAGCAATAAGAGCTGTCACATAAGAACAAAAGAGAAATTTAAAAGAAGGAAGAAAATTAAAGATGTTGGAAAGAATAAGACGCTTACCTGCGGTGTCCATAACTAAGCAAGCCAGTAAGACGGTCAGGGCTAGGACCTTGCTCCAGGGGCGTGACCTTGGAAGCCGTGTACGAATGGTATTTGTATTGATAAAGCCACTGGATGGCGAAACGTCTACAATAAAGATACCCAGATGTTGCACATGTGTCTTAATCTCACCTTGGAAGCCATCAACAAGTAATGTAAGGGGCCGGTTAAAATCGAATCGCCTTGCTGCGGTTATGGATGAAATTGCGTGCTACTTCTTACCTTTGATGGTTTCAAGAGTTTTCGTATGCTCGGAGCCTTGCCCTGTGCCAGGCAGAAGCAACAGTTTGGTCAACCAGGTCGCTTCTGTGGGGCAGAAGATGTAGGAACTTAACCTTTCTACTAGAAGATTAATTCAGGTCCACAGTGTTGACGGAGGTTGTGTGTCAGGACTTGGAGGACCCCATACAATAATTTTCAGAATAAAGTTATAGTGGTGGTTCATGAAGGAAGTGTTGAGTTACAGTGGTGGTTCACGAAGGAAGTGTTGAGTTACAGTGGTGGTTCATGAAGGAAGTGTTGAGTTACAGTGGTGGTTCATGAAGGAAGTGTTGAGTTACATTGGTGGTTCATGAAGGAAGTGTTGAGTTACATTGGTGGTTCATGAAGGAAGTGTTGAGTTACAGTGGTGGTTCATGAAGGAAGTGTTGAGTTACAGTGGTGGTTCGTGAAGGAAGTGTTGAGTTACAGTGGTGGTTCATGAAGGAAGTGTTGAGTTACAGTGGTGGTTCGTGAAGGAAGTGTTGAGTTACAGTGGTGGTTCATGAAGGAAGTGTTGAGTTACAGTGGGTGGTTCACGAAGGAAGTGTTAAGTTACAGTGGTGGTTCATGAAGGAAGTGTTGAGTTACAGTGGTGGTTCATGAAGGAAGTGTTGAGTTACAGTGGGTGGTTCACGAAGGAAGTGTTAAGTTACAGTGGTGGTTCATGAAGGAAGTGTTGAGTTACAGTGGTGGTTCATGAAGGAAGTGTTGAGTTACAGTGGTGGTTCATGAAGGAAGTGTTGAGTTACAGTGGTGGTTCATGAAGGAAGTGTTGAGTTACAGTGGTGGTTCATGAAGGAAGTGTTGAGTTACAGTGGTGGTTCATGAAGGAAGTGTTGAGTTACAGTGGGTGGTTCATGAAGGAAGTGTTGAGTTACAGTGGTGGTTCATGAAGGAAGTGTTGAGTTACAGTGGTGGTTCATGAAGGAAGTGTTGAGTTACAGTGGTGGTTCATGAAGGAAGTGTTGAGTTACAGTGGTGGTTCATGAAGGAAGTGTTGAGTTACAGTGGTGGTTCATGAAGGAAGTGTTGAGTTACAGTGGTGGTTGAAGGAAGTGTTAAGTTACAGTGGTGGTTTATGAAGGAAGTGTTGAGTTACAGTGGTGGTTCATGAAGGAAGTGTTGAGTTACAGTGGTGGTTCATGAAGGAAGTGTTGAGTTACAGTGGTGGTTCATGAAGGAAGTGTTGAGTTACAGTGGTGGTTCATGAAGGAAGTGTTAGTTACAGTGGTGGTTAGAAGGAAGTGTTAAGGTACAGTGGTAGTTGAAGGAAGTGTTAAGGTAAGTGGTGGTTGAAGGAAGTGTTAAGGTAGAGTGGTAGTTGAAGGAAGTGTTAAGGTAGAGTGGTAGTTGAAGGAAGTGTTAAGGTAGAGTGGTAGTTGAAGGAAGTGTTAAGTAGAGTGGTTGAAGGAAGTGTTAAGTAGTGGGTGAAGGAAGTGTTAAGGTAGAGTGGTAGTTGAAGGAAGTGTTAAGGTAGAGTGGTAGTTGAAGGAAGTGTTAAGGTAGAGTGGTAGTTGAAGGAAGTGTTAAGGTAGAGTGGTAGTTGAAGGAAGTGTTAAGGTAGAGTGGTAGTTGAAGGAAGTGTTAAGGTAGAGTGGTGGTTGAAGGAAGTGTTAAGGTAGAGTGGTAGTTGAAGGAAGTGTTAAGGTAGAGTGGTAGTTGAAGGAAGTGTTAAGGTAGAGTGGTAGTTGAAGGAAGTGTTAAGGTAGAGTGGTGTTGAAGGAAGTGTTAAAGGGTAGAGAGTTGGTAAGGTAGTTTGTTAGGTAAGTGTAGTGAAGAGTGTTAAGGTAGAGTGGTAGTTGAAGGAAGTGTTAAGGTAGAGTGGTAGTTGAAGGAAGTGTTAAGGTAGAGTGGTAGTTGAAGGAAGTGTTAAGGTAGAGTGTGTTGAGAGTAAGTAGGTGTAGTTGAAGGAAGTGTTAAGGTAGAGTGGTAGTTGAAGGAAGTGTTAAGGTAGAGTGGTAGTTGAAGGAAGTGTTAAGGTAGAGTGGTAGTTGAAGGAAGTGTTAAGGTAGAGTGGTAGTTGAAGGAAGTGTTAAGGTAGAGTGGTAGTTGAAGGAAGTGTTAAGGTAGAGTGGTAGTTGAAGGAAGTGTTAAGGTAGAGTGGTGTTGAAGGAAGTGTTAAGGTAGAGTGGGTAGTGTGTAAGGTAAGTGTTGAAGGAAGGTTAGGGTAGTGGTAGTTGAAGGAAGTGTTAAGGTAGAGTGGTAGTTGAAGGAAGTGTTAAGGTAGAGTGGTGGTTGGAATTGAAGTGGGAAGTGTTAAGGTAGAGTGGTAGTTGAAGGAAGTGTTAAGGTAGAGTGGTAGTTGAAGGAAGTGTTAAGGTAGAGTGGTAGTTGAAGGAAGTGTTAAGGTAGAGTGGTGGTTGAAGGAAGTGTTAAGGTAGAGTGGTAGTTGAAGGAAGTGTTAAGGTAGAGTGGTAGTTGAAGGAAGTGTTAAGGTAGAGTGGTAGTTGAAGGAAGTGTTAAGGTAGAGTGGTAGTTGAAGGAAGTGTTAAGGTAGAGTGGTAGTTGAAGGAAGTGTTAAGGTAGAGTGGTAGTTGAAGGAAGTGTTAAGGTAGAGTGGTGGTTGAAGGAAGTGTTAAGGTAGAGTGGTAGTTGAAGGAAGTGTTAAGGTAGAGTGGTAGTTGAAGGAAGTGTTAAGGTAGAGTGGTAGTTGAAGGAAGTGTTAAGGTAGAGTGGTAGTTGAAGGAAGTGTTAAGGTAGAGTGGTAGTTGAAGGAAGTGTTAAGGTAGAGTGGTGGTTGAAGGAAGTGTTAAGGTAGAGTGGTGGTTGAAGGAAGTGTTAAGGTAGAGTGGTAGTTGAAGGAAGTGTTAAGGTAGAGTGGTAGTTGAAGGAGGTGTTAAGGTAGAGTGGTGGTTGAAGGAAGTGTTAAGGTAGAGTGGTGGTTGAAGGAAGTGTTGAGTTATTTGTGGTTGTTGAAGTTTTAAGGAAGAACAATAAGAGTGTAATAGTAGGTAGGTAGGTCAAAATTGTGGCTAAGAGAAAGTAAGTGAAGAGTGAGAAGGATGGTGTGTTGTGGTGTGAGTGTGTGTGTGTGAGTAACACTGTGTGAGGCACATGCTGCCTGCCACTGTGCTCTTGTGGGGAGGCAGGGAGAGCAAGCATTTGATTCCTCCTTCATTGTCTTGGTGTGTGTGAGAGAGAGAGAGAGAGAGAGAGGAGAGAGAGAGAGAGAGAGAGAGAGAGAGGGGAGGAGGGGGGGGGAGTGGTAGTGGGAAGGGACAGGCTTGTACACAGCAATTTTCATTCATTCGTTATGTTGTACTAACTCTTTCTTGTCTCGTTACCTTAACGTCTGGCTATTTACCTGTACCTTCCTTGCCTCAATACCCCCCTCATCCTCCTCTCTCTCTCTCTCTCTCTCTCTCTCTCTCTCTCTCTCTCTCTCTCTCTCTCTCTCTCTCTTTCACTCACTCACTCACTCTCTATCTATCTATCTATCTTTTACACAGGGTTTTTCAAGGTTAGGTTAAGGGTTCCTAACTTTATTTATAAGCTAAGAGTTGTTGCCTACATCAGCCCTTTTGAAAGCCTTTTTATTGTTAAGGGATGTATAAATAGGGAAGAGGATGAAGTTGGGGCCATCTGTGGGCCACGATTAGTGAAATATATACAACGAGAATTATATTTCTCTCAGTGTATATAATGCTGAGAGTTTAATTTAATCCGTTTTTGAGGGTTTAAAGTGTTCTTGTCTGGTGGTGAGAAGGTTACGTGCAGTCTTAATGATCCAAGTACAGTAGACAGGCTTTAAATCTCATCAACCATTTACCACCCTAATTTATTATTGCTCTTAGGCTGAAAACATTTCTTAACATTATTACCTCTCATCTGAATTTTTAGTTCTTGTCGTAGCTGCTCTCCCAGTTAGTAACTTGGTAGTATCTTGTACGTTGTGATCATATCTTCCCTAGCTCGTTTCTCTTCTAAGGTCGCCTAAGTTTGATTCTTAGAGTTTTTCTTCATACCTCCAGGACTATTTTCTTGTACACTTCTTGACTCTTTTTATCTTAATGTCGAGCCTTGAGCAGGTGCTGAAAATACAAGTAAGACAGAGGGGGCTGAGCCAAAGGTGAGCAGAGGGAGGCCGAAGCCCCCTAAATTCTATCAGCCCCCTTATCAAAATAATAATAGTTTAAGACAAGTCCCCTAGCCCCTTTCCCCTTCCTTCTCTATTATGTTGTGTAGTGTGCGTTCTCAGGGAGTGTTTAGGATAACATGACGTGTATGTTCGCTGAAGTGACCGCCTTGACATGTGTGTTTACTGAAGTGAATGTCTTGACATGTATGCTGAAGTGATTGGGCGAGTGTATGTGCTGAAGTAACAGTCTTGACGTGTGAGACAAGATACTCATGTTACTGGCGGTGTGAAGGCGGCAGTGGGAGTAAGTGCGGGCGTAGGTGTGGGTGATGCTGCGAGATACAATAAAGTTGGTGATGGAGATGACAATATCATAGTTGGTGGTGGTGATACTGGTAGTGACTGTCATTAAGCTGCTGCTGGTGGTGGTGATACTGGTAGTGACTGTCATTAGAGCTGCTGCTGGTGGTGGTGATACTGGTAGTGACTGTCATTAGAGCTGCTGCTGGTGGTGGTGATACTGGTAGTGACTGTCATTAGAGCTGCTGCTGGTGGTGGTGATACTGGTAGTGACTGTCATTAGAGCTGCTGCTGGTGGTGGTGATACTGGTAGTGACTGTCATTAGAGCTGGTGCTGTGTGGTGATGGTGGCTGTATTGGTGGTGTGGTGGTGGTGATCTGGTAGTGACTGTCATGAGCTGCTGCTGCTGGTGTTTATACTGTAGTGACTGTCATTAGAGTGCTGCTGGTGCTGGTGATATGGTAGTGACTGTCATTAGAGCTGCGCTGGTGGTGGTGATACTGGTAGTGACTGTCATTAGAGCTGCTGCTGGTGGTGGTGATACTGGTAGTGACTGTCATTAGAGCTGCTGCTGGTGGTGGTGATACTGGTAGTGACTGTCATTCAGAGCTGCTGTGCTGGTGGTGGCGGTGGTGGTGGTGGCGGAGGCATGTCTTCAGAGCTACTACTGCTGGTATTAATAGCGACAGTTTTTAGAGGTGGTGGTAGTGGTATATATTTCTTAACGAAGTGGGTAAATCAGCACTGTACTCTTACACTCTTCTATATGACATTTGTAGTAGTAGTATCAGCAGCAGCTGCAGCAGTGTAGTAGCAGTAGTAGTAGTAGTATAGTAGTAGTAGCAGTTTAATACTAGTTATACTGAGAATAGTCTTGACAGTACGGAATAGCTCGGTGAAGCTACCACGGGAATCATGTGGTCTACCTGGATGGTGTTCCGGGGGTCAACGCCCCCGTGGCCAGTCCTTGACCATGCCACATGAAGAAAAAAATTGAAATAATTTGATAGATAACTCAGGAATTTATTTCAGGAGATAACACCATAGGTGGATTTGTTGTTGCATTGCTGTAACGGGTGTGTAGGGGGGGGGGAGGGTTGAGATAACAGCCGTGTTATAAATGTAAGAGCAGTGGCGACAGCCCAGCATGGTGGTGTGGTTAAGCAGCAGCAGGTGGTGTGGTTGTGGTCCTTGGGGTGGTGGTGGTGCATAACGGGGTGGTGGTTAAGCCGGACACTTCACTGTATGTCATTAATAGCAGTGCTTATGGCTGAGTACCACCACAGTAATAGTAATAGTAGTACCAGTAGTAGTAGATGTTGTAGCGGCAGTAATATTAGGATAAGTAGAGGCATCATCACTTGTAATAATAATAATAATAACAGCCAGAGAGGCACTACCGTCCTGTCATGTGAGTGAAACTAAATCTCTTTACAGACTTGAGTATATTGCTAATGTTGTGTCATCAACGCGCAGGATGACAGGTTAACATTACAAACTTTTGCTTAGATATTCACGATACACTTACCCTGATTTTCCTCTGTGCTTCTTAATACATTGTATTCCTTCCGTGTTTCCTTTCCAGTTTATGAGTCGTGGTCTGAGACCGACTTGATGTTGATCACAAATATGTGATACAAGTGTTAGATTGCGTTCACAAGCAAACACATGTGACACTAGTGTGTAAACCAGCGTCCTTTTGTAAGTGACACAAGTTTTAGACAGTTTTCACAGGTATTTAACACCGGTATAAGCCAGCGTCCTCGTGTGACACAAGTGTTAGACTGTGTTCACAAGTATTTAATACAAGTGTAAGCCAGCATCCTCTTGTAAGTGACACAGATGTTCAGTGTATTTATTCAGAAAACTCGCAACAAGACGATGTTGTGTTTATTGAGTGGACAGATGTACCGTAGCCATCATAGGAGAGTGGTAGAACGCAGGCTGTGTTCTTCATTAGTGGTTGTGGGGATTATCTTCCCCAAGGTTCGGTCTTAGACCAGACTTCCTAGCTTGGAAATGAATTAAAAACTTGAGTACTATTGAGAAACACACAGGAAAGTAAATGCATGTGTATTTTGAATGTAAATAGATGGCTGTAAAATTGACCTGTCATTTTACGAGTTGGTGATATGACAAGTGACTGTCAAGACAGGGATCACTTTTGTCATATTAAGAGAAAGCTTTGTAATGAATGAAACACAGTACAATACTTGGTTATCTTCACTGGAGAAACATCCCGCTTGTTCAGTAAAGATCCCCAAATGTTTCACATGTGTCTTGTTCATCAACTTGTCAGTATTTTATACAATCTGTGGAGAAATTACTTCATCAGGAATATGATAAAGATATGTAATCGACCGAATGATTACTGACATCTTTTATGTGTGTGAAGAGCCAGTTAAGTTTGTAAGGTTAAATTTAAGAGTGCTGCTGCCGGTGACGTTATGTATATATGCGCGTCAAGTGGCAAATTTGAGGTAATACTTAGTCTTACTTTTTAGCGGTTTCTGTGAGCTTTTTCTCCTCCAGATGTTACTGTGTGTGTGTTTGTGTGTACTCACCTCTTCTTGGCAACTTTATGACTGAAGAAGTACTTCCTAACATCTCTGTGACTCGTCTGCGTTTTCAACTACCAGTTGTGACCTCTTGTTTCTGTGTCACATCTCTGAAACCTTCTGTCCCTGTCCACCTTGTCAATTCCTCTCAGTATTTAAAATGTCGTTATCATGTCCCCTCTATCTCTCCTCTCCTCCAGTGTCGTTAGGTTGATTTCCCTTAACCTCTCCTCATAAGACATGCCCCTTAGTTTATTTTGTGTGTGTGTGTGTGTGTGTGTGTGTGTTGTGTGTGTGTGTGTTGTGTGTGTGTGTGTGTGTGTGTACTCACTATTTGTGGTTGCAGGGGGTCGAGTAGTTATAGCTCCTGGCCCTGTGTGTGTTTCACCAGTTTATTTCCAGTTGTCCCCATCTCCTGAACTACTTTGATTGACATAACTGAGTTCTCACCTTTTGGTCTTATAGTTTCTGTTGAAGGTGTACCATGAGTGTGCCTTGGTGTGTGTGTAGGGGGGGGGGGTTTGGAGGGATGCACTTTGTAGTGGCAGTGTTTGCGTGTGACTGTTTTTAAGTTGGTGAATGTGCGTGCTAGCAGGCGTGCGTGTTGTCTGCTGCTTGTGTATGTCTGGGTGAACTGCAACTTTTTACCCCGTCTCTACTGCCTTCTTCACTTCCTATCTCCTTCCCACCTTCTCCCTTCATTACTGTATCCCAGCCCTTATACTCCTTCTCACTTCCTCTCTTCATTACTGTATCCCAGCCCTTATACTCCTTCTCACTTCCTCTCTTCATTACTGTATCCCAGCCCTTATACTCCTTCCCACTTCCTCTCTTCATTACTGTATCCCAGCCCTTATACTCCTTCCCACTTCCTCTCTTCATTACTGTATCCCAGCCCTTATACTCCTTCCCACCTCTCTTCATTACTGTATCCCAGCCCTTATACTCCTTCCCACTTCCTCTCTTCATTACTGTATCCCAGCCCTTATACTCCTTCCCACTTCCTCTCTTCATTACTGTATCCAGCCCTTATACTCCTTCTCACTTCCTCTCTTCATTACTGTATCCCAGCCCTTATACTTCTTCCCACTTCCTCTCTTCATTACTGTATCCCAGCCCTTATACTCCTTCCCACTTCCTCTCTTCATTACTGTATCCCAGCCCTTATACTCCTTCCCACCTCTCTTCATTACTGTATCCCAGCCCTTATACTCCTTCCCACTTCCTCTCTTCATTACTGTATCCCAGCCCTTATACTCCTTCCCACTTCCTCTCTTCATTACTGTATCCCAGCCCTTATACTCCTTCCCACCTCTCTTCATTACTGTATCCCAGCCCTTATACTCCTTCCCACTTCCTCTCTTCATTACTGTATCCCAGCCCTTATACTCCTCACTTCCTCTCTTCATTACTGTATCCCAGCCCTTATACTCCTCACTTCCTCTCTTCATTACTGTATCCCAGCCCTTATACTCCTTCCCACTTCCTCTCTTCATTACTGTATCCCAGCCCTTATACTCCTTCCCACTTCCTCTCTTCATTACTGTATCCCAGCCCTTATACTCCTTCCCACCTCTCTTCATTACTGTATCCCAGCCCTTATACTCCTTCCCACTTCCTCTCTTCATTACTGTATCCCGGCCCTTATACTCCTTCCCACTTCCTCTTTTCATTACTGTGTCCCGGCCCTTATACTCCTTCCCACCTCTCTTCCTCTATTCCTGTACCCCAGCCCTTATGCTCTTTATCTCCTTCTCTTTCCTTTGCCTTCTCTCCCTCTCCCACTTAACGTTCTCCACCAGATAAGCTATGTAGGTTTAGTTTACACGACCCGCACATAGGAGAGAGAAGCTTACGACAACATTCCGGTTAGACTTGGACTGGGCCCTGTGTGCGGGTTATTTGTGTATTGTTCCAGTTACGGTATTGTGCCGTTTTGTTCTTAAGGTTTAGTTTACGTGGGGACGATTTCTGGGGTTAGTGTCTGCGCGGCCAGGTCCCAGACCAGGCAAGCACCAGTCAAGCCTGGCCTTGGGCCGGGCTCAGGGAGTAAGGAAAAACCTCGAAACTCATCAAAGGTATAGCAAATGTATATTAACGTCGACCAAATTGAACAAAAATGATGTATAAAACATGACTAATATACTGACGTTCACATTAAGAATAACATAGAAGAATGATACGAGAGAGTTGTAGTTTAGAGAGCAGTTACCGAGCACCATAAAAATGAGAGCACACAGTAGCTTTTATAACGGATGAGTAGTTTTAAATGGAATACTACGAGAGGAGAGAATAGTATTGTGGTTAAAGAATAAAAGGTACAGTATTGTAACTGGTATAATACACACACAACTCGTACATGGGAGAGACTTGTGACGACGTTTCGGTCCGACTTAGATCATTAAATAGTTACATACACACTTGTGTGACTAGTTAATGGTCCAAGTCGGACCAAAACATCGTCAGAAGTTCTCCCATGTGCTGATTATTTGTGTAGTGTGTAGTATTGTGGTTGTTTTTAAAGTGTCATGACTGGCCTGGCATATTCTATTTTGAGCGCCCTCAGAATACACTTCGTCAGTGGCTTGACCTTGTTATGTGCTCAGTGCACAGTGTGCTCTAAACATTAAGTCGTCTGCCATTAATATTCCCAGATCCACAGCGTTTTTATGAAAAGCTGCGTGTGCATCTTATTTCCTGTGCACCAGCTCTTGCTTCTCCTGTCATCACAACAGTGGCAATATGGCGCATCTTGTATATCACCTTTGATTGTTTAATGAAACCTTTTGATACGTTATTAATCTATATATCAGTCTTTTGCGGAGACATTTTTTGTGTTTATTGTGGTATCGTCGTCGCATGACGAAGTTGTTGTTTACAAATTACCCGACACTTTGGAGGAGACTTACCACGATGATTTTGCCTTTCTTAGATTAATGTTAGGTTAATACTGGGCGAGAAGGGCAGAGAAGACAGGTCAAGAGGCGGGAGGGAGAAGATGGGTTTGGTGTTAGTAGTAGTAGTAGTAGTAGTAGTAGTAGTAGTAATGGAATTAGCAGCAACAGTAAGTTATTGTGACATTCTTCTGTTGTTTGTTTCTTCTGCTGTAAGGATGAGAGAAAGAGTGAAGGTGCTGGGACAATGCCTTGCAAAACTGTAACTTATTGAAGTCTCGCTGAATTTTGAATCTTGTTCATTATCACACTTGTGATCATCCCTCTGTTGTTCGTGTCGTTCCGTATTACTGGACTAACACTGCTTAGTTACGGTTGACTTCAAATTTCGTGTGTGGAAACTTGTCTTGTTATTCTTCCAGTTCTTGTTGTCCAGTGGTCAAGCTGTAAGAGCAATTATCTTTCTCCAAAGGCATGTTAATCTATATTGCCACTTGCATCTTTCCATAAAACTGTTAGGCTGACTAATGCCCAGTTTTTATCATCGTTGTACAGGCTCTTTTTTTGTGTGGAGTGAGAC
Organism: Cherax quadricarinatus; assembly: GCF_026875155.1. Classification (NCBI taxonomy): domain Eukaryota; kingdom Metazoa; phylum Arthropoda; class Malacostraca; order Decapoda; family Parastacidae; genus Cherax; species Cherax quadricarinatus. The sequence goes on along the minus strand of NC_069458.1, from coordinate 20,873,400 downwards.
TGTAGGTTTAAAAGTCCTTAGGCGCTCGCTCGAATGTAAATTCCTCTACAGTACAGTGAGCACCCGTGCTTTCTCAGCAGTATTGAGATCCTTGGGTGCTCAGTAAATGTTAATTCTTCTACAGTACACTGTTATGCAGATACATAAATTATATCACTTAATGATCAGAAATCAAGTTATGTAAATGCCTGTTCTGTTTATGTACTTGTACTTGTGTATATATACTTAGATGTATGTGTACGTGTTTGTTACCTGGGTATTGCCATGATATGTTGCCAGGGTGTGTCGTCATGGTGTGTTGCCAGTTTGTGTTGTCATGGTGTGTTGCCAGGATGTTGCAATGATGTATTGTCATGACATGTTGCCACTCCCTCCAGGATTTTCCAGGTGTAAATTATGATGTATCTTTCTCACTTACTTTCCAAGGAATTCAGCTGAAGGGACCTCAAGCGTGTATACGAGCTGTGAAAGTTCTTTGTACGGTTTAAGCTCAACAGTCTCGCCCGCCTTGAAGGTGGTCGTCAGTATACAACAGTATTCCAGAAAGAACAAAAAGGCACAATACCGTTACCTGGTTACCTGGAGGTTATTCCGGGGATCAACGCCCCCGCGGCCCAGTTCATGACCAGGCCTCCTGGTGGATCAGGGCCTGATCAACCGTGACTGGAACAGTACACAGATAACTCGCACATAGGCGAGATGCTTATCACGACGTTTCGGTTCGTCTTGGACCATTTACAACCAACATTTACCACCAACATTGATTACTAATGACCACTTTTTCCTAGTATTCTGACAAGCAGCAGCTCTGCAAACAAGTCACAGAGTGTGACATTTACAAGTCACACACTGTGACTTGTTTGCAGAGCTACTGCTTGTCAGAATACTAGGGAAAAGTGATCAGTAGTAAACAGTGTTGGTGGTAATAAGAACATAAGAACATAAGAACGAAGGAACACTGCAGAAGGCCTACTGACCCATGCGAGGCAGGTCCAAGTCTCCTACCGGCTTAAGCCAATGCACCCAACCTAGTCAGGTCAGGTCACATTGACTTTAGGGAGGAACACGGCAACCGACCTGGTAGCACAAGCTATCAGGTCCAACTCACACCCACCCACATCCACTCATGTATTTATCCAACCTATTTTTAAAGCTACACAACGTTCTGGCCTCTATAACTGTACTCGGGAGTTTGTTCCACTCATCCACAACTCTATTACCAAACCAGTACTTTCCTATATCCTTCCTGAATCTGAATTTTTCCAACTTAAAACCATTGCTGCGAGTCCTGTCTAGGCTAGATATTTTCAGCACACTATTTGCATCCCCTTTATTTATTCCTGTCTTCCATTTATACACCTCAATCATATCCCCCCTAATTCTACGTCTTTCTAGAGAGAGCTCTACTGACGTTCATTCAAATACAGTATTTGGAATTGGAGCAGATATATTTGTTGCTACAGTGTGACCTGTAAATGGTCCAAGTCTTACTGAAACGTCATTATGAGCTTCTCTCTCTCTCTCATGTGCGGGTTATTTGTGTGTTGTTGTATTCCAGACTGGAGAAAGCAAGTGACTTGAGAATACCATCACTGGCTCAGCATCTCTTGTCTTGAAAGAAAAAAGAAAATCGGGCAAGCACCTTTAAAGGTCCCCTCTCAGTGATATATAATTATCTTCATGGTCGAAAAAGTCAGCAATAATTTTAAGCTATAACGAATTGCTAGAGAATGCGGCCTCTTACGCTACACGTAACAAGCAGTGGTGGTGAACAACTAGCCTCGTGTCTCTCACAAACAAGCAGCAGCAATAAAATACACTGAGGGGTCAGCAGCGTCAACAACGACTGAAGTAATGCCACCACCACACCTCAGGGACATACAGGACAAGCACAGGAGAGGAGGGAGGGCAAAGAAGGGAGAGAAGAAAGAGAGGATTTCTCAAACTACTACTTGTACTGAAAGACTAGCACTAATTTAGCGTTTTTCCGGGAAGAAGAATGAGATGAGAGAGAGAGAGAGAGAGAGTGGGCCATTGCTAAATGGGAAGTGGACACTAAAAGAAAGCTAGCATCAGGTAGGGTAGGCTCCAAAACCTGGTGGTCCATGGTCAAGGACAGACAAGGTTATCTGCCTGATGAGCTCATTCCACCTCTAAATCGACAGGATGGGACCACCTCTACTAGTAGTCAAGAGAAGGCGGACCTCTTTGCTGAACACTTCGCTACCAAAATGCAAGTTCCTGATCCAGCAAGGGACCCTCCTTGGCTAGCTGCAAGAAATGTGTCAAAACTGTCAGTGGTGACAATAAGGCAGGAGGAGGTGCATCTCCTTCTTAAATCGCTTGACCAAGAAAAGGCTGTGGGCCCAGACAAGTTGAGCCCAAGAGTGTTGAGAAGATGTACAGACCAGCTAGCAGCACCTCTAACTCGCATCTTTCAGCACTGCCTAGTACAGTGTAAATGACCCTCTCTATGGAAAGAGGCAAATGTAGTCCCTGTTCACAAAAAGAAGAGCAGAGCAGAAATCAGCAACTACAGACCAGTGTCACTCCTGTCAATCACTGGTAAGATCCTTGAGACAATAATCTCAAGACAAATGACAGAGTTTTTTGACTACCACTCACTACTTTGTGATCGTCAATATGGCTTCAGGAAAGGTTACTCTGCTGCTGATCTGTTGTTAAACCTCTCCACTAAGTGGCACCAGTCACTGGATGAATCCAAAGTCAGCTGTGTGGTAGCACTGGACATTGCTGGCGCTTTCGACCGGGTGTGGCACCAGGGCCTCTTAGCAAAACTTCAAGCACTGGGAATTGCAGGCTCTATGCTATGTCTCCTCAGTGATTACCTTCATGGTAGATCTCTAAGTGTAGTTCTCAATGGAACGGAATCAGCAAGACATCCTATTGGGGCAAGTGTTCCACAAGGAAGCGTGCTGGGTCCATTGTTATGGAATGTCTACTTCAACGACCTTCTTCATCTCATCCCAGAATCACATGCATATGCAGACGACTGTACACTGACATTCACTTATCCAAGAGAAGAAATGCCAGCTGCTCTAAGCTACATCAATCACCAGCTGAGAGCTATATCAGCTTGGGGAAATAGATGGCAAGTAACATTTGCACCTGAGAAAATGCAAATGATGATCGTCTCTAGGCACCATGATGGTAATGCTGGTGCAGTAGTAAGGATGAATGGGAGGGTGTTGGCACCTGGAGAAGAAGTTGATATCCTTGGGGTGAAATTTGACTCCAAACTAACCATGAAGAACCACTGTTGTAAATCTTGCAAACAAGGCAGCCAGGAAGCTTACAGCACTTCGCCGTATCTCGCATCTGCTTGACAGTAGGGGTTGCAAGATCCTGTACGAGGCGCAAGTACGCTCACACCTTGAGTATGCTCCACTTTCTTGGTTTGCCTGCCTCCCCTCTCATCTGCGACTGCTTGACAGAGTAGAGAACAGAGCAAGACGTCTCATCTCTCGCCTGGACCCATCCTGGATAGATCCGTCATTTCAGCAGAGCCTTCAACATAGGAGGGATGTGGGTGGCCTTACTGTTATGTACAAGGCCAATATTGTCAAAATACCACACTTGGATCCACTTCGAGGACAGCGTGAAACAAGCTTTTATGCCACAAGACGGGCAGAAAGCAGCAACTTCACTCTGGCTGTAACCTTCTCCAGAGCATCACTCCATCTGAGATCATATATACCCAGGATGACTCGAGTATGGAACACATTCGTACAGCATAATGATGTCAACGAGATAAAGTCAGTTGATCAAATGAAAATGCTGGCCCACAGATGGCTCCAACTTCATCCTGTTCCCTACTTGTATGTCTCTTAACAATAAAAATGCTTTCAAATGAGCTGATGTAGGTAACAGCTCTTAGCTTGCCAATAAAGTTAGGAATCCTTAACCTGTAAATAGCTTGTCAATAAAGCTAGGGATCCTTAACCTTGTCAAACCCTGTGTAAAAAAAAAAAAAAAAAAAAGAGAGAGAGAATGAGTGAGTGAGTGAGGGTGGGAAGAGGCAAGGTAAAGGAAAGGGTCGGCAATATTCTAGTGTTGAGAGTATAAGTATCGGAGTATTATCATTGGCTTGATATCTCTTGTTTTCGGATATAATGATCCTCACGTCTCTCTGACCAAAGGCGATAATATAACCATTCAATTACATTTAGTAGCCTGATCGAGACTGTCTGTCTTTACTTGTCGGCGTTCATAGGTTCGAAACTAGAGTTTCTCAATGTACGTTTTTTATGACCATCATGGTCCTGCAGCCGTGGCCAGAACTCACAGTCCTCCCTCTGTTTTGAAGAGTCTTCCCAATTAGGTTATGTTGATTACAGTTGAGATAAAAACATTGTGATCCTTGAAGGTAAGACTTGATAAGGTTACCCCCAAGACTCGTACATTCTTCCTCCATTTTATTGATTGGTTGGGTCTTTATTCCAGTTTTTATTTCTTAATGTGTTTAATAGCGGAAAAGATTGTTTTCTTGTATATTCAGAGTTTAATGACTGTTTTCTAGAAGAGTTTATCAGTGTTGTGGTGAGGTTTTTTCAAACTAGAATGTTCCTGTGTTTATGTTTGTGTGGCAGTCTGCTTATATTTGCTGAGTTTTATCTTGCAGTTACCTAACAGTTGACTGAGTGTTCCCTGGCAGAGTTACCTAACAATTGACTGAGTGTTCCCTGGCAGAGTTACCTAACAGTTGACTGAGTGTTCCCTGGCAGAGTTACCTAACAATTGACTGAGTGTTCCCTGGCAGAGTTACCTAACAGTTGACTGAGTGTTCCCTGGCAGAGTTTGTGTACAAAACACACACGTTGCTGAACGTTTCTTGTCACTGCTATCTGTTGTACGTCATTTAAATGCAGAGTTTGTTTATGTTTGGTAATTGTTTTGTTGACGTTACAGACCGTCGTGCCCTACAAGACGTGAGTCACATGGTGAAGGAGGCCAACTCTAAGCTCTCTGCCCTCCAGCAGGAGCTGCAGGAGCTTGACTCTCAGATCCTCCTCACCCAGGGCCAGGGCGGCGCCTCCCTCGACTCCTCCTTCAGTAATAATTTAGGTAAGTCAGTCAAAAGTTGTTTCAGGTCACTTGAAGGTAAGTTACCTCAGGTCATGTGGAAATAATACTTGACTTGATGTAAGTCATTTTCTGACGATGTAAAACAGACGAAACTCTGAGACTTGATGGTTCCGCTTCAATGTTGGTGCTGAAAATGGTATATAATACTGACAAGTTGTAGCATAAGACGCATGTGCAACAGTTGGGTATCTTTGTTGTTGATTTAAGTAGTAGGCTTCTTCAGTCAAATATAGATGCAGCAGGCGTGGTAGTGAAGTAAAGATATAATCAGTGCATCAACCTTGGAGAAATAGTTTTTGTAGTGGTCAGTCCCTCAGCCTGGATAAATAGGTTTGAGGTGGTCAGTCCCTCAGCCTGGATAAATAGGTTTGAGGTGGTCAGTCCCTCAGCCTGGAGAAATAGGTTTGAGGTGGTCAGTCCCTCAGCCTGGAGAAATAGGTTTGAGGTGGTCAGTCCCTCAGCTTGGAGAAATAGGTTTGAGGTGGTCAGTCCCTCAGCCTGGAGAAATAGGTTTGAGGTGGTCAGTCCCTCAGCCTGGAGAAATAGGTTTGAGGTGGTCAGTCCCTCAGCCTGGATAAATAGGTTTGAGGTGGTCAGTCCCTCAACCTGGATAAATAGGTTTGAGGTGGTCAGTCCCTCAGCCTGGATAAATAGGTTTGAGGTGGTCAGTCCCTCAACCTGGATAAATAGGTTTGAGGTGGTCAGTCCCTCAACCTGGATAAATAGTTTTTGTGGTCAGTCCCTCAGCCTGGATAAATAGGTTTGAGGTGGTCAGTCCCTCAACCTGGATAAATAGGTTTGAGGTGGTCAGTCCCTCAGCCTGGATAAATAGATTTGAGGTGGTCAGTCCCTCAACCTGGATAAATAGGTTTGAGGTGGTCAGTCCCTCAGCCTGGATAAATAGGTTTGAGGTGGTCAGTCCCTCAACCTGGATAAATAGGTTTGAGGTGGTCAGTCCCTCAGCCTGGATAAATAGGTTTGAGATGGTCAGTCCCTCAGCCTGGATAAATAGGTTTGAGGTGGTCAGTCCCTCAACCTGGATAAATAGGTTTGAGGTGGTCAGTCCCTCAGCCTGGATAAATAGGTTTGAGGTGGTCAGTCCCTCAACCTGGATAAATAGGTTTGAGGTGGTCAGTCCCTTAGCCTGGATAAATAGGTTTGAAGTGGTCAGTCCCTCAACCTGGATAAATAGGTTTGAGGTGGTCAGTCCCTCAGCCTGGATAAATAGGTTTGAGGTGGTCAGTCCCTCAGCCTGGATAAATAGGTTTGAGGTGGTCAGTCCCTCAGCCTGGATAAATAGTTTTTGTGGTCAGTCCCTCAGCCTGGATAAATAGGTTTGAGGTGGTCAGTCCCTCAGCCTGGAATAATGGGTTGAGGTGGTCATACCTAGCCGGATAAATGGTTGAGGTGGGTCAGTCCTCAGCTGGATAAATAGTTTTTGTGGGTAGTCCTAAGCCTGGATAAATAGTTTTTTTGTGGTCAGTCCCTCAGCCTGGTTAATTTTTTTGTGGTCATCCCTCAGCCGGGGAGATATAGTTTTGAGGTGGTCAGCCCCTCAGCCTGGAGAAGTGTTAAGCTCCATGGTCTGGAACAGTGTGAATCTCGTGCAGAAGAATGGAGTCTTAAATACTGCCGAAGGTGAGGCATGTAAATTTAACTTCGCAAAAAAATGGTAGTTATTTTTTTCTGTGGTGCCTGTATGTATCACAGCGCTGGTGCTCTGGTGTACCACAGTGTTGGTTCTCTGGTGTATCACAGCGCTGGTGCTCTGGTGTACCACAGTGCTGGTTCTTTTGGTGTACCACAGTGCTGGTTCCCTTTTGGTGTACCACAGTGTTGGTTCTCTGGTGTACCACAGTGCTGGTGCTCTGGTGTACCACAGTGTTGGTTCTCTGGTGTATCACAGCGCTGGTGCTCTGGTGTACCACAGTGTTGGTTCTCTGGTGTACCACAGTGCTGGTTCTCTAGCGTACCACAGTGCTGGTTCTCTGGTGTACCACAGTGCTGGTTCTCTGGTGTACCACAGTGCTGGTTCTCTGGTGTACCACAGTGCTGGTTCTCTGGTGTACCACAGTGCTGGTTCTTGGTTACCACAGTGTGGTTCTCTGGTGTACCGCAGTGTGGTTCTCTGGTACCGCAGTGCTGGTTCTCTGGTGTACCACAGTGCGGGTTTTCTCTGGTGTACCACAGTGCGGGTTTTCTCTGGTGTTACCACAGTGCTGGTTCTTGGTGTACCACAGTGCTGGTTCTCTGGTGTCCCACAGTGCTGGTTCTTGGTGTACCGCAGTGCTGGTTCACATGGTACCACAGTGGGTTCTCTGGTCCCAAACAGTGCTGGTTCTCTGGTGTACCCAGTGCTGGTTCTCTGGTGACCACAGTGCTGGTTCTCGGGTTTACCGTGCTGGTTCTCTGGTGTACCACAGTGCTGGTTTTTGGGGTTGTACCGCAGTGCTGGTTCTCTGGTACCACAGTGCTGGTTCTCTGGTGTACCACAGTGTGGTTCTCTGGTGTACCCAGTGCTGGTTTTTTGGGTGTACCACAGTGCTGGTTCTTGGTGTACCACAGTGCTGGTTCTTGTGTACCACAGTGCTGGTTCTCTGGTGTACCACAGTGCTGGTTCTCTGGTGTACCACAGTGTTTGGTTCTTGGTGTACCACAGTGCTGGTTCTCTGGTGTACCCAGTGCTGGTTCTCTGTACCACAGTGCTGGTTCCTGGTGTACCACAGTGCTAGTTCTCTGGTGTCCCCACAGTGCTGGTTCTCTGGTGTACCAGTGCTGGTTCTCTGGAGTACCACAGTGCTGGTTCTCTGGTGTACCACAGTGCTGGTTCTCTGGTGTACCACAGTGCTGGTTCTCTGGTGTACCACAGTGCTGGTTCTCTGGTGTACCACAGTGCTGGTTCTCTGGTGTACCACAGTGCTGGTTCTCTGGTGTACCACAGTGCTGGTTCTCTGGTACCACAGTGCTGGTTCTCTGGTGTACCGCAGTGCTGGTTCACTGGTACCACAGTGCTGGTTCTCTGGTACCACAGTGCTGGTTCTCTGGTGTACCACAGTGCTGGTTCTCTGGTGTACCACAGTGCTGGTTCTCTGGTGTACCACAGTGCTGGTTCTCTGGTGTACCACAGTGCTGGTTCTCTGGTGTACCGCAGTGCTGGTTCTCTGGTACCACAGTGCTGGTTCTCTGGTGTACCACAGTGCTGGTTCTCTGGTGTACCACAGTGCTGGTTCTCTGGTGTACCACAGTGCTGGTTCTCTGGTGTACCACAGTGCTGGTTCTCTGGTGTACCACAGTGCTGGTTCTCTGGTGTACCACAGTGCTGGTTCTCGTGGAGGTCCTTTCAACGTCTGTGATCTTAATGATGTGCAACAATTTATTCAACAACCTACACGTGCTTTATGTCACACACACACACACACACACACACACCCCACACAACAACACACACACACACAACACACACACCACCACAACAAACACACACATACACAACTTTTACACAAAACACACATACACACACACACACACACACACACACACACACACACACACACACACACACACACACACACACACACACACACACACACACACACACACACACACACACACTCTCTCTCTCTCTCTCTCCTCCATCTTTTACACCCATGGTATTATAAATATAGTGACTCTGAAATACTTGTTAGGGTCAGGAAAACTTGCAAGACATTTCGGTTCATCTTGGAACATTTTTTTCAAGTCAGTTGTGGCTTGGTAATGTTCAGGTCGGAGACAAATTGTCTGCTACTTGTGAATTGTTCCAGCCACGGTATTGTGACTTGCAGAATTCTTGCTGTATAAACATCAGAGAAGTGTCTGGCATAAATGTGACCTCTAGTGTGTCTGTGACCTCGTGTGTCATAGTTTGTGACCTCGTGTGTCTGACCAATCGTGTATCCGTGACCACTCGTGTGTCATAATTTGTGACCTTGTGTATCTGTGACCTCTCCTGTGTCATGGTTTGTGACCTCTCCTGTGTCATAGTTTGTGACCTCTCCTGTGTCATAGCTTGTAACCTCTCCTGTGTCATGGTTTGTGACCTCTCATGTCATAGTTTTTTGACCTCATGAGTGTGATCCATCTTGCCAGGTCTCTTACATTCTTGTGATCCATCTTGCCAGGTCTCTTACATTCTTGTGATCCATCTTGCCAGGTCTCTTACATTCTTGTGATCCATCTTGCCAGGTCTCTTACATTCTTGTGATCCATCTTGCCAGGTCTCTTAACCCTTCTTGTGATCCATCTTGCCCGGTCTCTTACATTCTTGTGGGTCCATCTTGCCTGGTCTCTTACATTCTTGTGATCCATCTTGCCAGGTCTCTTACATTCTTGTGATCCATCTTGCCAGGTCTCTTAACATTCTTGTGATCCATCTTGCCAGGTCTCTTACTTCTTGTGATCCATCTTTCCAGGTTCTTACATTCTTGTGATCCATCTTGCCAGGTCTCTTACATTCTTGTGATCCATTTGCCTGGTCTCTTACATTCTTGTGATCCATCTTGCCAGGTCTCTCTTACATTCTTGTGATCCATCTTGCCAGGTCTCTTACATTCTTGTGATCCATCTTGCCAGGGCTCTTACATTTTTTGTGATCCATCTTGCCAGGTCTCTTACATTCTTGTGATCCATCTTGCCAGGTCTCTTACATTCTTGTGATCCATCTTGCCAGGTCTCTTACTTTCTTGTGATCCATTTTTGCCAGGTCTCTTACATTCTTATGATCCATCTTGCCCGGTCTCTTACATTCTTGTGATCCATCTTGCCAAAGGTCTCTTACTTCTTGTGATCCATCTTGCCAGGTCTCTTACATTTTGTGATCCATCTTGCCAGGTCTCTTACATTCGTGTGATCCATCTTGCCAGATCTCTTACATTCTTGTGATCCATCTTGCCAGGTCTCTTACATTCTTGTGATCCATCTTGCCAGGTCTCTTACATTCTTGTGATCCATCTTGCCAGGTCTCTTACATTCTTGTGATCCATCTTGCCAGGTCTCTTACATTTTTGTGATCCATCTTGCCAGGTCTCTTACATTCTTGTGATCCATCTTGCCAGGTCTCTTACATTCTTGTGATCCTCTTGCCCGGTCTCTTACATTCTTGTGATCCATCTTGCCCGGTCTCTTACATTCTTGTGATCCCCTCTTGCCCGGTCTCTTACATTCTTGTGATCCATCTTGCCAGGTCTCTTACATTCTTGTGATCCATCTTGCCAGGTTTTTCTTTCATTCTTGTGATCCATCTTGCCTGGTTCTTACATTCTTTGATCCATCTTGCCAGGTCTCTTACATTTTTGTGATCCATCTTGCCTGGTCTCTTACATTCTTGTGATCCATCTTGGGCCCGGTGTCTTACTTCTTTTGATCCATCTTGCCAGGTTCTTACATTCTTGTGATCCATTTGCCAGGTCTCTTACATTCTTGTGATCCATCTTGCCAGGTCTCTTACATTCTTGTGATCCATCTTGCCAGGTCTCTTACATTCTTGTGATCCATCTTGCCAGGTCTCTTACATTCTTGTGATCCATCTTGCCAGGTTCTTACATTTTTTGTGATCCCTCTTGCCAGGTCTCTTACATTCTTGTGATCCATCTTGCCAGGTCTCTTACATTCTTGTGATTCCCTCTTGCCAGGTCTCTTACATTCTTGTGATCCATCTTGCCAGGTCTCTTACATTTTGTGATCCATCTTGCCAGGTCTCTTACATTTTTGTGATCCATCTTGCAGGTCTCTTACATTCTTGTGATCCCTCTTGCCAGGTCTCTTACATTCTTGTGATCCATCTTGCCAGTTTTTACATTCTTGTGATCCATCTTGCCAGGTCTCTTACATTCTTGTGATCCATCTTGCCAGGTCTCTTACATTCTTGTGATCCATCTTGCCAGGTCTCTTACATTCTTTTTGATCCACTTGCCAGGTCTCTTACTTTCTTGTGATCCCTCTTGCCAGGTCTCTTACATTTTTGTGATCCCTCTTGCCAGGTCTCTTACATTTTTTGTGATCCATCTTGCCTGGTCTCTTACATTTTTGTGATCCATCTTGCCAGGTCTCTTACATTTTTTGTGATCCATCTTGCCTGGTTCTTACATTCTTGTGATCCATCTTGCCAGGTCTCTTACATTCTTGTGATCCATCTTGCCAGGTCTCTTACATTCTTGTGATCATCTTGCCGGTCTCTTACATTCTTGGATCCATCTTGCCTGGTCTCTTACATTTTTGTGATCCATCTTGCCAGGTCTCTTACATTCTTGTGATCCATCTTGCCTGGTCTCTTACATTCTTGTGATCCATCTTGCCAGGTCTCTTACATTCTTGTGATCCAATCTTTCCAGGTCTCTTACATTCTTGTGATCCATCTTGCCAGGTCTCTTACATTCTTGTGATCCATCTTGCAGGTCTCTTACATTCTTGTGATCCATCTTGCCTGGTCTCTTACATTTTTGTGATCCATCTTGCCAGGTTCTTACATTCTTGTGATCCATCTTGCCTGGTCCTTACAAATTCTTGTGATCCATCTTGCCAGGTCTCTTAATTCTTGTGATCCATCTTGCCTGGTCTCTTACATTTTGTGATCCATCTTGCCTGGTGCCTTACATTCTTGTGATCCATCTTGCCAGGTCTCTTACATTCTTGTGATCCATCTTGCCTGGTCTCTCACATTCTTGTGATCCATCTTGCCAGGTCTCTTACATTCTTGTGACCCATCTTGCCAGGTCTCTTACATTCTTGTGACCCATCTTGCCTGGTCTCTTACATTCTTGTTTATCCATCTTTCCTGGTCTCTTACATTCTTGTGATCCATCTTGCTGGGGCTCTTACATTCTTGTGATCCATCTTGCCTGGTCTCTTACATTCTTGTGATCCATCTTGCCAGGTCTCTTACATTCTTGTGATCCATCTTGCCAGGTCTCTTACATTCTTGTGATCCATTTGCCAGGTCTCTTACATTCTTGTGATCCATCTTGCCAGGTCTCTTACATTCTTGTGATCCATCTTGCCAGGTCTCTTACATTCTTGTGATCCATCTTGCCAGGTCTCTTACATTCTTGTGATCCATCTTGCCAGGTCTCTTACATTCTTGTGATCCATCTTGCCTGGTCTCTTACATTCTTGACAGATATTTCCTCCTCTTGAACCTTGCCCTAATATCTTCCTCCTAATAAAGATCGCCACTTGAATAGTACTTTTGTCCTCACTTTTACTTTTTCTATCCATTTCTAGTATTTTTGTAAACATCTTAAATGTTTTCCATCAAGTTGATGGTGAACATTTACCTATACCCCAGAAACTCTATATTTATTTTTGTTTACACTGGCAGTAACATTATGTTTTCATTGTCTCATGATCACGTAATATGACAGGTAAATCTTACAATGTTCTACTTACACTACACAACCCGCACAAAAGAGAGAGAAGCTTACGACGACGTAAATGGTACAAGTGGGACCGAAACGTCGTGGTCAGCTTCTCCCTCCTATGTACGGGTTGTGTATTGTTCCAGTCACTATACACATACCTTTGGTTTCCCGTGTGTTTCTTAATAGTTTTTAATTCTGTAATGTTACCTTTCCAAACTATGAGGTCTGAGACCGAACCTTGGGGAAGATAACCCCCCACAACCATTGTTACATAACATGTTGACTAATGTTTTGAGAGGTTATAGCACGAATGTTTAATTTGTAAACTATCAACTTTGGGCTTTCTACTTTCTCTCTTCACACTAATGTTCAGCTTCCTCTCTGATAGATCGATCTTCCTTGTTGTAGATGGTTGGCCTCCTGCAGCTTTCTCCACCAGCTGTGGTGTTCCGCTGAGCTGTGTTCTCTCCCTACTCTGTTTTATCTTATCAATAAATAATCTTTACGGTACATGGGACCTTGAAGGTACAGGTGTAACACCTGGCTATCTTTATTTTAAAGGCGTTTCACCAACTAGTGACTTCATCAGTTCAGTGCAGAGTTTATTAATTGGACAGAGTTGAGTGTGAGGTAGTCAGTCCCTCAGCGCTGAAAGTGTTCCTTACCTTAGCGCGATATGCATCAATACTAAGGTAATACCTTCTCACAAGACTCTTAACTGTTCTCTCCTGTTTCAACATTCTGAGCTCAGAGACTGATTGCCTTATATCGTCTTCAGTTAATAACCTCTTTACTGAATTGATAAAACCACTAGTTGGCGAAACGTCTTCAAAATAGTCAGGTGTTACACACGTGTGTAATTCAACGAGGTGACTGTGACAGAGGTGACCCTCAGTGAAGGTGACTGTGACAGGTGACCCTCAGTGAAGGTGACTGTGACAGAGGTGACCCTCAGTGAAGGTGACTGTGACAGGTGACCCTCAGTGAAGGTGACTGTGACAGAGGTGACCCTCAGTGAAGGTGACTGACAGGTGACCCTCAGTGAAGGTGACTGTGACAGAGGTGACCCTCAGTGAAGGTGACTGTGACAGAGGTGACCCTCAGTGAAGGTGACTGTGACAGAGGTGACCCTCAGTGAAGGTGACTGTGACAGGTGACCCTCAGTGAAGGTGACTGACAGGTGACCCTCAGTGAAGGTGACTGTGACAGAGGTGACCCTCAGTGAAGGTGACTGACAGGTGACCCTCAGTGAAGGTGACTGTGACAGAGGTGACCCTCAGTGAAGGTGACTGTGACAGGTGACCCTCAATGAAGGTGACTGTGACAAAGGTGACCCTCAGTGAAGGTGACTGTGACAGGTGACCCTCAGTGAAGGTGACTGTGACAGGTGACCCTCAGTGAAGGTGACTGACAGGTGACCCTCAGTGAAGGTGACTGTGACAGGTGACCCTCAGGGAAGGTGACGTGACAGGTGACCCTCAGTGAAGGTGACTGTGACAGGTGACCCTCAGTGAAGGTGACTGTGACAGGTGACCCTCAGTGAAGGTGACTGACAGGTGACCCTCAGTGAAGGTGACTGTGACAGGTGACCCTCAGTGAAGGTGACTGACAGGTGACCCTCAGTGAAGGTGACTGACAGGTGACCCTCAGTGAAGGTGACTGACAGGTGACCCTCAGTGAAGGTGACTGTGACAGGTGACCCTCAGTGAAGGTGACTGTGACAAGTGACCCTCAGTGAAGGTGACTGTGACAGGTGACCCTCAGTGAAGGTGACTGTGACAGAGGTGACCCTCAGTGAAGGTGACTGTGACAGGTGACCCTCAGTGAAGGTGACTGTGACAGGTGACCCTCAGTGAAGGTGACTGTGACAGGTGACCCTCAGTGAAGGTGACTGTGACAAGTGACCCTCAGTGAAGGTGACTGTGACAGGTGACCCTCAGTGAAGGTGACTGTGACAGGTGACCCTCAGTGAAGGTGACTGGGCAGGTGACCCTCAGTGAAGGTGACTGTGACAAGTGACCCTCAGTGAAGGTGACTGTGACAGGTGACCCTCAGTGAAGGTGACTGACAGGTGACCCTCAGTGAAGGTGACTGTGACAAGGTGACCCTCAGTGAAGGTGACTGTGACAGGTGACCCTCAGTGAAGGTGACTGTGACAGGTGACCCTCAGTGAAGGTGACTGTGACAAGTGACCCTCAGTGAAGGTTAACTTAACAAGCTCCTCACAACCTCCTACACTCGCTCTTCAGTTTATGCACTCACTTCAAGGCCTTGTTAGACGCTTTCTGTAGTTTTTTGTTCTTCTTGTAGTTTTATAACTAATTTTTGTTGTTCCTGTAGTTTTATAACTAATTTTTGTTGTTCCTCTAGTTTTATTTCTCTAATTTTGTGGTTGCTACTTTTGTTGTTGTCGTTGTTGTAGTTTTTATTGTATTTTTTTTTTTGTTTACTCGTCTGTTTGTATTATATGGGTCGAGTGTTTGCTCCTAAACTTCGTCACTTGGCATTACTGTCCTTCTGAATCCTGGTATTCCCATTCTTAAAACTGTGTATGGAGTTAATATGCCTATGACTGCGGTGTGTTGTTAGCGACCATCTATATTTCTTAACACCGCTTTTATTTATAGGTATTTCTAATAATCTATTCTATTATCCCTGTCAGTTCCTCAGTATAATGTATGAGGTAATTTTTATTATTGTTCATATCAAATCTAGAGTCGTCAGGTTGTTTTTTTTTTTGTCTCGTAATTAATTCGACATAACTCTAAACTAGATTGGTTACACATCTTTTAAATTCTTTCAGCCTTGTTGCTTGAACATGCTTGATGACGTGTTAGCTCCATGTACTGTGTGCAGGGGTCGAGCCATGCTCCTGGCCCCAGTCATGATGCTATGTATAAGAGAAAAACTTTTGGAGTGTGGAAAGTGGGGATAAG
This sequence comes from Cherax quadricarinatus, assembly GCF_026875155.1. Classification (NCBI taxonomy): domain Eukaryota; kingdom Metazoa; phylum Arthropoda; class Malacostraca; order Decapoda; family Parastacidae; genus Cherax; species Cherax quadricarinatus. The sequence goes on along the minus strand of NC_069458.1, from coordinate 20,857,964 downwards.
AGTAGGATTTGTGAGAGAAACATTGTCAGGTACAAGTGTCGGCGCTACACACTCCGTATTTTGTAATTAACAAAGTTCAAGACATCAGCAGTGTGCTGCTAACTGTTTTCACTCTCATATTCCATCACACTGGATGGTGTTTCACTGTTATATTCTACCACACAGAATGGTGTTTCACTGTTATATTCTATCACACTGGATGGTGTTTCACTGTTATATTCCATCACACTGGATGGTGTTTCATGTATTTCATCACACTGGATGTTGTTTCACTGTTATTTTCCATCACAACTTTATGGTGTTTTCACTGTTATATACCTCAACTGGATGGTTTGTTTCCTGTTTTATTCTATCACACTGGATGGTTGTTTCACTGTATATTCTATCACACTAATTTGTTGTTCCTGTATTTTATAACTAATTTTTGTTCTTCCTGTATTTATAAAATTTTTGTTTCTTGTTAGTTTTATACTAATTTGGTTCTTGTAGTTTTATAACTATTTTGTTCTTCCTGTAGTTTTATAACTAATTTTTGTTCTTCCTGTAGTTTTATAACTAATTTTTGTTCTTCCTGTAGTTTTATAACTAATTTTTTCTTCCTGTAGTTTTATAACTAATTTTTGTTGTTCCTGTAGTTTTATAACTAATTTTTGTTCTTCCTGTAGTTTTATTTCTCTAATTTTGTGGTTGCTACTTTTGTTGTTGTCGTTGTTGTAGTTTTTATTGTATTTTTTTTTTTGTTTACTCGTCGTTTTGTATTATTATGGTTCGAGTGTTGTCCTAAACTTCGTTCACTTTGCATTATGGGCTTCGACCCCGGTTTCCCAATTTTAAAACTGTGTATGGAGTTAATATGCCTATGACTGCGGTGGTGTTGTTAGCGCCATCTATATTCTTAACACCGCTTTATTTATAGGTATTTCTAATAATCTATTCTATTCTCCGTCAGTTCCTCAGTATAATGTATGAGGTAATTTTAATATTGTTTTATATCAAATCTAGAGTCGTCAGGTTCCCTTTTTTTTTTGTCTCGTATTAATTCGACATTTAAATCTAAACTGATTGGTTACACATCTTTTAAATTCTTTCAGCCTGTGCTTTAACATGCTGATGACGTTGTTAGCTCCAGACTGTGCAGGGTCGGCCATGTCCTGGCCCCAGTATGATCATGTTATAAGAAAAAAACTTTGTGGAGTTTTGGAAAGTGGGGATAAAATAGGATTTGTGAGAGAAACATTTCCAGGTACAAGTGTCGGCCACACACCCGTATTTGTAATTACAAAGTTCAAGACATCAGCAGTGTGCTGCTAACCTGTGTTTCACTGTTATATTCCATCACACAGGATGGTGTTTCACTGTTATATTCTATCACACTGGATGGTGTTTCACTGTTATATTATCACACTGGATGGTGTTTCACTGTCATATCTATCACACAGGATGGTGTTTCACTGTTATATTCTATCACACTGGATGGTGTTTCACTGTTATTTTATCTATTTCACTTACCTCCTGGATGGTGTTTCACTGTTATTATCACACTGGATGGTGTTTCACTGTTATATTCTATCACACTGGATGGTGTTTCACTGTTATATTCTATCACACTGGATGGTGTTTCACTGTTATATTCCATCACACTGGATGGTTTTTCACTTATATTCTATCACACTGGATGGTGTTTCACTGTTATATTCTATCACACTGGATGGTGTTTCACTGTTATATTCTATCACACTGGATGGTGTTTCACTGTTATATTCTATCACACTGGATGGTGTTTCACTGTTATATTCTATCACACTGGATGGTTTTCACTTATATTCTATCACACTGGATGGTGTTTCACTGTTATATTCCATCACACAGGATGGTGTTTCACTGTTATATTCCATCACACTGGATGGTGTTTCACTGTTATATTCCGTCACACTGGATGGTGTTTCACTGTTATATCCCTATCACACTGGATGGTGTTTCACTGTCATATTCATCACACTGGATGGTGTTTCACTGTTATATTCCTCACACTGGATGGTGTTTCACTGTTATATTCCATCACACTGGATGTGTTTCACTGTTATCATCACACAGGATGTGTTTCACTGTATATTCCATCACACTGGATGGTGTTTCACTGTTATATTCCATAACATGGATGGTGTTTCACTGTCATATTCATCACACAGGATGGATTTTCACTGTCATATTCCATCACACTGGATGGTGTTTCACTGTTATATTCCGTCACACTGGATGGTGTTTCACTGTTATATTCCATCACACAGGATGGTGTTTCACTGTTATATTCCATCACACTGGATGGTGTTTCACTGTTATATTCATCACACGGATGGCATTTCACTGTTATATTCCATCACACTGGATGGTGTTTCACTGTTTATTCGTAAGATGGTGTTTCCTGTTATATTCCGTCACACTGGATGGTGTTTCACTGTTATTTCCGTCACACTGGATGGTGTTTCACTGTTATATTCATCACACGGATGGTGTTTTCATGTTATATTCCATCACACGGATGGTGTTTCACTGTTATATTCCTCACACTGGATGGTGTTTCACTATATATTCATCACACGGATTGGTGTTTCACTGTTTATATTCCGTCACATGGGATGGTGTTTCACTGTTATATTCCATCACACTAGGATGGTGTTTCACTGTTATATTCCTCACACGGATGGTGTTTCACTGTTTATTCCATCACACAGGATGGTGTTTCACTGTTATATTCCATCACACGGATGGTGTTTCACTGTTATATTCGTACACATTGGATGGTGTTTCACTGTTATATTCCATCACACTGGATGGTGTTTCACTGTTATATTCCATCACACAGGATGGTGTTTCACTGTTATATTCATCACACGGATGGTGTTTCACTATCATATTCCCATCACACGGATGGTGGTTTTCACTGTTATATTCCATCACACTGGATGGTGTTTCACTGTTATATTCCATCACACAGGATGGTGTTTCACTATCATATTCCATCACACCGGATGGTGTTTCACGTTATATCCATCAACAGATGTTTTCACTATCATATTCCATCACACTGGATGGTGTTGCCTTTACCTTTGACGAGTTTCGAGAGTTTCGCTATCGGAGCCCGGCCATGGGCCAGGCTCGTCTGGTGCTTGCCTGGTCAACCAGGCTGTTGCTGCTGGAGGTCTGTTGCCCCACATATCCATCACAGCCTAGTTGATCTGGCACCTGGTGAAGGTACTTGTCCAATTTTCTCTTGAAGGCTTCTACACTTGTTCCAGCCGTGTTTCTGATATCTTCTGGTAAGATATTAAATAGTCTGGGACCACGGATATTGATACAGTGTTCCCTTATTGTGCCCACCGCACCCCTTCTCCTCAATAGGTTTATTTTGCACTTCCTCCATATCTCTCCCTCCAGAATGTTGTTACGGCAGTGTGCAGATTTGGGACCAGGTCATCGAGTACTTTCCAGATATATATTATCATGTATCTCTCTCTCCTCCGCTCCAGTGAGTACATGTGTTTCCTTGTCATAGTGCATCACACAGGATGGGTCACATTCATAGTGTTGAAATGTGTGATCGTGATCCGAGAAACTTCAGTAATATGAGGAGGATATCACAGGTATTCCGTTAAAGGTTCACCAGCCACCACAGCTTCACAGACTTCCAGTAGACTTGGTGTTACTTTTATTGGGGAATTATCTTCCATTGCTTGAGGGCGCAACAAGACTATTGTTTGAAGGCGTAGCAAGACATTGAGGGCGTAGCAAGACATTGTTTGAGGGCGTAGCAAGACACTGAGGATGTAGGAAGATATTGTTTGAGGAGGGGGAAGGTTAGGGGGGGTGAGGTGCTGACAGTCTGTGTGTAGGGTGCTTGGTAGGTGACCACCACTTCCTGACGCAACCAGCTGATCGCCGTCAGCTGATGACCGTCAACACCAGCTGGTATGTAAATGAACCAGCCACACCGACCACACGCACACATACATACATATTTTATCATGTAGATCAACTAGGCCGTGATGACTGTGTAGGCCTGCGAGGTGTTAGCACCAACAGCCTGCTTGACTCGCCACTAAACAAGTCTGATTTCAGGCCGGGCAGCAGGTATTACCTGTAGTCGGTTTCAGGAGCTAGCGCTCCAGCTGGCCGGACCCAGACCAAGCCTCTGTTCCCAGACCATGTATGTTAGAGGGACAGACGGAAAGAATAAAGGGAACAGGTGGGGAGTAAACATGCAGATGTGTGGATAACTGAAGTATAATTTAACACTTATCACTGCTCAGTAATAACCCAAAGTTTATTTGGTGTCTTGTCGTCCTCTCTCCTCAAGTCTAAAAAATCGTAAATTGTCAGCAGTTTCAATTAAAAGTGTGATAATCTACACATTTTAGCTAAAAAAAAAAGTCAGAATTCATTCACTTGCATTCTTATTTGTGGTTCTTCTGCTCGCTTGTCTCTCCTCGTTTCCCCTGCACTTTCTACACTTCCTTTTAACGATCGAGTACTACTTATTTTCCTTCTCTGTTGAAGCGAGTGCTTCTTGAGACCTTTGTGAATCCCACTTGTTATTGTCCTCCATTGTAAGTTGACGTAGGGAATATACGATTACTCTGGTGATTGATGAGGGTGGATAGTGAGAGACAAGTGAAGGAACATAGATGGAACCTTAAAACACACATCTGTGAGAGACAAGTGAAGGAACATAGATGGAACCAAAAAATACATGAGTCACATCTCACAGGGATATTTTAAAAGATTCTGAGGGTGATACATGGAATGATCTGGATGATAAGTAAAGATGAGGCATGATAACTACATACATAAAGAGGGGACATAACTAATAGGTAAAGAGGAGACATGACAATAGGTAAAGTGGAAATATGATAACTAATAGGCAAGATAAAGACATAATAACTGTATGATGATACTTGATATCACAAACATAGTAGAGATGTGTAGTTACAAATAGGTAATCTTTTCCCCATACATGAACTTATTCCCTAGCGGAAATAAATCACAGTGTTTGACCTTAATGAGTTATCCTACATAGGTTAAATTCTACATAATTTACTATTGTAAAACCACTGTCAAAGTTTCAAATTATGTATGTATGAGGCCTACTTAAAAGTTAGTTAAAGCAGTATAAGCTAGAGGATGTAGTGGCATTAATGAGTGGTGGCAACTGAGGGCCACGACACTTGTGTAATCAGCCGCAGCAGCAGCATCAACAGTTGTGGTAGTAGTAGTGATGAGCAAACCTTGGGAAGCACTGGAAGTGTTGAAGATTTCCTAGTGTTGCCTCTTGGTCTTGAGTGTGTTGTGTCGCTGGTGGATACTGGGGTGGTGCAGTGTGTGTGGGTGAAGCTCTGGTGCCCGCCAAAGGGCGCTCATAAGTGCTGATAAGACAGGAATTAACACCGACGTCATTGGTGGTGCTGGCTGCGGATGTGATAGTGCTGCCAGTGTAGCAGTGTTCTCGGTGCCACGGGGCTCTTAGTGTCATATTGCTCTCAGTGTCAGAGTGCTGTCGGTGCCACAGGTCTCTCCGTGTCACAGTGTCACAGTGTCACAGAGCTTTCGGCATCTCAGTGCCAGAGGTTCCTGGGTGCCACTGAGTTTTCGCTGTTGTAGATAAGGGCGTGTCCAACTGGTGTTGGAGGGGAAGTGAGCTGTGCAGTGGAGTCTTCTGCTTGTACCACTAAGAGTGTTCCAGGTGGACAGTGTACACACTCAGACACAGGACCATCACTACAGTGTTCCAGGTGGACAGTGTACACACCCAGACACAGGACCATCACTACAGTGTTCCAGGTGGACAGTGTACACACCCAATCACAGGACCATCACTACAGTGTTCCAGGTGGACAGTGTACACACCCAGACACAGGACCATCACTACAGTGTTCCAGGTGGACAGTGTACACGCCCAAACACAGGACCATCACTACAGTGTTCCAGGTGGACAGTGTACACACCCAAACACAGGACCATCACTACAGTGCACATAACCTAGGCACAGTTTCTAGGTTTACTCAAGTATAAGAGTACTATCCACACCTAAGAAGGACAGCGTCGCTTGTAACTGTCGCTACGATGTCTGATGTTGAAGAAGGTAAATATTGGTCTGGCTCTTATTACTTACTCCTACTTAACTCACCACCACCTACTTCAATACAAAAGGCGTCTGCAAGGGACGGATTTTATATATGTATGTATGTATATATGTATGTATATATGTATATATATATGTATATATGTATGTATATATGTATGTATATATGTATGTATATATGTATGTATATATATATATGTATATATATATGTATATATGTATGTATATATGTATGTATATATGTATGTATATAATATGTATATATATATTTTATATGTATGTATATATGTATGTATATATGTATGTATATATGTATGTATGTATGTATGTATGTATATATATATCATGTGGGAGTTCGATACGTGGATTAGGGTAGAAATACTCACGTAGGCTGTTATTACTTATAATTGCTGTTATGTGGAGGGAGCCCGCAGCCGTTACCTGTCTCCTTGGTTACACTCGTAATACTGACTAGCCGGCTGGCCAGTACCCCGTAGTGGGTCTTTTGAAATAGTGTCAGCTCAGCACAATATGAAAGACCGTGACTCAAGACGGTTGGTCGTTGAGTCAACGGACAGGTTACTGGTAACTGGTTACTACTACTGAGACTGGTAACTGGTTACTACTACTGAGAGCTCGGCGACGCTAACGTATGTCGTCCCGACATACAACTAATACAAACTAGAGATGGCAGGTATACGGCTTGGGCTGATTCTATACAATGTCAAAGTACACAACATTAAACATTATAGATACATAAGTAGAACATTGGAATGAAAGCTTACGTAACTGAAACTGTAATGCAATACAAGGTATACTATAGTACAACTTAAAACTCAACAAATGAACAACGAACTCAACATTGAGATTACAAGTGATAAAAACAAAAATTTTGATCGATCGATCTGTATTCGTGTGATCTACGGATTCTGAGGAAGGAATATATACAAAGAAAGAGTGTTTAACAGAAAGGCAGATTCGGTGCACGCAAATCTAGACTGTTAACTCTCAGAATGTGGAGAGAACATGAACACAAAAAAAAAATTCTTGAATACTGATAAGTTGATACTGTAATTATTCATCTATACAGGTTATTTACATTTAACCCCAACTCTGCTAGGGTAAGATTGGCATATGCAGAATGGGTGTCATCTCTGGAGGATCAAACTCTGTAGCATTGGCTAACTCATGCTGTATTTGAGGCAAATCTGAATTGGAAGTTACAAATGATACTTGAGGATTTCTCAATACCTGTCGTGTACGTAGGGAATAACGACATTCAGGTTGATCGTCTGACTGAGTATCAGAGGAAGAGAGTACAGGATCAGGAGGATTGTCAGAGTCTGTCACATTAGTCTGGGTTGGAACATCATTATCATCACATACTAACTTCATATGATCCAAATGCGATTCTTTATACTGACCAGTACTAATCTCTCTAACCTTATACTTATTACCAGTGATATGTTCAACTACGCGATAAGGACCAACAAACTTTTGATCAAGCTTTGGCATTGCAGACGTTTTGTTAAAATTAGTCAGCATAACTCTCGAACCTACTTTGATTTTGGATGGCTTTACTCGAGTATTTGCGACTCTTGTGAATTCAGCTGTTGATTTATGAAGTGTTTCACGGATTCTTCTAAAAACACTTTGAGCTAAGCTGGTACGAGTTGCTATGAAATCATCAGGGTTGTAATTTGGTTTCGGATTAGAATACAACAACTCATAAGGCAAACGTTTATCTACACCATACAGTGCATAATGTGGAGTGTCACCTATAGAAACATTGTAAGCAGAATTTATAGCACACTGCACATCAGGTATAACTTCATCCCAAGTTTCACTGTTGGGATTGATAGTGGCTCTCAAGACATCAAGTACTTTCTTATTGGTTCGTTCCGCTAACCCATTGCTGGCAGGATGATGAGGAACAATGGTGGATTTAGAGATCTTGTACAAGGTACACAAATTTTCAAGAATTTCATTACAGAATTCACCTCCATTATCTGTTACTAGGGACTTAGGGGTGGTATGCCTGCAGATAATGCGTTCTTTAAATGCTTTAGCTACTGTCTCGGCAGTCTTATCTGCAATAGGAACTAACTCACAATATCTGGTGAAATGGTCTACCATAACACACAGATGCTTGTTACCTTGGAGGGAACATCGGAAATTAGTTAACAAATCCAGCGCAACTCTTTCCCAAGGTTCGCCAGCAGTTGGATACACTTGGACTGGATTAGGACCATTAGCATTGCCTTTATGTTGCATGCAGACACTACATTTCCTAACATACTCAGAAATATCAGTTGCCATGCGAGGCCAAAAGTATTTCAATCTGGCTTGTTTTACTGAACGATCCATACCAGGGTGTGCAACACCTGGTACATCGTGAACTAGCTGTAAGGCTACATTCACTAGTGACTGTGGAATTACTAACTGGTATACTCTTCTGCTA
>NC_069458.1:20806685-20843867 GCF_026875155.1 Cherax quadricarinatus | reverse complement strand
AATGCAGAACTTGCGATCTTGGTTTAAAACAGCAAGCTCATTTTTCCCATATAGGACAATTTGAAAATTTGTGTATGCAATAATTTCCCAAAAATCTTTAAAACCTAACGAAAAAAATATTTTTTCACTGTGTTTTTTTATATTAAATTATTTTAAACAAATCAAAATATTTTTTAGTTGGGTTAGTCTAAAATAAATTGTTTTTGTTAAAATAAGGTTGGGAAAATTTTTCAAGATTTTTTGGTGCAAAATTTTTAATTTTTTACATAAACTTTAATAAAAAAAAAAATTATCTTTAAACGTAAAAGAAAAAAATTTCAAAAAGGATTAAATTTTTTAAATGAGTTCTTGCTAATTGACCATTTTACATATTCGGCACGACATATTATATTTATTTAAATATATTATATATAATATATATATATTATATATATATATATATTTTAATATTATATATATATTATAATATTATATATTAAATATATAATATATATAATATATATATAATAATATATATATATATTTTATAAATATATATATATATTTGTGGTGTGTTTGTGTGTGTGTGTCTGTGTATGAAACGGGCCAGTTCTCATTAAAAACCCCATGGCGACAAATCTAAAAATTAATTGATGTGTAATTTCGCCCTCCCCCGGGGGTCCCTTCAGGAGACACACAAGTAATTACGTAGTCCAAAATTATAAGTGAAATTGAAAGTTGTGTGAATCTACAGGTACTTGGTCCTCGCGTTCCACTTGCACGTTTTTTCTGCAAATTTAAAAGAAAATTTGATGATTAGGGATCGTAAAAAATTTTTTTTCGGGGTTTTTCCTGGAAATTCTAGCGAAATATCAGTTTTTTTTAATGTATGAAATTGTATATCGTACTTTCTCAAGCAATGGACGAACATCCGGGCTGGGGGACTGATTCCTCAAACTACTATCATTTCCCACGGTTCTTTTTTGTATTGGCTGAAGAAGCCATGGCTGGCGAAACTTCCCTTCCATAAAGTTTCCCGAATGTTGCACAAGTGTCTCTTTGTTAAACTTGGGGGTTTTCTAAAGCATTTACGTAATTTTAAATAATTATGCTGAACCAGCTATCCTGCTCCTCTTCGTCACAGGTATTTCGTTAGTTTGGATAATTAGTTATAAAGCTTTAAAGGGGGCACGTAATTCCTTCCCCTGTCTGCTAAAGCTGCTTTTTAAAGTCGCCCATCGTTTTGGCTTGGGGGGCACTGACCCAACATCACCGGTCTCGGTGTCTTCCATAGGTAAACTACAAAAAGGCCCCCGCTTATACAGCGGGTTAGTTTCCAGACTCTACTGTGAACATAAAAATGGTATATATTTTCTACTGTTTTTCCTTTATGTCCTAGAATCTGTACTGAAAAGCCACGGGATGGCAAAACGTCACAAAAAGATATCCAGAGTTGCCATGTTCTTAACTTTTCTATTGTCGGTATTTTGTCCTTTCTTGCACCCCTTTGGAAAACCCTTTCAAGTGAGAACTGTTGGAAACTAGAGAAACCTGACCTCTCAGGGCTACATTCTCACTACTAAAATACATGCACCTCCCCTTTCCCGACAGTTTTTAAAGTCTCTGCACTGTCGCTTGTCTTCAATAGTTCCGACTATGGAATGAATTTCCCAGGCTGGGGACGAAAACCCTCAAATTCTACGACTTCAAGGGTGATGGACTGTTACATCGTCTTCACTCCTACTGTTCCTGCCTACTTTCTGTATTCGACGAAAAAGCCTACTGTGTAGGCAAACGTTTCGGAAAAAAGTTGCCAAACTGTTCCCTATGTGCTTACCTACAACTACTACGAAAAGGGAAAAAAATCGTGAAAAGTGAAACGGTTTTTATTTTCTCGCTTTTTAAAAGCATATAAAGCCTGAAACATATTTACACTATCATAAAAAAGGGGCAATAGAGGTAGGACTAAAAAAATGCGTATACAAAACACACATTACTTTAAAATATTTTTGTCCTTAGCTAATATTGATGGTGAATAAGTTTTTGTGGGGGGGGAAATCGGATAAATGAAAAGGGCATAATTGGAAACGCTGCATTTAAAAAATGCCCCTAGGCGGGGGCCCCCCTGTATTTACGAAATTTTTAGTTCCAAACACATGTAACCCGCAATAGGGGAAAGAAATTTGTGACGACGTTTGGGTTTGATTGGACCATTAACTAGTCCCCCCACTTCAGGTTATTTGTGTATTGTTTCCCGTCACGGTATGTGCCTTTTTTTTTTGTTCCACCCCTTTGTGAAGGGGTAAGCAGTGCGGAAAACGTTGTTCAAAGCGTGGGCTTAAAATATGAAGACGTTTTATTCATAGATTTAGTACGACAAAATGATGAATTAGACACGTGTGCAACATATGGGATATCTTTAAATTTGATAGATGGGAAATTTCTACAAATTAAAGTAACCAATATTGACATGTATCTTAATTCATCAATGCGAGAAGGGTTTGAATTTCTGTCAACCCTGGCTTACAAAACTCAAAAATTTTGAAGATAGTCTAGAATAGTCTAAACCGTGGTCAATACCTGTAAAAGTTTTTTCCCAGGTCACCGCCTCTACAGTGGCTCGTTCCAGCCCCACTCGACCAGCCTGTGCGAACAGTGGCTGATCACGAATGATATAGGAACTTGTCAGGTTCCCCTTGAAAACGGGGGATAAACCCTTTGTACCCAGGAGGCGATGTTCCTGACTTTTCGAGATCTCTCCCTTTGGTTTGGGAAGGTTTGTCAGGAAAAAGGACAAGTGTTTCCCGACGGGGTCTTTTCATTGATGACTTGCAGTGGGGGCTTTTGGTTATCTGACGGAGGCCTTCCACTGGCTTTCCCATCCACCCCTGATCCTTCCATTTGTCTGTCAAAGATGGTTGACGAGGGGAAAAACAAACGTCCCTTTATGTTTGATAAGACAGTTGCAACACTTGAAATTTTTTTATCGAAAAACGTTTTTACCCTCCATGGCTTCTTCATCTAGGAGAGAAACCGTGGAAATGGTGTGAGGTAAACAGTTCCCCAGCCTTGAGCGATGGCTCATCCTAACAAACACATCATTCTAAGCTGAGGACTGATTTCCCCAAAAAACTCTCATCTTCCACCTTTCTTAGCATTGGACTTCAGAAGGCACTGACTGGCAAAATAAAGATAACCAAATGTTGCACAAGTGCCTCATTTATCAACTTATCGGTTTTCTAAACCGTTTATTCAAGTTATCCCTCATTGTGGGAATCAAGGTTTATACACTGTTCTCCGTCAGTGTTCGTGAAATAATGCGCACTGAAGATTCTCTGCTGTTTTATATAATTCTTCTAATTCAGATACTGGCATCATGCATCAGTCGCATGACTCACGAAATCGTAATGACACAGTTGCAAACAAACCATACCACGGGTGGGGATTGAATCCCTGGCGAGTGTGGTAAAGCTCCAGGCCAGCACGGAAGCCACTGGACCAGCTGGATACAATAAGATTCATCCAACCAGGTATATTTATACACCATAGGAAGGTTAGCAAAGGCCTCACTGTGACCACAAATTAAAGTTTTTACCGATGAATCTCCCGCCATCATATACTCGGGAAAAATATTTGGACTTCGTTATCTTCACCAAGTGCCTGATCAACCAGGCTATGATGGATATGTGGGGCCGTGGGCCACCAGCAGCAACAGCCTGGTTAACTAGGCTAGCACCAGACGAGCCTGCCCCATGGCCGGGCTTCGTGAAACTCATCAAAGATATATCATAGGTAAAGGTATAGGGAGGATTTTGAGAGGATAATTCCGATTCGTCAGTTATTAAGGATCAGTGTCCTCACAGCCTTCATACGTTGTCACTTGTGGTGCGTCCCACTAACTGATCGTTCTTGCCCTCTTCAGTGAGAGGATTGGGGAAGGCTGTAATGGTGGAGAATCTCAAGGTTAAGAGAGCAGAAGGGATTGAAGAGGCTTGATAGTAAGAGATTTCCCGGTCAAAAACCAAGTGATGCCTTCATGATAGCCATAATATATATATATATATATATATATAATATATATATATATATATATATATATATATATATATATATATATATATATATATATATATATATATATATCAATTAGCAAGAACTCATTTAAAATTAAGTCCTTTCTGAAATTTTCTCTTATACGTTTAAAGATATATTTTTTTCATTAATATTAATGTAAAAATTTTTAATTTTGCAACAAAAGAATCTTAGAAAACTTACCTAACCTTATTATAACAAGAGGAATTTATTTTAGCCTAACCCAACTAAATATATTTTTAATATGTTTACAATAATTTAGTACTAAACAAACACAATCAAATATATTTTATTTTGTTAGGTTCAAAATGATTTTGGCGAAGTTATTGCATACACAAATTTTCAATTGTCCTATATGGCAAGATGAGCGTTGCTATTTAAGCCAAGATGGCAAGTTCTGCCTATTCGGCACGACATATATATATATATATATATATATATATATATATATATATATATATATATATATATATATTATATTATATATATATTGTGTGTGTGTGTGTGTGTGTATATATATATAATATATATATATATATATATATATGTATATATATATATATATATATGTGTGTATATATATATATATATATATTATATATATATATATATATATATATATATATATATATATATATATATATATATATATATATATATATATATATAGTAGGTTGGTAGACAGCAACCACCCAGGGAAGTACTACCGTCCTGCCAGATGACTGTGAAACAAAAACCTGTAACTGTTTTGCATGATGGTAGGATTGCTGATTTCTTTTTCTGTCTCATAAACACGCTAGATAACAGGGATATCTTGCTACTCCTACTTACACTTTGGTCACACTTCACAGACACGCACATGCATATATATATACATACATCTAGGTTTTTCCCCTTTTTCTACATAGCTCTTGTTCTTCTTTATTTCTTCTATTGTCCATGGGGAAGTGGGAAAGAATCTTTCCTCCGTAAGCCATGCGTGTCGTATGAGGTGACTAAAATGCCGGGAGCAATGGGCTAGTAACCCCTTCTCCTGTAGACATTTACTAAAAAAGAGAAGAAGAAAAACTTTATAAAACTGGGATGCTTGAATGTGCGTGGATGTAGTGCGGATGACAAGAAACAGATGATTGCTGATGTTATGAATGAAAAGAAGTTGGATGTCCTGGCCCTAAGCGAAACAAAGCTGAAGGGGGTAGGGGAGTTTCGGTGGGGGGAAATAAATGGGATTAAATCTGGAGTATCTGAGAGAGTTAGAGCAAAGGAAGGGTAGCAGTAATGTTGAAGGATCAGTTATGGAAGGAGAAAAGAGAATATGAATGTGTAAATTCAAGAATTATGTGGATTAAAGTAAAGGTTGGATGTGAAAAGTGGGTCATAATAAGCGTGTATGCACCTGGAGAAGAGAGGAATGTAGAGGAGAGAGAGAGATTTTGGGAGATGTTAAGTGAATGTATAGGAGCCTTTGAACCAAGTGAGAGAGTAATTGTGGTAGGGGATCTGAATGCTAAAGTAGGAGAAACTTTTAGAGAGGGTGTGGTAGGTAAGTTTGGGGTGCCAGGTGTAAATGATAATGGGAGTCCTTTGATTGAACTTTGTATAGAAAGGGGTTTAGTTATAGGTAATACATATTTTAAGAAAAAGAGGATAAATAAGTATACAAGATATGATGTAGGGCGAAATGACAGTAGTTTGTTGGATTATGTATTGGTAGATAAGACTGTTGAGTAGACTTCAGGATGTACATGTTTATAGAGGGGCCACAGATATATCAGATCACTTTTTAGTTGTAGCTACACTGAGAGTAAAATGTAGATGGGGTACAAGGAGAATAGAAGCATCAGGGAAGAGAGAAGTGAAGATTTATAAACTAAAAGAGGAGGCAGTTAGGGTAAGATATAAACAGCTATTGGAGGATAGATGGGCTAATGAGAGCATAGGCAATGGGGTCGAAGAGGTATGGGGTAGGTTTAAAAATGTAGTGTTAGGGTGTTCAGCAGAAGTTTGTGGTTACAGGAAAGTGGGTGCGGGAGGGAAGAGGAGCGATTGGTGGAATGATGATGTAAAGAGAGCAGAAAGGGAGAAAAAGTTAGCATATGAGAAGTTTTTACAAAGTAGAAGTGATGCAAGGAGGGAAGAGTATATGGAGAAAAAGAGAGAGGTTAAGAGAGTGGTGAAGCAATGTAAAAAGAGGGCAAATGAGAGAGTGGGTGAGATGTTATCAACAAATTTTGTTGAAAATAAGAAAAAGTTTTGGAGTGAGATTAACAAGTTATGGAAGCCTAGGAGAGGAGAGTTATTAAATGGAGAATTAGAGGTATTGGGAAGATGTAGGGAATATTTTGAGGAATTGTTAAATGTTGATGAAGATAGGGAAGCTGTGATTTCGTGTATAGGGCAAGGAGGAATAACATCTTGTAGGAGTGAGGAAGAGCCAGTTGTGAGTGTGGGGGAAGTTCGTGAGGCAGTAGGTAAAATGAAAGGGGGTAAGGCAGCCGGGATTGATGGGATAAAGATAGAAATGTTAAAAGCAGGTGGGGATATAGTTTTGGAGTGGTTGGTGCAATTATTTAATAAATGTATGGAAGAGGGTAAGGTACCTAGGGATTGGCAGAGAACATACATAGTTCCTTTGTATAAAGGCAAAGGGGACAAAAGAGAGTGCAAAAATTATAGGGGGATAAGTCTGTTGAGTATACTTGGTAAAGTGTATGGTAGAGTTATTGAAAGAATTAAGAGTAAGACGGAGAATAGGATAGCAGATGAACAAGGAGGCTTTAGGAAAGGTAGGGGGTGTGTGGACCAGGTGTTTACAGTGAAACATATAAGTGAACAGTATTTAGATAAGGCTAAAGAGGTCTTTGTGGCATTTATGGATTTGGAAAAGGCGTATGACAGGGTGGATTGGGGGGCAATGTGGCAGATGTTGCAGGTGTATGGTGTAGGAGGTAGGTTATTGAAAGCAGTGAAGAGTTTTTACGAGGATAGTGAGGCTCAAGTTAGAGTATGTAGGAAAGAGGGAAATTATTTCCCAGTAAAAGTAGGCCTTAGACAAGGATGTGTGATGTCACCATGGTTGTTTAATATATTTATAGATGGGGTTGTAAGAGAAGTAAATGCGAGGGTCTTGGCAAAAGGCGTGGATTTAAAAGATAAAGAATCACACATAAAGTGGGAGTTGTCACAGTTGCTCCTTGCTGATGACACTGTGCTCTTGGGAGATTCTGAAGAGAAGTTGCAGAGATTGGTGGATGAATTTGGTAGGGTGTGCAAAAGAAGAAAATTAAAAGTGAATACAGGAAAGAGTAAGGTTATGAGGATAACAAAAAGATTAGGTGATGAAAGATTGGATATCAGATTGGAGGGAGAGAGTATGGAGGAGGTGAATGTATTCAGATATTTGGGAATGGATGTGTCAGCGGATGGGTCTATGAAAGATGAGGTGAATCATAGAATTGATGAGGGGAAAAGGGTGAGTGGTGCACTTAGGAGTCTGTGGAGACAAAGAACTTTGTCCTTGGAGGCAAAGAGGGGAATGTATGAGAGTATAGTTTTACCCAAAGCTCTTATGTGGGTGTGAAGCATGGGTGATGAATGTTGCAGCGAGGAGAAGGCTGGAGGTAGTGGAGATGTCATGTCTGAGGGCAATGTGTGGTGTGAATATAATGCAGAGAATTCGTAGTTTGGAAGTTAGGAGGAGGTGCGGGATTACCAAAACTGTTGTCCAGAGGGCTGAGGAAGGGTTGTTGAGGTGGTTCGGACATGTAGAGAGAATGGAGCGAAACAGAGTGACTTCAAGAGTGTATCAGTCTGTAGTGGAAGGAAGGCGTGGTAGGGGTCGGCCTAGGAAAGGTTGGAGGGAGGGGGTAAAGGAGGTTTTGTGTGCGAGGGGCTTGGACTTCCAGCATGCATGCGTGAGCGTGTTTGATAGGAGTGAATGGAGACAAATGGTTTTTTAATACTTGACGTGCTGTTGGAGTGTGAGCAAAGTAACATTTATGAAGGGGTTCAGGGAAACCGGCAGGCCGGACTTGAGTCCTGGAGATGGGAAATACAGTGCCTGCACTCTGAAAGAGGGGTGTTAATGTTGCAGTTTAAAAACTGTAGTGTAAAGCACCCTTCTGGCAAGACAGTGATGGAGTGAATGATGGTGAAAGTTTTTCTTTTTCGGGCCACCCTGCCTTGGTGGGAATCGGCCAGTGTGATAATAATAAAATAATATATATATATATATATATATATATTATATATATATATATATATATATATATATATATATATATATAATATATATATATATATGACCCTGGTATAGTCGATAGGATTTAAACAGCTTTATTAGCCAACTAACCAGCCTGTGTGGGCGTCGGTGGCTGGTGCTGTGTGGGCGTCGATGGCTGGTACCGTAGTGTGTAGGTTGTGTGGGGGCGTCGGTGGGTGGCGTGTAGGTAATGTGTGCGGGCGTGGCTGGGTCTATGGGTAGGACTTGTGTTGTGGACGTAGAACTTTGTTTCAGTGTTGTGTGGGCATGGCACTAATATGTGTTGTCTGTGAAGGTTTGATGAGTGGAAATGGCACTGTGAACGGTGTGTGTGGGCCGGACAAGTCTGGCCACCGAGAGTGTAGTGCCACTGTGAAGTATATACCTGATGTGTGTACTCGCCTATTTGTGGTTGGAGAGGTCGAATCACAGCTCCTGGGCCCCCACTTCTTCACTGCTCACTACTATGTCCACTCTCTCCCTGCTCCTTGAGCTTTATCGTACGGTTGCTGCATACTCCAATATAGGCCTGACATACGCTTTGTACAGAGTCTTGAACGATTCCTTACTAAGGTGTCGAAACGCTGTTTGTAGATTTGCCAGGCGCCTATATACTGCAGCATTTATTTGGTTGTTGTGCGCCTCAGATGTGCTCGGTATTATACTCATCCCATGATCCTTTTCCTTGGGTGAGGTTTGCGTCTTTGGCCTCCTACACTGTGCTCTGCTGTCTTCGTTGACCTTCCCCAATCTTCATGACTTTGCACATTGTGGGGTTAAATTCCAGGAGCCATTTGTTGGACCAGACTTGCAGTCTGTCTAGATCCCTTTGTAGTCCTACCTAATACCCATCCACTTGAATTCTCCGCATTAGCTTCGCAACGTCTGCAAACAGGGACACTACTGAGTCTATCCCTTCTGTCATGTCGTTCACATATACCAGAAACAGCACCGCCCTAGGAGTGACCCTTGTGGCGCCTGCTCTGACACCTCGTCACGTACCATCGTACCATCACTTGTTTACTTCCTGCCAGTTATTCTCTGATCCATTGCAGTGCCTTTCCTGTTATTTCTGCCTTCTCCTCTAGCTTTTGCACTAATCTTGTGTAAAATTGTGTTGAAAGCTTTCCTACAGTCCAAGACTATGCAGTCTCCCAAGCCCTCTCTGTCCTGCCTTTTGTCACTTTGTCGTGAAACTCCGGTAGATTTGTGCCACAGGGTTTTCCCTCCCTGAAACCGTGCTGGTTATCGTGTATAGGCTCATTCCTTTCTAGCTGCTCCACCAGTCTTCCTGATAAGCTTATCCATGATTGTGCATACTATACATGTCAGTGACACTGGTCTGTAGTTTAATGCTACCTCCCATCATAATGCTGTCTCCTTTCTTAACCCTTTACTGGGCACTTCCAACACTCTCTCTTCGTGTATAAGGAAATTATCAACAAACCCCCAGCTGTCTTCAGAAAGGAAATTAATAAATTGAAGTCTTTTCCCGATCAACCAGGCTTTGTTGCATACCTGACTACAGGTAACCTACAGGTAACCACTATTACCTTCCTGTTTCTTCTACAGGTAACCACTATTATTACCTTCCTGTTTCTATAGTCTCTTTATTCTCCACTACCATACGCAGGAGATCAATATAATCTCTCTTTAATCAGTAGTGCTATCCTACCCCCACCTCTTCTCTATCTTGCTTTATATATCACTTAGCCAGTATCACATTAATCATCATTCCTGTGAGATTCGTCTCTACTTGTCTGTTGTATCTGGTTTTGCTTCTATTTTCGTATTCATCTCGTAGCTCTTATTTTCAGTGCTGTCAGCATTTGTGTTCCAGAACACTAGTGTCACATTAACCTGCTATTATTGCATCTGGGATTTGCTTGATATCTGAAGCTTGATGGGTGGAGTTGGACATATAGCAGTTTGTTTTTTCAAAATAAGTTAGAGGATGCCCCAGATTACTCTGAAATATTAAAAAAATATAGAAAAATGAACTAAAATGCTGTTTTGTTGCATATTTCGAGGTTTCAAAGCTGTTGGAGGTATTTCCTGCAATACTTCTATTATTAGGTTATATATGAATATAAATCATTGTAAAAAGTGTTGAGAGTATGTGTTAGTGAAGGAATGTTTGGTAGAGAGGTGATCAAACTAATGCTTTTATTGCTGCTTAAGAGGAACCCAGTTATATTTGTTAATGGTTTTGGGAATCATCACCCCAACCACTTGGTCTCAGACCAGGCCTTCTAATCACAGTTCGTGGGGGGGGGGTCGAACCCATGGCAAGCGAGTCCTAAATTGCAGGAAAAAAAAAAAAAGGCACAATACCGTGACTGGAACGATACACAAATAACCCGCACATAGAACGGAGCTTACGACGACGTTTCGGTCCGATTTGGACCATTTACAAAGTCACGCTAACGGAAAGGAGAGAAGGAGGGGTATGTTCTTTGCCTCCAATGCCGAGCGCAGTCCTCTATTGTGCCATCTCCGACAGTCAGCACTGCCCAGCAACCAGTCCCTCTACCAAGCCTCCTACTGCTACGCAGCTGGGTCTAGCCCTGGCCCTTCTCCTTCCTCTAAAAGCATCCTCTCACCCACTACTCTTACCCTGTCCAACTCTTCCCTCTTTTTCACCCGCACGGGTCTTACCTGAGAGTATTTTCTATTCGATTCTAGTAGTAGTAGTAGTAGTAGTAGTGGGGAAGGTAGTCAGGTACTAAGAAAGAGGAGCACTGTAAGGGAGCTAGGTGCCAACAGAGGGTATGAGCAAAAACACAGAGGGGGGGGGGGGAATAAATAATGAAGGAACAAATACACAAGGCAAAGGAAAGACAACCCAAATGAGAAAATGGAAAGGGGAAGAGGGAGAGGGAGAGGAAGAAAAATGAGGAATCAGGTTAAGTCACGGGTGTTCTGAAGTTTGGAGCATTTTACAATGTAGTGGGAAAGGAAGGCATCTACAGAGACGAAGCCACGACTAAGATTCATACAAGGAAAGTTGTTTATTAGGGAGATTCAACCAGACGGTGACTGTTAAAGTTGGAAGCGAGGAAGACAGTTTTAGCAGAAGACCAGTCAATAGGATGGCTGTGATCTCTGACGTGACAGAAAAGAGCATTGTTAGTGTCGGCAAGCCTAACACTACTTTTGTGCTCCCTAAGTCTGTCAGAAAGAGATCGGCCAGTTTCTCCAAGGTATTGAAGAGGACAGGAGGAACAAGAAATAGAGTAGACACCAGGAACATCTGTAGAGGGAGGAGAGGTATGAACGAGATTAGTGCGAAGAGTGTTAGTCTGGCGAAAAGTAAGTTTGATATCCAAGGAACGGAGAGAGTTGTTGAGATTAGAAAGACCAGAAATGTAGGGAAGGCAGAGGACAGAAGAGTTCCCAGGAGTAGAGGGTTTGGGAGAAGAAATTACGTTTAGCACGTGAGAAGGCAGAGTCTATGAAATGGGAACGGTAGCCAAGACGGGAAAATGAATTATGAAGAGTGGAAATTTCTGATTGAAGGAACTGAGTATCACAAATGCGGAGAGCACGGAGAAAGAGGAAGATAAGAACACTTCTTGACAGAGGAAGCATGATAAGAAAAGTAGTGTATGTACATGCCACTGTGCATAAGCTTGCGGTAAACGGAAAAGGCAAAACCTGTATCTGAGCGGTGGACATGGACATAAAGTAAAGGAAGCAACGAATTAGATTCCCATTCAGCTTTAAACTTATTGAGGAACACATGGGAAGGTAAAGATACCGTGTTTTCTGAATGTAAGTAGAAGTTTGTAATGTTGACCTCTTGTCTTACAATGTTTGTGATAAAGAAAGGACCAGCAATCATACTATAGCAATCATACCTCTCGTGATTTTTGCTGTCTCAGTTTTACTGAATTAATGGTAGTGTGTGAAGTGTGAATGTGAGTGGGGACAGAGTGGATTTTAGTGGCAGGAGCAAGTATGTGAGAGACAGGATATCCTCCTGCAGCATGCCGAGGCAAGAGTCACCTGGAGAGTTAGTAGCTCCTTGACGAGGCAACACACTCAGATAGCTGTTTATAATACCCATGTGAAGGGACCAAAATACTTTTAACTCTCCTAACAATGATTATATTCCTTCTTATGTTCCTGCAGCACTTGATACACACTTGTTACTCTGTGTACCCACCTTCTTTAATCTCTTGGCTGAAAACATATATGTGGTTAGAAAGGTGTTTGCGTATGGTCCGTGTTATCTATAGCTCAGAATTTAAAAATAGAAGCCCTTCAAATGTCTGCAGAGTCATCCAATCAGAATGCTGAATGATGGGGCAAGTGCTTGGATGTTCCCTGTTTTGTTGCTCTCATTACAAAGGTGCAAAAGTTTAGTCTCTCATTGTGCATTTCCATACTGACAATTTATTTTTATTCTTTTTCAACAAACCGGCCATATCCCACCGAGGCAGGGTGACCTAAAAAGAAAAACAAAAGTTTTTTCCTTTTAATTTAGTAATAGGGCGAAACTTTGTACATATAAAATTTTCGCTGCAGGCATTCCCTTGTTATCCTATTATAGAGTACTGTCTTTCTTTTATACCGTATTTCACATATTGTTCTGTATTCATCCATATACATGTATTTCGTATAATTTAGGCTTATTGTATAATCTTTAAGAGTAGGCAGTACCATCATGAGAAAGGTTGTTAATTATTCTCTTATAATTTTGTTCACTTATGTTACTTATATGGTATTATATGAACCTTATAATGTAAAAACATCTATTGCATGGGTAGTGTGTGTTTATTTGAATATGCCATAGACTACTGTATATTGTATGAGCCATTGTTTACCAAATATGATGACCTTTTTACAAGTTCATTATCCCCATGTCAATCATTTCATTATCCCCATGTCTATCAACTCATTATCCCCATGTCATTCAACTCATTATCCCCATATTCCCATGTCAATCAATTCATTATCCCCATGTCGATCAATTCATTATCCCCATGTCTATCAATTCGTCCCCATGTCAATGTGACCTGACCTGACTAGGTTGGGTGCATTGGCTTAAGCCGGTAGGAGACTTGGACCTGCCTCGCATGGGCCAGTAGGCCTTCTGCAGTGTTCCTTCGTTCTTATGTTCTTATTATCCCCATGTCAGTCAACTCATTATCCCCATGTCAGTCAACTCATTATCCCCATGTCAGTCAACTCATTATCCCCATGTCAGTCAACTCATTATCCCCATGTCAGTCAACTCATTATCCCCATGTCAGTCAACTCATTATCCCCATGTCAGTCAACTCATTATCCCCATGTCAGTCAACTCATTATCCCCATGTCAGTCAACTCATTATCCCCATGTCAGTCAACTCATTATCCCCATGTCAGTCAACTCATTATCCCCATGTCAGTCAACTCATTATCCTCATGTCAATCAACTCATTATCCCCATATTCCCATGTCAATCAATTCATTATTCCCATGTAGGTCTAACCTTTAAGCTGTTGCCAGTTGAACATTCTCACCCTGCTTTGTCTTATTTTTTTGTACAGTAATTTTTTTTTATATTTCTCTGTAACAAGTTTTATAACTCTAAATGGCAAACCATTCTCCATGTCCCTGTAGATATGTGTGCTGCTCTACAGCTTAAGGGTTAGGTGATGATGTAAATTAAACATTTCATTCTGAGCTTTTGTGTACCTTCTCTACTGTGTTGTGTCAGAAGCACTTACCATTGGACAGGTAAATCCCATATGGACAGAAAATAAAACATTGGGTAGAAAGAAAATCTAAATTTTGACTTTGTAGAGACCCCTCATCTGCTGAAGAGGGTCTCTGATTGAAGCCAGAATATACTTTTTGCCCCATATTTTATTTTTTGTGCTTGTGGAATTTACTTATTTCTCCCACTTGTTTCGATTCTTCTTGTGGAGCACTCATGTCCTTGATTAATGTTCACATGTTAATGTTTATTTACTCAGGTCTGTATCATAGAGTGAGGAATGCTGGCAAAGGTAACTTTATATGTTTATGTGTGAATTTAAATATTTTTTCTGCCGTATATTGAAAATAAGTCATTTTTATTATTGTTAGCATATATGTGACAGATTTCACATAAGTGTTTGTCATTCCATGTAGATTGTTGTAAATGTAATGTGTCTTGTCCATACTGTATATGATGTGGAGCTAAACTAGTTCATTTGTGCTATACTATATAGTAAATGTTATGTCTCTTTTCTGTTCAAACTTTTTTATATATAATTTTGTATTTATTTATTGTGGTAACAATCCGTTCATATTTTCAGATCCTCCTCTATCACCAATGGCGACCGACACTCATGAGAAATCCTTGGAGCCTCTATCCCTCTCCTCCTTCGACCAGAGACTAGTATCCCTTGAAAAACAACTTGAAATAGAATTAAAGGTATGGGTCTTAGCTTTCAGTGTTGAAGAATACATGTCTAAAGCTAGTGTCGGTATATATGGTAAAACATTCATTACCTTGAGGGGCATGTATGGGGGTACTACACTGTGGTACAAGCTGTTTACCAGTACATTTTACAACTACTGTACATGCTTTTACATAGAGTGTAGTGTGTTGTAATATATTCTTAATACAATCTGGCACTGGCCCTTAACCTGCACACTGCTATAAAAAAATTATGGGAGTGAATGATAGGGGTGAAAGTGCTGAATAAACCAAGTGAAGAGAGGGAGGCCATGGCAGTAATTAAAATGCAGTGGAACCTCAACTTACGAGTTTAATCCATTCCGTGACCTAGCTCGTAACTCAGTTTGCTTGTACATGTATATCAAATCAATTTTCCTCATTTAAATTAATTGAAATGCCATGAATCTGTTCCAGTGGAATTCCTGCTCTCGGGAGGCAGGACAAAATACAGTGGTCCCTCGTTTTTCGTAATTAATCCATTCCTGGAGGAGCTACTATAAATGAAATTTACGATTTGCGAATCAATTTTCCCCATAAGAAATAATGTAAATACAATTAATCCGTTTCTGACACTCAGAAGTATTAAAACAAAATAATTTTTTACATGAAATATACATGTAGTACATAAACAATACATTGGGAAATGATGAATGAAACATTAACAGCATAACACTTACCTTTATTGGAGATTCTTCTTAGTGTATGGGAGACTGGAGGAGGAGAGAGATTGGATTGTTTACAGTTTGGAAGGGGAATCCCCTTCCAGCAACACCTCAGATACCAATTGCTTCTCTGGGGTTGCTTCTCTTCTCTGTTTCTTAATACCACTAGGACCACCTTGAGAGTCACTCTAGTCCTGTCTTGCAAAGTAACTGTGAAGAGAGCTCTGTTTCTGGCATCTCTTTAACACTTCCCTAAAATGGTACAAGACTTTGTCACTGTACATATTTCTCACCTTCTTTACCACAGGCTTGGCACCAGGAGCTTTCTTTGGAGCCATGGTAGCTTATTTAGTACTTGCAAGCACTAAAATGAGTGGAATATTATAAAATATTTCGTAGGAGCACTTGAGGGGACCTTCACTCACTGGTAAACAATGCCAGACTGGCTGGGTAGGGAGGCCGCCCCGGCTCACACCGTGCGTAAGCGTCCTGGACGAACTACTATTCGCGAGTCAACCTCTTAAAAGCGAGTCCATGTTTGTAAAGTAAAAGGACACAAGTGCAACTAATGTGACATTTTATTGTGGCAACGTTTCGCTCTCCAGGAGCTTTATCAAGCCATTACAAACAATACATGGACACAGAGGGTATATATAGGCTCAGAGTGAGGTGCGATATTAGTGGTGGTAGTAGTAGTAGTAGTGATAAAAGTTGTAGTAGTAGTAATACAATATGGTAGAACAATTAATTCGTACCATATGTATTACCACTACTACTACTACAACTTTTATCACTACTACTACTGCACCTCACTCTGAGCCTATATATACCCTCTGTGTCCATGTATTGTTTGTAATGGCTTGATAAAGCTCCTGGAGAGCGAAACGTTGCCACAATAAAATGTCACATTAGTTGCACTTGTGTCCTTTTACTTTACATAGTGTCGGTAATTCTACCAACTTTATTACGAGTCCATGTTTATATGAAAATACCCCTATGATTGGCGAAATTTACGATTGCTGAGAACTACGAAAAGCGAGGGACCACTGTACTTCAATATGACACTAATATCAACTCTACGGCTTATTTATTTATCACAATTCATCTGATATGACATAATAAACAAACAATATAAATAACATAAAACCTAGGTAGTAGGTTGGTAGACAGCAACCGCCCAGAGAGGTACTAACGTCCTGCCAGGTGAGTGTAAAACGAAAGCCTGTAATTGTTTTACATGATGGTAGAATTGCTGGTGTCCTTTTTTCTGTCTCATAAACATGCACGATTTCAGGTACGTCTTGCTACGTCTACTTACACTTAGGTCACACTACACATACATGTACAAGCATATATATATACACACCCCTCTGGGTTTTCTGCTATTTTCTTCCTAGTTCTTGTTCTTGTTTTTTTCCTCTTATCTCCATGGGGAAGTGGAACAGAATTCTTCCTCTGTAAGCCATGTGTGTTGTAAGAGGTGACTAAAATGCAAGGGGCTAGTAACCCCTTCTCCTGTATAAATTACTAAATTTAAAAAGAGAAACTTTTGTTTTTCTTTTTGGGCCACCCTGCCTCAGTGGGATACGGCCAGTTTGTTGAAAGAAAGAAAAGAAATAACATAAAAGCATGATATATACCCTAGAATGGATAAAATACATGTCATTATGTGACAAGTGGTGGCGACCATTCCCGCTCTGACCATATCTTCCCATGCTCATATTATAAGAGAAAACAGAGTGTTTGTGAAGCTAACTGCACTAGATCACTAGTTTCATAAGGAAAACACTGAAACAATGTATTTATAAATAAGAAATATTGTGTAAAAACATAATAAAACATAATAGAGAATGTTAAGAAATAAAATGGTTATATAAAGTGTATGTACACACTTACCTTGGAGCAGAGATGCTAGCGGAGGTTGAGAGTGGGGAAATATAGGCAGAGCGGCGTATGCTGTCAGTGGCCCTGTAAACACCAACAATAGCATTGGAGGAGTTTGTTTCGTTTCGTCCTTTTTCTATCACTTAAGTTACTTTCTACACTCTTAATGCTACACTTTATTGCTGAACTTAACTACTACAATTTGTTTTTTGTTCACTTCACTTTTCACTGATTTACTTGCTGCACTCTTAATGCTACAACCCGCAACCCGCACACCTGGCATGTGTTTATCTATGATTTCATGCTTTAATTCCATGAACATCATTCTCTTTTTCTTCTCAGCACTGTCCTTTGCACTTACTTTCTTAGGACCCATGATTAGAAAAGAAATTTGGCAAAATAACTGCACAAAACGTAAGCAAAACATGGGAAATGCTTCCATGGCGATGTAAACACATGCACAGCTCAGCTGATATTATGGCGTTCTGAAGCTCGCTCACTTATTATTATTATAATTATTATTATTATTATTATACAGTGGACCCCCGGTTAACGATATTTTTTCATTCCAGGAGTATGTTCAGGTGCCAGTACTGACTAAATTTGTTCTCATAAGGAATATTGTGAAGTAGATTAGTCCATATCAGACCCCCAAACATACACGTACAAACGCACTTACATAAATACACTTACATAATTGGTTGCATTGGGAGGTGATCGTTATGCGGGGGTCCACTGTATTAATATTATTGTAATTATTATTATTATTTGGGAACTGGAGCACAGATCTAATTCCCCAGATCAAGAGCCCCTCACCAGCATCAAGGAACCTTGATGCTGGTGAGGGGTTCATGATCTAGGGAATTGGATCTGTGCTCCAGTTCCCTAAATTAATAATAATAATAATAAAGAGTGAGCTTTAGTTCCCTAAATTAATAATAATAATAATAATAATGAGGGACTTGAGAATGCCGCCAACTCAGTGCACTGTTTACCTTGCTGTGGAAGCATTTCTCTTGTGTTTTTCTTGCATTTTGTGCAGTTATTTTGCCAATTTTTTTTTCTAACCATGGGTTCTAAGAAAGTAAGTGCAAAAGACAGTGCTGAGAAGAAAAAGAGGATGATGTCCTTGGGATTAAAGCATGAAATCATAGATAAACAAGCGAGGTGTGCAGGTTGTGGGTTGAGCAGGAAGCTCACTCGTAACTCAGATGTTGGCTCATAACTCAGAGCAAAGAATTGACCAAGCGACAGCTCTTATCTTAAAAAACTTGTATGTTGGGACACTCGTAAGTTGAGGTTCCACTGTACTATGTCAGCATCTGTGGCTCAAGACTCTTTAGTATATTAGCAGCAGATATCAGAAACACTTCTGGAACAAAAACAGAAGACATCAGCAAGAAGCTGGACATCTGCCTTCTGCAATGCTAGATGAGCACCTATTGAAAGTGAGCTACCACAGTGGTTTAGTTGACCAGGTGGTCAGTAGGGAAGGTTAACCTCTAGCTGGGCTCCTGGGGTAGAAGAGTCCTCAAAATCAGTCATAGGTTATTCACAGATAAAACTATTTGTCTCATAAACACACAAGAAAGCAAGTATATCTTCCTACTTCTACTTTCATTTAGGTCACATTACACATGCATGTACATGCATATGTATAAACACCCATCTGAGTTTTCTTCTATTTTTTTTAATAGTTCTTGTTCTTTTTTATTTCCTTTCGTCTCTATGGGAAAGTGGAAAAGAATCTTTCCTCCCTATGCCATGCTTGTCAAATAAGGCAACTGAAATATCAGGAGCAACGGGCTAGTAACTCCTTCTCCTGCATAAACTGCTAAATGCAAAAAAAAAAACTCTTGTTTCTTCTATTTTTTGGGTCACCCTTCCTCGGTTCGAGATGGCTGGTGTGTTAAAAAATGTACTGTACCCACAAAATGTATTGGTAAATGCCACTTATGAGAGGCTAAGATGCAGTAAGGTGTTTTCAAGTACAGTATGAAAATTAATTTCCATAATTGTTTGATGAGGCCAAAAGCGAAGGTACAGTAGTTGTTACTGTACAGTCATAATCCCATATTGTTTTTATCTTTCCTCTTTATGTACCCCTTAAGTATTTGAGATCAGTAAGGAATGAGATCAGCATTTTACAATCTCTCTCTCTCTTCTATTAACCTCATTCCATTTCCTAGTAAATGAGTTGGAATAGCATTTTTTGATTCATAACATTTGTCTTTGGATACCTAACATTTTCGTGTTATTCATTGCATTCATGAGAGTCAATGAAGCATTTTTTTTTTTGTTTGACAGCGGTAAATTTGACAGTGTCATGTTTCTTTAGTAATAAGTATTTACTCTACCATAAACTAATTCTTATTTTAATTTTGGATGTTAATGCTTGGCAGTTGAATAAGTTGTCTCAGTTTCTGCAACAACACTGTTCCTTAATATTTTAGTCTAAAATAATTGGTAATGAATTGTAAACTTTTTCTACGAGTGTTGCAAAATTCTGTATTTTCTTTATCAGTAATGTGTGATTATTGTCTATAACATAATGGTTGATTAAAATACAAGTAATGGTACACCACACTGATGTCCTGGTGGGTTCTATTTAATGTGATGTGCATTGTGGCTGCAGCAATGATACAGCTTTGTTTTATAACATATATTTGTTACTCTTGAATTAACCTTGATTGGTCGCAATTTTTCTCTTTTTTATTTTTGAGTTTATCTAAACTGTTTTAGAAAAATCTTCAGGTTTTTATTAAAATTAGGATGCACACAACTTAGAAGTTATTCATATTTTAGTAAAAATTGCCATAACTTATGACTTTGTGGCTGCAGAAATGACATTTTTGTTCTATAAAATATACGTTGATTGCCTATGCATTATAAACTTGATTACTGGTATCTTGAATTGAGCTTTTTAATAGTAGTTCAGTAGTTAGTTTTTTCAAGTAATCATTTAGAAATTTAAAGACTTGTTAGCCCTCTTTATTCACATACTGGTTAACCATGCATTTGAGGAGTAATGCACAATGTATAAATTTTTATGGCTTATTTATTAGCGATAGCATGAAGTAATGCTCACACTTTCTTTGACAAAAAGTTTGATTGTATTCGTTAAAATGTATATGGCTGTATAGTGAGTAAATAGGACGAACTATGAGATACTCATAGAAAGATATTGAAGTGGGTCATTGTAACTTGTTCTAACTGGATTTTCTGTTGTAAGAGAATTATTGATTACTAAAGTTAGCATATTTAGTGTTTTTGTATCTTGAAAAATCAGTGGATATCCTATTATATTTCTTTATGTGATTACCCATTTTTACCCAAAGAGGTATCCCATCTTCAATGGTCAGTTTGTTATAGTTTTTTTTAATTGTCAGTGGCTGCAATATGTACTCTTGGATCTCAGTTTAGTATTCTTAAGAAACACCTGCTGGTGTCTGTTTGCAAGTGCCTTTTACCTTGGTTTACAATTGTGGCCTCTTATTGAAGTTCCTAAGAAATCCTGCTTGTCCATTTTCTTGTATAGTAAACTCTCTCTTTGTGAGGCTATGTGCAGATTAGCTTTTATGCAGTGACCCTATTTCTACTAGTAATTCCTGATGTTCAAGGTAAATTAGCTTTTATAGCATTAGTGCAGTTCAGAAAATGTAATTGAAGGCTTCATGAGATGAAGCAAAGTCATTTATACAGATAACCTGCCCCACACAGGAGAGGAACATATGACGACGTTTTGGTCTGACTTAGATCATTTACAAGTCACACTTGTAAATGGTCCCAAGTCTGGCTGAAACATTGTTATAGACTTCTCTCTCCCATGTGCAGGTTATTTATGTAGTGTTCCAGTCATGGTATTGTGCCTTTTTATTCTTGATCCCCTTCACCTTCCATGCCATAGTTCTATGGGTTTTCAGTCTCTGTCTGTGCTGCTGTTTTATGCCACGAGCACTGCTCACTTATATTAGCAGTGAGTGGTAAATTTGGGCCTAGATATGAGAGAATGGGTCGATGTGGTAAGTGTTCATTGTATTAAAATAATCCTGCCACATACAGTGCATAATAGGAAAAAATGCAACTAGTATATTTTTGGTTTAAAATAGAGACTTTGCAGTGTATTTTCGGATGGTTTTTATAAACATATTCTAGGTTTCTTGGTCTTATTTGATAGAATGGAAGATGTATTACAAAAATTGAGATGATTATGATTGGTTTCAGACTGAAAGTATCTTGAAATTGAGCTGAAAGTAGTGGAAATGTTTGATTTTATTGATATTCCTGAATAAATAAATCACCTCATGCATCCAACTGGTCAGTCTGATAGGTGTTCACAAATGTGGTGACATTATTTACACAATTATTACTGTAATGCATAACAGTAAGCCTTCTATTTTTGTGTGTGAATAAAAATTAAAAATGGAATTCTTGTGTAAAGCCTGGTAACATAACTAATGAACAGAGGAAATGTTATTTTAGTTCCAGGAATGCCTGCATTGTTTATTCTGGACCCTATTTTAAAACTGGCATATTTTGAAATTTGCATAAAATTTGCCAAATTACCAGTTTCTGATCACTTTATTGGGTAATTGAGATAGTTGATTGGGCGATTGATTGTGCTCAGTCGATAAAAATGGAAGACATACTAGTGAAATAACTGAGAATTTGGTCGACTGGAGCAATGTAATTGGTCTAAAATGGGACTCAAATTGGGCAGAATCACCGATGCATAAATATCGCTGACACAGCAGAATTCGCGAAAGCGTAATTTTTCCAATTTTCCATCAAATTTTGTACTTTTGTTTTATTACCTACTGAAAAAGATTCTCTGCTATTTCATAAGAAAGATAACAGAATTTTTTTTTTTAAATTTCTTGGACACTATGGACAGGTTTCAGATTGGGAGTCTGGACAATGAAAGGGTTAAAGTCATTTACCTTTATGCAGTTTTGATATATGCACCAGGGTCTTTTAACCTATCCATCATTAAAAGCAATGACTCTTGTACTCTATAAATATGTCACATTTTTCTTCTATTGACTTAGGGTCTTAGATTATAATAATGTAAGTATAGTTTATTACCAATGTAATTCCACTAATTTGTAAGGAACAAAGAATTTTATCAGATTATTATACAAACATTTCAGTCCACCTTAACTATTCTGCTCTTTCTACATGCTATTCCAGTTTGCCATTTATTCCTCTTATATTTAATAGTTTGAAGAATACTCTCTGTTAGGAAGTAGTTTTTTCCAGTCCAAGTTAAAGCTGTCTGTCATTCCATTTCTTGTATAATTTCTGTAGTATCATTTCTGTAGCTTAATTTCTGTAGCTTAATTTCTGTAGCTAACTAAGTAGATTTGGTATATAGTAATGTTCTATTTAATGACCAGGATGCTTTCAAGAGAAGGGAGTCTCAAAGATTTTTTCACTACACAAACTCTGTTTACCTACAGACATTTTATAATCAGAGATACATGCCATGGAAAAAATCTCGTCCTATATACAATACTTTAATACAGTTAACTTCAAATTTTGTTGAAGTTATCAGGCACCAACAACTTGTAAATAAAGAATAAACATGGTTAAAGAATTGGATAGAAATTACTATGAAGGTAACTATTTTTTAAAATTTGAGATATTACTGTTGTTTTTGAGCCAGTGCATTTTTTTTTTTATTTTATATTACTGGTGCATATATAATACATTCACATTTTTTGATAAAAAGTTAGTCAGTGACATGCAATATTCTTTGATCTGTGGTAGGTTTGTAATAAAGGCAGATAATTTTTTTTTTCTTTTTGAAGTTATTTTTCTCAGTTTTTAGAATGAAAACATTAATTTTTGTATTTGATCTATGTGCAAAATTAGCGTATATTCCAGTACAGTATGTGCATTAGTTACTTTTACATAGCTTATTATTTAAGAAAAATATGATAGGGAAGATGTTACGTTGTAATTATTTTTGTTAGCATCCTGGCCAAAATTATTTATAAAAAATATTTTCTTGTTCATATGCATACAAAATATTATTGGCTTGTTAATATGTACTGTAAACTGTATTTATAATTTACCTTATTACATTTTCATTGCATATAAATATATGTATATTTTTTTTTACTTGATGCTGGAG
This sequence comes from Cherax quadricarinatus, assembly GCF_026875155.1. Classification (NCBI taxonomy): domain Eukaryota; kingdom Metazoa; phylum Arthropoda; class Malacostraca; order Decapoda; family Parastacidae; genus Cherax; species Cherax quadricarinatus. The sequence goes on along the minus strand of NC_069458.1, from coordinate 20,820,417 downwards.
GAGCAGAGGGTGCACTTTGGTTTGATGTGTCACTAAATACCAATGGTAAAAACGTGTCGGAGGTTGTCGTGTAGCATTGTTGACATTGGAAAGATCAAATTGTTTGTCAGTGGGGCATGGCATATTTTTTATAAATTTTTTTTTTTTTTGCTGGCTCTTTCTTTCCTTTCTTTGCTTTATTGGCTCTAGTGTGAACGTGTGTGTGGGAAGCGAGCTTTAGTTTTATTTTTTCATATTTCCAGTATTATATCTTGTTACTAATATATTTTGTGTATTATCCTCTCAGCTGAAGGTGAGAAGCATTTCAAAATGAAATGCATAATAATGAGCACTTGTATATATAGATTTACTTTGGCTCCTTTAAAATGATGATGGAAGTAGGACTTTTGTTGGCATGCTGAAACTTCAGTTTGCAATAAGCTTTTCTAAATAGACAATATAGAGCTTGGCTTTAAAAGACGAGGCATGCATAATAAATAGTACATTAAGTGTATTTTATAATGTTTCCTTCTGTGGGTCATGCTACCATGGTAGGAAAATAGCCATTGTGATATAAGCAAATAACTAGCATTATCTATCGCTTTTCTCTGCCAAGTGACTCTTGTTACACATACTGCTGAATTTTTGAGATTTTGCTTATTGGGTGTTAGTTTAGCTACTCGTCCTTGGCTGCCTTTGAGTGTAAAAGAAGGTGCATGCTTCTTCTGCTACAGTCTCTTGCAATATTGAATTGCATTACTGATTATTGGTAAGAGTAAATTCTCTCTTTCACATTAATATCAGTCAGACATTTGCTTCAAAGGTTAGATGACTTCATGTTTATCATAGAAATTAAAAGTAAAATTAATTTATTTTGTGTTCTCTTTTTCATTCTTTTCATTGTGCATTGGGATGGTTGGGGGGGGGGGAGGCAAAAAAAAAAAGCACACATTTTGTTTTTGAACTTGGTTCTTTTAGTTAGTCCCTGATCTGTGGTGCTTACATTGGAGTATGTGTTGCTAGCACAAACAGCCTGGTTGATCATGTCATCCTCTAGGAGGTCTGGTCCGTAACTGGGCTGTAGGGGGGATGATCCTTGGAATCAATAACAGACAGCAGGTAGTGTTGCATATTCAATATTAGGACTTATACACATAGTACGTACATAGAATCTCTTTAATTACCAGCTTTTCTCTTTTCTATATATGCTTAAGTAAAAGTTCTAAACAAAAGTTAGTCCTTTTATATATTGGCTGTTGACTCTTGCTAGAACTTTTAAAATTTCTAATAGACACTTATAATTAAAGCCATGCATGTCGTAAGAGGCGACTAAAATGCCGGGAGCAAGGGGAAAGTAACCCCCTTCTCCTGTATAAATTACTAAATGTATAAAGAAGAAAAAATTTATAGTATGTTCTTCTTTTTCGAGTCACCCTACCTCAGTGGGAGCCAGCCAGGGTGCTAAAAAAAAAAAAGAATTAAAATAATTTTGAATATTCAGTCATATCAGGAGATGTTGTATATACATATACATGTTTTATGATTTACATGATATTGAAGAAAGGCTGCAGCATATCATAGAAGTATTTATAAAGTGCAGTGTTACACATGATTTGTAAATAAGTGAAGACTTGGCTGTGTTTTGTCATTTTGCTACACTGTACAGGGAAATTTTGCTATTCACATACTCTGACCATTTCCTGCTGGAGTTTTGAGACTCTATGACCGCGGGTTCAATCCCGGCCGGGGGTATGGTTTGTTTGCAATCGTGTCATTACGATTTCTTGAGTTATGGAATGACTACTGCGATCATTCATGGAACCTTGTCTGTCCCCTTCCACAACAAGGTGTCACTACATTCATTGAAACATAAATATATGAAGAGAAAAACTCTCCTTCATATAATATGCAAATGTTAATAACTCTGTAGGGGGACATTTCTTTTTTGTGAATCTGGGTTGTGTTAAATATTAAAAGGTACAAACACTATATACTGTACATGAAGTCTACACATACAAATGGCCCAAGTTACACACATCTACACACACAAACAGGGTAAATTGAAACCCATTAGAGCTTTATAACCACACAGCTGCAGTAAAAAAAAGTGTGTGAAGATAATCATCTTCCTTGTATTACTGTTTTCCATACAAACAGCCCTGTTTGTTAATTGAATACCAAGGAATGCAATTTGTTTGTAAGTTGGGCATCTCGTGTATGTGAAAAAAATGGAGAAAACTTGCTTTTTGTATTTTTTATTGCTACTCATATTATTTACTGACCAAACAAACACTTGCAACATTGTATTTTGCTGGAAACAATTACAGACAGTGCTTACACCTACCATTTTTATTTCTTTGCAGACAATACATATGTATTAGTTTTTTATTTGGTATAGTACAATAAAAATATGATAGCATATGTGGGAAGGAATGAGGTAATTACTAAAATGGAATGAACAGGGAGAAAAAGAGGCCATAATTGCAAATCAAGATAAAAATAGTTCCAAAAGCATAATTTTTTAAAATAAACTGGTAGAATACTGGCATGGGATCCAAGAGGAGGTGTTAAGAGTGATAACTTTTGTAGAGTTAAAATTAAGACAATAAATAAATATATAAGTTTTGTATTTTCATCTTATAGGGGTTGCAGTTTGCTTTCTTCCATGCTTAAGTTATCATATCATATGAGCCTTGTGGTCACCTAATTTCCCTGGTTTTGATTTTGTTGCTCACATGTGAGTGTAATGCCTTTTTCTTCTTCTTTATAATCTGTTTTACAGTAGAATCTGGAACAATGTAATTGTTTTCTAGTTTGTTAGGGATAATCCCAGTGGTGTTGGCACAGTTGTGGGGATGTGGCAAGACAGTCATATGAAGATGGGAGAGACAATGGTCCTATCATATACTCTGGCTTACCTGTGCTAGACTCTGTGGTGCTTACATTGGATTATGTGTTGCTAGCACAAACAGTTTATCTCCTGAGAAAGAGGGGATACATAAGGTTTTGAAAGTTAGGTGCTTGAACTTCCAGCAGGCATGTGTGAAAACATTAGATTGGAATGGAAGCAAGTGATTTTTATGACTTAACATGGTGATAGAGTGTGAGAAAGGTAACATATATGAAGGGATTTAGGGAAGCCAATTAACCAAATTTGAGTCCTGGGGGTGGGAAGTACAGTGCCTGCCCTCCAGGGAAGGGGATGGGGAGATTGAAGTTCAGAGGATCATCTGCTCTTTGGTGTCAGCACACTTCTGGCAAGACAGTGATTGAGTGAATGACACTGAATGTGCTTCCTCTGATTTGAGTCACCCTACCTAAGTGGGGACGGCTGGTGTGTTTAATAAAAAAATCTACGATTTGCAGTTGGTCAGCCCATACACCGATACCTCATGTAATGAGAGTACACATCTGCTACCACAGTTCCTGGTGGCATAGTTACTTAAATACAGCTCAGCCACTGTCTCCTGAGGAGATGAGGCACCTACTGTCTGTTCTACACAAACATCACATTCTCATTCTTAACTCTGTCACTTCTACTCACAGTTCCACATAGACTTACTCTCTGAAACAACAAAGTTACTCTTACAGTCAGCTGCTGCCACTGACCTTTGTAACAATATGCATGTCATAGAAGGTTGTTAAAAGACCCAATAGACAAAGAAGGAAATACACTTTTTAGAGCCACACTTCTTTGGTATGAAATAACTCTCAGGTTTGAGATACCTGTATTTTCTTACTAGTTCTTGTTCTTGTTTATTTCCTCTTATCTCCACAGGGAAGTGGAACAGAATTCTCCCTCCATAAGCCATGCACGCCGTAAGAGGCGACTAACAAGCCGGGAGCAAGGGGCTAGTAACCCCTTCTCTTGTATACATTACTCAAGTTAAAGAGAGAAACTTTTGTTTTTCTTTTTGGGCCACCCTGCTTCAGTGGGATATGGCCAGTTCGTTGAAAGAAGATTTTTCACATTTTTCTCTTATTTATCATTGCCACTGTCTGTTCGTCCAAACATTCCATTTGTTATAGAATGTTTGGATGAATGTTATTCTGCAACTTTGTTGTAAATATTATATGGAGAATGTATAGGATTCATTCCTCTTGGTCTGATCCCAAAAGCCATTTTCTGTATCAGTTTGTGAAAACTGTAGTTGCCAGGAAGCACCAGATGTCTGATTGATGAGATTATATGCTTGTAAATATCATAACACAATAAGTGCAGAGTTAAATAACTTGTTCATATCCATGTTTATGTAATGGTAATTAATGATACAGTCTTCAACAACTATTAATGTGTTGATATTAATCTCATAGTAGTGTACTGTTACCTGTGTTATTCTGCTGTATACCCTATGCAATTAATATAGAGTATTGTTATAAATTCATTGCCATTGATTGTATCACTTTTGAGAGATGATAACCTTGTCATCATTAACACTTCTGTATTTTGGCTTTCGTACCTACCGGAATGATCATTTAGGTAACTAAGTAACAATATGATAGAACGATCACAGATAAATTCGACTACCTGTACTCAATGTGCAGGGAGACCTCGTCTCATTTTGTTTGGCGTTATCTAACAAGTTTTACATTTCAGGTTAAAGCGGGTGCGGAAAACATGATACAGATGTACAGCACGGGACCAATGCGGGACAAAAAGCTTCTTGGAGAAGCACAACAAATGTTAGCAGACTCTAAAGCAAAAATTGAATACATAAAAATGAGAAGAATAAAAGCCAAACAAACTCAGACGGAAAATGGCCTTGATGCCGAAGGTAAACCTAAAGGTAATTATTTTTCTTTAGTTCTTTTTGCATCAAAGTTAGTGAAGAATAATAAGATGATCTCTGAAAAAATGCAGATGAGGCATTACATGCATATAGCCTCTTTATTTGGACAAGGAAATATTCTTTAAGTAATCATAAGAACATAAGAACATAAGAACGATGGAACACTGCAGAAGGCCTACTGGCCCATGCGAGGCAGGTCCAAGTCTCCTACCGGCTTAAGCCAATGCACCCAACCTAGTCAGGTCAGGTCACATTGACTTAAGGGAGGAACACGGCAACCGACCTGGTAGCACAAGCTATCAGGTCTAACTCACACCCACCCACATCTACTCATGTATTTATCCAACCTATTTTTAAAGCTACACAACGTTCTGGCCTCTATAACGGTACTTGGGAGTTTGTTCCACTCATCCACAACTCTATTACCAAACCAGTACTTTCCTATATCCTTCCTGAATCTGAATTTTTCCAACTTAAACCATTGCTGCGAGTCCTGTCTAGGCTAGATATTTTCAGCACACTATTTACATCCCCTTTATTTATTCCTGTCTTCCATTTTACACCTCAATCATATCCCCCCTAATTCTACGTCTTTCTAGAGAGTGCAGTTTCAGGGCCCTTAGTCTATCCTCATAGGGAAGGTTTCTGATACATGGGATCAACTTTGTCATCCTCCTTTGTACATTTTCCAGAGAATTTATATCCATTCTGTAATACGGTGACCAAAACTGTGCAGCATAATCTAAATGAGGCCTAACCAAGGATGTATAGAGTTGAAGAACAACCTGAGGACTCCTATTATTTATGCTTCTTGTTATGAAGCCAAGGATTCTATTAGCTTTATTGCGAACACTTATGCACTGTTGTCTTGGTTTCAGATTACTGCTAACCAGAACTCCTAAATCTTTTTCGCAATCCGTAATATTAAGATCTACATTATTTAGTTTATATGTGGCATGGTTATTGTCCTGTCCAACATTTAGAACTTTGCATTTGTCTATATTAAACTGCATCTGCCACTTCTCCGACCACTGCATCAGTCTATTCAAATCTTCCTGAGTGCTCGAATGTCCTCGTCAGAATGAATTCGACGGCCTATTTTGGTGTCATCGGCAAACTTGCCGATGTCGCTCTTTATGCCCTCATCTATGTCGTTTATGTAGATTGTGAACAGCAGGGGCCCAACACTGACCCCTGTGGAAACACGCTCGTGACGCTTCCCCACTCTGATTTTTTCCCCATTTTATGCAAACTCTCTGCTGCCTATTTGTCAACCATGCCTCTATCCAGGAAAAAATCTCTCCTCCTATTCCATGTGCTTTAATTTTCCTCAATAGTCTCTGATGTGGGACCCTGTCAAAAGCCTTATGAAGTCCATATACACAATATCATATTCATTACCATGATCTTACCTCCTCAAATACCTTAGTGAAAAAAGTTAATAAATTCGTAAGGCAGGAACGCCCCTTTGTAAAACCATGCTGAGATTCGTTGATTAATTTATGCTTTTCAAGGTGGCTACGAACTGCCTCGCAATTATTGATTCCATAAATTTTCCCACTATGGAGGTTAGGCTTATTGGTCTATAGTTCGAAGCTAAGGACCTGTCACCTGTTTTGAAATAGGTATCACATTTGCCATTTTCCACTTATCTGGCACCATGCCAGTTTGTAGTGATATGTTGAAAAGATTAGCCAAAGGTGTCTAAGCTCCTCTTTACATTCCTTTAGAACCCTTGATACAGTTCATCAGGGCCTGGGATTTGTTAGGTTTTAATTATATCTATTTGCCTAAGGACCATGTCACTTGTGACCCTAATAGTGCACAGTTTATTATCGTCCTGTTCTATATAATTTATCATTACTGGAATATCGCTGGTATCCTCCTGTGTAAAAACTGAGAGGAAGTATGTGTTAAAATTCTACACATTTTCTTATCACTGTCAGTGAGCTGACCCGAGGAACTTTTGAGTGGGCCTATCTTGTCCCTGATCTTACTTCTGTATACCTGAAAGAATCCTTTTGGGTTAGTCTCGATTCTCTTGCAACTTTAACCTCATAATCTCTTTTTGCTTTTCTAATTCCCTTTTTTATTTCTCTCTTTAACTGAATATACGATTTCTCAATTGCCCCTCTCCTCTTTTGATTTTGCCTATGTATGCCTCTCTTTTGACCAATCAGATATTTTAATCTATTGTTCACCATTTAGGATCATTTTTGTTTGATCTGATTTCCCTATTTGGAACATAATTTGCAAGAGCTAAACATGCCCTGGAAAGCATCATATCGCAACCCCCACCTCCTCCCCTTTAGTCAGGTCTTTCCTTTTTCACCCACCAAGTAATTTTTCAGCCCTAGAAATCAGCCCAAGCGAAAGTCGGGGGTGGAGACTTGTTGCCAATTTGGGGGTTTCCATAATATTAAAATGAAGATTTGTGATCATTTTCCCCCAAGTCATCTTTAACCCTAAAGTTTATTAATTAGTTTCCCTACTGGCAAGAACCAAAGCAAGGGTTTTCCCCTAGTTGGCTCTGGCCAAATGTTTTAAAAAACAATCCTGGATCGTTCAAGAAATCACCTGACTCAAATTTTTCCTGTAAATGCCCACCCCAATCGTCTATAGTTAAAAACTCCCATTGCAAATTTTTTCGATGTAGACCCTTACGAATTTCATCCCATAAAGTTTACTCACTCCCCATCAAGATTTGGGGCCCTGTAAATCCCCCCAAAAATTAGTTTTTCTCGGCCCTCGAAAGCTGAACCAAACAGATTCAGTGGTGCCTTTCTATTTAATATCTTGTCTAACACAACAATTTTTTAAAATTCTCGATATACATCGCACCCCCCCCTTTTCTGTTGACCCTGCAGTGTGGAATAATTTATAGCCGTAGTGACATTCAGAGGCACTCCTATCTTTCAGTTTTCCCGGTCTTTGTTATAGAAAAAAATTTATGTTCCTGCACTTCAATTAATTTAGCTCATCTATCTATTTCTTACCTCCTGCTATTGTATGTAAACCTTAGGGAGCTAGTCCCTTGTCCCCTCGCTGCCCCCCCTTGTTTGCTGACCTGTCTTTGTCTTTTGATAATTCAGCTAATCCCTTTTATAATATTTTTGTTTCCACCCAAGTGTTCAACCGTTGTTTCCCACCACCCCAACCTATCTTCCTCAGTTTAAAAAATCATGGGCTTTCCCAAGGGCCTTCTAAATCGATCTGCAAGTGCTCCCACCCCACCCCAAGAGATTACCCCACCCTTGCATACTTTCATTTTTGCCAAAAAATTTTGTTCCAGTTGTAAATGTGGGTTGAAAAGTTCCTTGCAGTATCTGTCTAGCCACAATTTAACCAATTGCCCTAGAAACCATTCATTTCCTACTCCCCTTCTGGGCAAAGCTACATATTGGGATCCCCCCCTTAACTTAATGAAATTATACTGACCTGTACTTATCTAGCAGCTCTTTTTCCCCCTACCCTTTCCCCAAATACATTTCCACCAGCACTAAACGTTTGGGTTTTTCCCATTCCCTGACTAAATTTTTCCAGCCTGTTAAAAAGTCCCCAACCCCAGCCCCGGGGGAAAGCACATTATCCTCTTCTTCTTATTCCTTTACAAAAAGCCGGTAAAATGTATTTTAAAACCTGAAGTCCCAACCACAAGAATCGTTTTCCTCCATTAGCGGGGGCAGTAGTCCCCTTTACCTTCACTGGCCACTGAAGTACATTCACCTGAAGAACAGGAAAAAATTTCCTACCTTCAGATCTTCACTCTTAATTTTCCCTTTAAATTATCGCCTTCCATTATGTGAACCACTCGCCACTTGTAGGGGTGCGGACTGCCCTCACTGCGGTAGCCGTTGCTACCTCCCACTACACCTCCTCACAGCGAGAGAAGACTGCCCTCCTGCTAGAACCCTCATTCCCCACAACTCCGCCACCTCACACCTCTCCCAGACCCATTGGGGGGCCCTTCGCTCCAAATCTCCCCCGGAGAAGAAGACCTCCTCCTTAAACTCTCCAACCTAAATTTTTTTAAAACTGCGAAGCAACCCTGCTTTGGAACCGCCACACAAAAATCCCCAAAGCAGCTCAGGGTCTGTGCCTCACGGACGACTGACCCACGTGCCCCTTACCCACTAGGCAGTGTGCCCCAAAAAAAAAAGAAAAAACTTTCATCATCATTCAAACTTTCACCATCACTATACGAAAACATGCTTTGAAAGGGTGTTCAATACGACAGCTTGCATCCCCCCAAACTCCCAAAAAAACCCCAAACCCCCTCCTTTCCCCCTTTGGGGTTTTTCGGGACTAGTCGGCTTACCCCCCGGGGGGTTTTTTTACGTACTAGTACGCCAAAATTCTAGCGCCCCAAATCTAGTGGGAAAAGCTGGTGGGCCTACTATAAAAGAATGGGTCAGTGGCCAAGGCACAGTATAAAAAAAATCCTGCGCCACAGGGCAAATGAGAAAAAAAAAAACGCCCCCTTTTTTTTTTGAAAAAAACAGCGACTTTGCACTGTATTTTGTATGGTATTTTTTTTAAAATTTTAGTTTTTTTGGTTCATTTTATAAAGGAAACAAAACAGAAATTAAATGATTTTGAGGGTTTTTAAAAAGAAAAGTCCTTGAAATTGAGCTCAAAGTAGCAGAAATTTCGATTTTACCAAAGTTAAAAAGAAAACAAACATGCCAATTCCAATTCACGTCAATGTGATCTAATATTCTTTTCACGTGCGCCATTTTATTTAACCATTTTTTAACATAATGCAGTAGTCTGCTAACGTAAATCTTCTTTTTTTTGGGGAATAAAAATTCAAAGTGGAAAGCAAAAAAATGTAAAGGGGCTTGAGACGTGACAAGAAAGAGGAAATTCATTTGTGCCGGGAAATGTCTTTCTTTTTATTCTGGACCCTTTTTGGGAAATTGGGCTTTTTGAAATTGTGTGAAATTGGCAAAATTGCAAAATTCTGACCAGTAGGGGATAGTTGAAATTGGTAAATGGGGGGGTTTTCTTCACTCATTCGATAGAAAAAAGGTTTTCTAGGGGAAATACATTTTTTTTGTCGATATACAGGGAAATTGACTAAAAAGGGGGCTAAAAGTGAGAAAAATAGCCGATCGTAAACACCCGCCGGACCGCTAACTTCGCGAAGCAAATTCCATAATTTTCCATCAAATTTCAAATTTTTGGGTTGTCATATGATCGGGAAAAATCCTATTTTTTCCAAATTTTTTTTTTTTTTTTTTTTTTTTTTTTTAAATTTTGGCCGCCCCTGAAAAACGAGTCCGGAGAGGGCCAGTCCCCCCAAAAGGGTAAAGTCGGGTACTGTTTTTGCTTTTTTTCCAGACTCGGCCCCTAACCGGTTTCCCCAAAAATTCCTTCACAAAATATTCCCCCACCAGCCCCCAACGTTGTCAGGGGCCCAAAAACCACTTTCTCCATTCAACGATCTAACACCCATGCAGCTTGCTGAAGCCAACTTCTCACCCACAAAACCACCTTTTTACCCCCTACCCCCAACCCGTTTTGGGGACGCCCTTACCCTGCCGCCTTTCCCTACAGATTTATACGCTCTCCAATTTTATTCTCTTTGTTTCTTTTCTCAAATGACCAACCCCTCAAAAACCCCCCTTTCACCCAGACTAATACTTTTGTAACTCCACACCCCCTCCTTTTTCCACACATGAATTCTCTCTTATTTACCTACACATTCCCCTTTAGACACAAAACCCTACGCCTCCACCTGCCCCTCGCTGCCATTTAAAACCCATGCTTCCACCCATGTAAGAGTGTTGGGCCCAAAAACATGTTCAAAAAATTCTCATGATGAGCAAAATAATCATAAATTATTAAAACAAAGACATTCCCATTCACTTTTTTTTTTTCTTCTTTTGCATACCCTCCAAATTCATCCCCAACTCTGCAATTTCCTTAGAATCTCCAAAGAACACAGTGTCTCAGCAAAGAGCAACTGTGACAACTCCCATTTTGTTGATTCTTTATTTTTAAAACCCCACCCTCAGCCAAACCCGCATTACTTCTCTTACAACCCCATCTATTTAAAATTTAAACAACCACAGTGACTCACACATCCTTGTCTAAGCCTACTTTACTGGGGAAAAATTTTTCCCCCTTCCTACATACTCTAACTTGAGCCTCATATCCTCGTAAAAACCTTCACTGCTTTCGTAACCTACCTCCCACACCATAACCTCAAATCTGCCCATTGCCCCCCTACCCCCTGTCATCGCCTTTTCCAAAAACCCTAAATGCCACAAAACCTCTTAGTTATTAAAATTTCTGTTCACTTAGTGTTTCCCTGTAACACCCGGCCACACACCCCTACCCTTTCCTAAAGCCTCCTTGTTTACTGCTATCCTGTTCTCGTCTTCCTTAATCTTTCAATAATAACCCCACCATACACTTCCAGGGGACACTCAACAAAATTTTCCCCTTTTAATTTTTGCACTCTCTTTTTTCCCCTTTGCCCTTTTTACAAAGGAATATGCATGCCTTTGCCCAAACCCTAGGTACCTTACCTCTTTCCCAAAATTTTTAAATAAATGCACCAACCACCCAAAAAATATATCCCCACCTGCTTTAACATTTCTACTTTTTTCCCCAAGTGACACAGGAAAAGGGAAGGGTTTTGAGGATAACAAAAAATAGGTGAGAGAGATTGGGTATCGATTGGGGGGGGGGTATGGAGGAGGTAATGATTCAAAATTTGGGAGTGATTCACGGATGGGGGCTAGAAAGATGAGGGAAATCAAGAATTGATAGGGGAAAAAAGGGGAGTGGTGCCTTAGGGTTGTGGGGACAAAGAACTTTGTCCTTGGAGGCAAAGAGGGGAATGTATGGGGTATAGTCTTACCAACGCTCTTATTGGTTGAAGCATGGTATGAATGTTTCAGCGAGGAAAGGGGGCGGGAGATGCATGTTAGGGAATGTGTGGGGTGAAATTGCGAGAATTGTGTTTTTAAAATTAGGAGGGGTGCGGGGGTTACCAAAACTGTGTCCCGAGGGTGGGGGAAAGGGTTGTTGAGGTGGTTCGGACTGAGAGAGAAGGGGCGAAACAGAATGACTTCAAGAGTGTATCTCGTAGTGGAAAAAGGCGGGGTTTTGGGGGGGGCCCCAGGAAAGGTTGGAGGGGGGGGGGTTTTAAAAAGGTTTTTTTGTGCGGGGGCTTGGACTTCCAGCATGCAGCGTGAGGTGTTTGATAGGATAATGCCCGACAAATGGTTTTTAAAACTTGACGGCTGTTTTGGGGTGTGAGCAAAATAAATTTATGAAAGGGGTTTAGGGGGAAAACCCGGGAGGCTGGACTTGAGTCCTGGAGTGGAAGTACAGTGCCCGCACCTGAAAGGGGGGGGTTAATGTTGCGTTTAAAAACTTTGTTATACACCCTTCTGGGAAAACAGTGATGGAGTGAAAGATGGGAAAGTTTTTCTTTTCGGGCCACCCTGCCTTGGTGGGGGTCGGCCCGTGTGATAAAAAAAAAAAATATTAACAACCTTACTAATTTTGGGTTACTGTTTCACTTTATAGCACAAAAATTTTTATTATTTTGTTCTTTTTTTTCATTAATTGTAATATTTTTCATATTTCTCATAATTCAGCCGCCAATGTTTTGTACTTTATACGTATATGCTTCTAAAAATGTTGTATTCTGAGCACCTCGCAAAAACAGTGATAATTCGAGTGGGTGAAAGTTTTTGAATGTGAGAAGTATTTTCTTTTTGGGGGTTTTTTTTCTTTTTTGGGTCACCCCGATTCGTGGGGGAAAGGCCCCACTTGTGAAAAAAAAAAAAATTAAACCCAAAATAAAATAAATACATGGTTTTTTTTAAGTCAATTATATGTTTTTTTTTTATATTTAATGAAAATTTTTTTCCCCTTTTTTTTTATATTTTTTTGTAATACGCTTAACAAACAGAAATTGTTGTAATATACAACGTGTGCTTTTCATCAGCTGTCACATTTTGGTAATGGCACTTTTAATTTTTTTGCTTAAAGAATTGATAGGCTATTTAAAAGTGTTTCTAAAGCATCCCTTGTATATTGAACGCGAAGATTTTTATTGAAGCACTCTGAAATTTTTTCCCACCACATCTCCTCATGAACCGTTCACGGGGGCGTTGACCCCCGAAACACCCTCCCCGATATATACTCCCTCCCAATGTATAAATAAATGGTCCTCGTGGAAAAAGAAATTGTAAAATGCAAAACAATGTGTTTTTAAAATTTAAAATACAAGTGAGGGGTGGGGAGATGTAAGCAGTAAAACCCATATTCTGATTTATTTTGGTGGTTCACTATGGGGTTTAAAAAACACTTTTTTCTTAACCCTTGATGTCCAACCCCCAAACTGAAAAATGTCCACGTGGTGAAAAAATTTAAAAAAAAAAAAAATTCTTAAGAAATGGTAGAAAATTTTTTTTGAAGGAATTTAAAAAAAGAGTATGAAATTTGATGGAAATTAACAAAATTTTGCTTCAAAAATTTTTCTGGTCAGCGAAATTTTTGCATCTTGATTTTCCACTTTTAGTCTGTTTTGGCCAATTACATTGATCCCGTAACCAAATTTTTTAGCTATTTTTGATAAAGTCTTTCCCTTTTTACGATTGGCACAAAAAACCGTCCAATCAACATTTCAAAGTATGCCATTTTCAAAAAAGGATCCAGAATAACAAGCGACATTGCTGGGACTAAAATATTTTCCTTTGTTTATTAGTTACTTTTCCCAGCTATTCACATGAATTCCATTTTGAATTTTTTTTTGCATCAAAAAAAAAAAAATTACAAATTTTGCATTTTTGTAATCACTGTATGAAAAAATCAGTGCATTCGTTTAGGCTATTCGATAGACCTTTGGGTGGGGTTTTGCAAAGTGATAATTTGCATACTTGGGGAAAAAAGGCAAAAAACGAAATTTCTGCTGTTTTCAGACCCAAAAACAAACAAAA
>NC_069458.1:20804021-20806185 GCF_026875155.1 Cherax quadricarinatus | reverse complement strand
TCACCCTCCCTCGGTGGAGCGACCAACTTTTTGAAAAAAAAAAAAAAATTTTTTTTTTTTTTTTTAGGCGAGGCAGCCAACAAGTACAACTTAGAAACTCCTGTAGATGTTCGAATTGAAGAGCTAATTCACCGGCTACACGTCGAGTGTCGGTGTATGGAGGGAGCCAAGAATGCAGTTCGTATGCTGCAAGCTAACAAAGTTGCAGCTGACAAGAAATATCTACAGGAAGTGAGTGTTCCTCTCTATCATTTTCACTCACGGAATTTTGATTTCTTATCAACTTTCTTGTTTTGCAAATGCTGTATGCTCTTTTTTACAGTTCTTCAAAGAAAGTACAGAGATTCAAGATTCGGTGAATTTTGTTCAGCTGAGATAGTGGAGGTGTTAGTAAGATGTTGGTATTAAATGTTATGAAATGGCAGAATCTTTGAGAAATATTGTATGTAGTGGAGGAAGATGGTCTAAACCAACACTAAAATAATGCCCTCACACATGAAACCATTTGGTACATTTCTTATATGTACATATCAATTAATATTATTTTTACCCTCAAGGGGGATGCCTTGATGAGAGTCAAGGGCTTCTGATCCAAGGAATGGGCTTATCATCCCCTTCCTTGGATTGAACCTGATTGTGCTTTCTTAAAATTTTTGACATTTCATTACAGGGTACAATGGCAGATAAATGGAAAGTGGCACATAATGTCCCAATATGTACAACAGATAGCATAACTGACTTGACTTGCAGACCAGTCTTACTAGTAAGCATTGTTGTAAAATTACTCAAAAAAGCCATTAAAGAAAAAATGGATAAAATGCTTGCAGAATATAATATGCTTCCTTTCAGACACTTCAATTTTAATTTTTTGGGTTACCCCGCCTCAGTGGGAGATGGCCGACTTGTTGGGAAAAAAAAAAATCTGTAGATCAAATCCAGTAATAAAGAAACATTTTTTTTTTTTTTAACATTCCAGATGTCTCCCACCGAGACCGGGTTACCTGAAAAAGAAGAAAACTCTAAAGATTATCTTATTTTTACATTTAATAATTTATATGGCAGAAGGGGTTACTAGCCCCTTGCTCCTGGCATTGTAGTTGCCTCTTATGACATTCATGGCTTACAGAGGAAGAATTCTGTTCCACTTCCCCACAGAGATAAGAGGAAATAAGAACAAGAACTATTAAGAAAATAAAAGGAAACCTAGATGGGTGTGTATGTATATACATGTAAATAAAAATACATGTTTATGTGAATTACTAGTTGTACAGTCCTAACTTAAAATCATAATCAGATTCTTTCTTTCTTTCAACACACCGGCCATATCCCACCGAGGCGGGGTGGCCCAAAAGGAAAAATGAAAGTTTCTCCTTTTACATTTAGTAATATATAGAGGAGAAGAGGTTACTAGCCCCTTGTTCCCGGCATTTTAGTCGCCTCTTACAACACGCATGGCTTACGGAGGAAGAATTCTGTTCCACTTCCCCACTGAAATAAGAGGAAATAAGAACAAGAACTATTAAGAAAATAAAAGGAAACCTAGATGGGTGTGTATGTATATAGATGTAAATAAAAATACATGTTTATATGAATTACTAGTTGGACAGTCCTAACTTAAAATCATAATCAGATTCATCTGCCAGATATGTGCCTTGCAAAATACTGATTGTGTCAGTAGTGTGTATTCAGGTCCACCTATATGAGTTCCTATCTAACTGCTATACGGTCTCACATGACTTAAATGTCTCTGCCTAGGCCGTCAGCTCTGCCGAGGCTAGGCTCCGTCTTGCTCCTTAAGAAAATCTAGCCCATTTATATTTTTTTTTGTAATCATTTAACCATGATTTACTGCCTCCTCCACATTTCAGTTTGCTTTGTTCTGCAGATTTTTTTTAATATATAGTTAATAAATAATAAAGGATAAAGATGATCAGTGGATCTGCAAATTTCAATGTACAGTGGACCCCTGCATAACAATCATCTCCCAACTCGACCAATTATGTAAGTGTATTTTTGTAAGTGCTTTTGTAGGTGTATTTTTGGGGGTCTGAAACGGACTAATCTAATTCACAATATCTCTTATGGGAACAAATTCAGTCTTTAATGGAACCCAAACAGACTTCTGGATTGAAATAATATCGTTATCCGCGGGTCCACTGTATTT
>NC_069458.1:20769021-20799021 GCF_026875155.1 Cherax quadricarinatus | reverse complement strand
ACTATAAGCTCCAACTGTGGGTCATCATATGATTAAGACCCATGTCAGGAAACACTTGTCCTGTTTCTTGACAAACTTTACCAGGGTAGATAGAAGTATAACTAGCAGCTGTAATACCAGGGTAGATAGATATATAACTAGCAGCTGTAATACCAGGGTAGATAGAAGTATAACTAGCAGCTGTAATACCAGGGTAGATAGATATATAACTAGCAGCTGTAATACCAGGGTAGATAGATATATAACTAGCAGCTGTAATACCAGGGTAGATAGATATATAACTAGCAGCTTTAATACCAGGGTAGATAGAAGTATAACTAGCAGCTGTAATACCAGGGTAGATAGATATATAACTAGCAGCTGTAATACCAGGGTAGATAGATATATAACTAGCAGCTGTAATACCAGGGTAGATAGATATATAACTAGCAGCTTTAATACCAGGGTAGATAGATATATAACTAGTAGCTGTAATACCAGGGTAGATAGATATATAACTAGCAGCTTTAATACCAGGGTAGATAGATATATAACTAGCAGCTTTAATACCAGGTTAGATAGATATATAACTAGCAGCTTTAATACCAGGGTAGATAGAAATATAACTAGCAGCTGTAATACCAGGGTAGATAGAAGTATAACTAGCAGCTTTAATACCAGGGTAGATAGATATATAACTAGCAGCTGTAATACCAGGGTAGATAGATATATAACTAGCAGCTGTAATACCAGGGTAGATAGATACATAACTAGCAGCTGTAATACCAGGGTAGATAGAAATAACCATCAGCTACAGTTATTATTGTAACGTAGCTATAATAATGATATAAATCTTACTAACAGCTATAATAGTGAAGCTATTAATATAGCTAGTAGCTATATCAACTATAGCTTGGAACAAAGAGAAGATCAGTATTATAGTTTTCCATCATTTGTGTTGGTAAGTAAGCAAGTTCATCATTAACAGAACACCATTGTTCTTACCACTTCTAGTTGCTGCTGCCTCTTTCTTCCTTTGTGATGTGTATTTAATGTCGGAGTCTTGTGATGTGTAGTAAGTGCTGGAGTCCTGTGTTTGTTTCTTTGTGATGTGTAGTAAGTGCTGGAGTCCTGTGTTTGTTTCTTTGTGATGTGTAGTAAGTGCTGGAGTCCTGTGTTTGTTTCTTTGTGATGTGTAGTAAGTGCTGGAGTCCTGTGTTTGTTTCTTTGTGATGTGTAGTAAGTGCTGGAATCCTGTGTTTGTTTCTTTGTGATGTGTAGTAAGTGCTGGAATCCTGTGTTTGTTTCTTTGTGATGTGTAGTAAGTGCTGGAATCCTGTGTTTGTTTCTTTGTGATGTGTAGTAAGTGCTGAAGTCTTGTGTGTTGCTTGGCACCTAAGAAAAATTAAGAGTTATATATTATCATGTAAAGACTGGTGTGTTTAGGAAGTCTCAAGAGTGTGTCACTGTTTTAACATTAAAAGTATAAATGTCAAGCACTTGTGTTGCTTCCTGGCTCGTGGACACAGTCTTGTTTACTTTTAAGAGGCACGTCAGTTCCCCTGTTTTTTAATGTTATTTTATTTCCACTATAATTTACCTCGTCCATAATTACTATCACATTTGCTTTGTCTGCTTTCGTAAGGTGAAATCTAGGATCTTTCCTTAATTCATGGTATAACTTCGCTCAGACCTTTACAACACAACTGTCTGTAAAGTAAAAGGACACAAGTGCAACTAATGTGACATTTTTATTGTGGCAACGTTTCGCTCTTCAGGAACTTTGTCAAGTCGTTACAAACGGTACTTGGAGACAGAGGGTATATATAGGCTCAGAGTGAGGTGCAATACTAGTGGTAGTAGTAGTAATAGTGATATAAGTTGTAGAAGTAGTATTTTTTCTTTTTTAAACTGCAACATTAACACCCCTCCTTCAGAGTGCAGGCACTGCACTTCCCATCTCCAGGACTCAAGTCCGGCCTGCCGGTTTCCCTGAACCCCTTCATAAATGTTACTTTGCTCACACTCCAACAGCACGCCAAGTATTAAAAACCATTTGTCTCCATTCACTCCTATCAAACACGCTCATGCATGCCTGCTGGAAGTCCAAGCCCCTCGCACACAAAACCTCCTTTACCCCCTCCCTCCAACCTTTCCTAGGCTGACCCCTACCCTGCCTTCCTTCCACTACAGACTGATACACTCTTAAAGTCACTCTGTTTCGCTCCATTCTCTCTACATGTCCGAACCACCTCAACGAACCTTCCTCAGCCCTCTGGACAACAGTTTTGGTAATCCCACACCTCCTCCTAACTTCCAAACTACGAATTCTCTGCATTATATTCACACCACACATTGCCCTCAGACATGACATCTCCACTGCCTCCAGCCTTCTCGCTGCAACATTCATCACCCATGCTTCACACACATATAAGAGCGTTGGTAAAACTATACTCTCATACATTCTCCTCTTTGCCTCCAAGGACAAAGTTCTTTGTCTCCACAGACTCCTAAGTGCACCACTCACCCTTTTCCCCTCATCAATTCTATGATTCACCTCATCTTTCATAGACCCATTCGCTGACACGTCCACTCCCAAATATCTGAATACATTCACCTCCTCCATACTCTCTCCCTCCAATCTGATATCCAATCTTTCATTGCCTAATCTTTTTGTTATCCTCATAACCTTACTCTTTCCTGTATTCATTTTTAATTTTCTTCTTTTGCACACCCTACCAAATTCATCCACCAATCTCTGCAACTTCTCTTCAGAATCTCCCAAGAGCACAGTGTCATCAGCAAAGAGCAACTGTGACAACTCCCACTTTATGTGTGATTCTTTATCTTTTAACTCCACGCCTCTTGCCAAGACCCTCGCATTTACTTCTCTTACAACCCCATCTATAAATATATTAAACAACCACGGTGACATCACACATCCTTGTCTAAGGCCTACTTTTACTGGGAAATAATTTCCCTCTTTCCTACATACTCTAACTTGAGCCTCACTATCCTCGTAAAAACTCTTCACTGCTTTCAGTAACCTACCTCCTACACCATACACCTGCAACATCTGCCACATTGCCCCCCTATCCACCCTGTCATATGCCTTTTCCAAAATCCATAAATGCCACAAAGACCTCTTTAGCCTTATCTAAATACTGTTCACTTATATGTTTCACTGTAAACACCTGGTCCACACATCCCCTACCTTTCCTAAAGCCTCCTTGTTCATCTGCTATCCTATTCTCCATCTTACTCTTAATTCTTTCAATAATAACTCTACCATACACTTTACCAGGTATACTCAACAGACTTATCCCCCTATAATTTTTGCACTCTCTTTTGCCCCCTTTGCCTTTATACAAAGGAACTATGCATGCTCTCTGCCAATCCCTAGGTACCTTACCCTCTTCCATACATTTATTAAATAATTGCACCAACCACTCCAAGTAGTAGTAGTAGTAATACAATATTGTAGAACAGTTAACTTGCACATGAGTAAAAGGATATAAAAGCTATTACTTGGGTAACATAAAAGTAGGTTAGACAAATATTTCTATTGGAGGCTGGATAGAGGCAGCCTGTTTCACTGTTCATTCTCTGTAATGTGCTTGTGTAGTATAACAGGAGAGACTATGTGATGGCAGGGTTTACTGTTTTCAGGAGGATTCTTGCTAAGACTTCAGAGATAGTGAAGCTGCCTTTGTTTTAATTGTATTAGAAACAGCTATTAGTGCTGATTCAAGGCACCTGAGTCTGTGGAAATTAGTTTCTTTGATCACTAATTGGGCGTCCCTGAATTTCATGAGATGATTGGTGGAATTATGGCGTACGCAGGCGTTGTTCAAGTTATCGTTCCTACATGCATAAATGTGTTCATTGAGGCGGGTGTTGAGCTTTCTTGCTGTTTCACCTACATAAATCTTGTCGCAGCCTCCACAGGGTATAGTGTAAACCCCTGCGTTGACTGGTTCATGGTGCTTTTTGCTCTGGTTAGATCCTTTATTGTCGGTAATTCTACCAACATTATTACAACACAGCTGTCATCAAAGATTTGTTAAGTTATACCATGAATTAAGGAAAGATCCTGGACTTCACCTTATGAAAGCAGACAAATGTGGTAGTAATTATGGACAAGGTAGATTATAGGGTAAAAACAAACATGATATTAGGAGAGAGGGAAATTCATGTGCCTCTTTAAAGTTGTGCATAAAATTTTTCCTTCCTCTTGCTCATCCTGCTAGTTTTACTTTTTTTTTCTACCCTGAGACAGAAGTTATGTTTCCTCACATATCTCTAACTCATCGATGAGTTTAGCTTCAACCTTTGCACCCTTGCCACTATTGCTGCAATACTGAATTGTGAGCACATGTGTGTGTGTGTGTGTGTGTGTGTGTACACGTGTGTGTGTGTGTGTACACGTGTGTGTGTGTGTGTGTACGTGTGTTTGTACGTGTGTGTACGTGTGTGTACATGTGCACGTGTGTGTGTGTGTGTGTGTGTGTGTGTGTGTGTGTGTGTGTGTGTGTGTGTGTGTATTGTGTGTGTGTGTACGTGTGTGTACACTTGTTAATGTTTGTGTTTTATGTAATCTTATTGAATTCTATTTGTTTTGATATATTTTTTCTAATCTGTTTATTCATGTGTGTGTTATTTTAGTGTGATTATTGTGACTGACCTCCAAGCTATATTCATCTTAGTGTTCATTTTCTGACACATTACTCAGCTGTGTCTTCCTGGTGGTTTTATAGGGACATTAACAACTCGTGCCATATCGAGCCCATTACCCTGCGTCATTTTCTGAAGGTTTTCTGTGTTGAGAAAATTATTGACTATTATATTAGAGCACCATTACCTTTAATACTATACAGTACCGACAAGTGTTGGTGAATAAGACACTTGTACAACACTTTCGATTTGTTATAAAGATGGCTTGTCAATTACTGCCCTCACAACTACATATTCTCATAACCACTGAGGGCAGTGGTTATGAGTATAATTGTGAGGGCAGTGGTCATGAGCACTGCAGTGAAGAAGATAGTGTTGAGTTACTCACTGTGTTTCGTAACCATGTGTTGCTATCATGATTCTCAGAAGAGAAGGAAACAGTGTTGAGTCAGTGTGCCAGTCAAGTCTTTGTTAGGTGTGGCCTTTTCTTTTATAGTACCTGTAATTGTACTTGTTTTACCTTGATGCTGTGCCATGTGATGCTGAGTTTGCTGTGACATCTGCCACTTTGTTTGCTGTAGCTGTTACTGTATTGTGTAATGTGTCATCTGTTGCTGTGTTCGTTGCATCTGCTGTGTTGCATCTGCTGCTGTGTTGTCTGTTACATCTGCTACTGTGTTGTTTGCTTGGGAACAAATCTTTAAATTTTCTTGACCTGTATTAAATATTTTAAAAGATGTGAACATGTATATATTATCTTGAAGATGTCATTCTTTTCCTTGTGTTATCTTGTTTACAAAGGACCCTGATGATTACTTGTCATCTTGTCAATCTTAGATCCTGCAAACTGGTGTTGTATGCTGGCTTAGCAGTGTGGGGGGTAAAGTCAGTGACACTAAGCTGTGGATATTGGTTTTAACATCTTATTACCTTCTTCAGTTAACTAATGTAAATTTTTAAAATGGGTGGAGAGGTAAGTCAGATGACCAAAAGCTCCAGTGGTGGGTCATATAATTAAGACCTACTTCAGGAAACACAGTCCTGTTTCCTCCACAACCTTACCTAAGCTAACCTTCCCTAGTCTTCATGGTGGTTCCTCATTTTCTTTTGGTGTATCATAACATGATTTTGCCTTTATGTATTATTACTGCTATTTGTAAAAATGTAAGTTATCCACTCAGCTGATATGTAATACATGCAAGCTGACGGCTTGGAAAAATAAAAGTCTGGTTGAATGGAGTGGTTACCACTGACTAAAATGCCGGGAGCAATGGGCTAGTAACCCCTTCTCCTGTAAACATTTACTAAAAAAGAGAAGAAGAAAACTGTAGTTTAAAGCACCCTTCTGGCAAGACAGTGATGGAGTGAATGGTGGTGAAAGTTTTTCTTTTTTTTTGGGCCACCCTGCCTTGGTGGGAATCGGCCAGTGTGTTAATAAAAAAAAAAACACTGACAAGGTAATTGAACCATCCTTTCATCTCCACTTGGGACAAGTCAGGACCTCAAAGTGCATTTAGCAGTCACCAGACTATCTAGGGTTGTTCTGGTTGTTCTCAGAGTGAGAGACATGGGGAAAAGTGTAAAATAAAACCAGTGAAAAGTAGGGGCACCGTGGGTACAATAAGATAACACTGTATCAACATCCATGGCCTCAGACTATTTAACATCTTATCTGAAGATATCAGAAACACTGCTTGAACAAGAGGAAACTGGACAAGTGTCTAGTGATGGTAGTGATGGATGTGTAGGCCAGTGGACCACCAGTAGAAATAGCCTGGTTGACCAGGCAAGCACCAGATGAACCTGGCCCATAACTGAGAATAAAAAAAATGATCAAAACTCATCAGAAGTACGGTTTCCCATCCTTATCACCTTGTATGTGCCAGAGTTGAACTCGAGCAGCCATTTATTTGATAATTCTTTCAACCTCTCAATTTCATGTTACTTTTTCATACAACTTGCTCTTTATTTTTCCTCATGTGTAGTGTCAACAGTTTGTTGTTATGAAGCTTCTTGTTGGGTCATAAAATATATTGAGAAGTCACCTTGTTATTTATCATTGTGGTGTCCATCTCACTACCACTCTTCTTCCTCTATCTAAGGTATTCCTTTATATCTCCAGAGTAACCTCACTCAGTTCTCTTAAGAACATTCTCTGCTTCCTTTATCTAAGGTATTCCTTTATATCTCCAGAGTAACCTCACTCAGTCCTCTTAAGAACATTCTCTGCTTCCTTTATCTAAGGTATTCCTTTATATCTCCAGAGTAACCTCACTCAGTCCTCTTAAGAACATTCTCTGCTTCCTTTATCTAAGGTATTCCTTTATATCTCCAGAGTAACCTCACTCAGTTCTCTTAAGAACATTCTCTGCTTCCTTTATCTAAGGTATTCCTTTATATCTCCAGAGTAACCTCACTCAGTCCTCTTAAGAACATTCTCTGCTTCCTTTATCTAAGGTATTCCTTTATATCTCCAGAGTAACCTCACTCAGTCCTCTTAAGAACATTCTCTGCTTCCTTTATCTAAGGTATTCCTTTATATCTCCAGAGTAACCTCACTCAGTTCTCTTAAGAACATTCTCTGCTTCCTTTATCTAAGGTATTCCTGTATATCTCTAAAGCTCACTCAGTCGTCTTAAGAACTTTTACCTCTTTTTTGATATTTACTGTGTGTGCTTCAAGCTTCTACCAGTAGATATATCAAATATTACCAGTATAAGAGTAGAAGGGTTAAGGGAAAAGTAAACTTATTTCTGCACACATTGCTGGATCACACAAGTTGTGATTGGCATGTAGGCTTGCAGGCCACATGTAGTAATAGATTGATCAGGCAGTCATTGGAAATCTAGCCAGTGTCCGGGTTGCCGACTACAGGTATTTCCTAGTAAACGTCTGTAGCTTGTTAATTAGTTGCCAGTGAAGTACAGTGTGGAGGTCCTTCCCACAATTCTCCAATATGCATTCTGCTCATCCTTCTCTTATCACTCTTATTTCTCTCTCCTATCATATGGACAATCAAAACTTTCTTAACAAAGGATGTAGTGCAAGTGGTGACACTATTTAAATGTTTTGAGGGTTCATTTAGAGTATTGTTGGGTGCTGGCAGCTCCATTCAGGGCAGGAGAGATATCAGAGATTGAACAGACACAGAAATCATTTATGGCCCTTATAAAGCCAATAAAGTATTTAAATCACAGGAGTGGAGGAGAGATACATAATAATATATATGTGGAAAGTCCTGAAGCACCTTGTTCCAAATCTGCACACTGCCATAACATGTTGGAGTGAGATGGGAGAAAAGCAGGGGTGGCATGGGCATAGTGAGAGGACATTATATCAACATGTGTAGTATCAGATTGTTTAATACTCAACCAGAAGATATCGGAAACACTCCCGGGACAAGTTTTCAAGAGGTTGTGATGGATATGCAGCCAGTGAGCCACCAGCAGCAACAGCCTGGTTGACCAGGCAAGCACCTGACAAGCCTGGCCCAGGGCTAGGCTTCGTAAGTAGAAAGACTCTCGAAACTCATTAAAGGCGCATCAAAGGAGTGCTCGAATTGCAAAGTAATGTTGAATCCGAGGTATCTCAGATTCAACATTAACGGAGCCTTCTGCTTTTCTGTGCTTGACTTGTTCATCCAGAAAATATAAGATAGTCTTTGATCTAGATATAGAAATAGATAATTATTTTCAGCATATAGCTTGGGTGTAAACTTGCAAGTCATCTGTTATCTATCTTGCTCATGTTATCCCATGTACCACTGGTAGAGTCAGTAAAACATTAATA
Organism: Cherax quadricarinatus; assembly: GCF_026875155.1. Classification (NCBI taxonomy): domain Eukaryota; kingdom Metazoa; phylum Arthropoda; class Malacostraca; order Decapoda; family Parastacidae; genus Cherax; species Cherax quadricarinatus. Next base: position 20,790,579 of record NC_069458.1, on the reverse strand, counting down.
CTACTGGTAACACCTCACAGGACTTCATACTACTGGTAACACCTCACAGGACTTCATACTACTGGTAACACCTCACAGGACTTTATACTACTGGTAACACCTCACAGGACTTCATACTACTGGTAACACCTCACAGGACTTTATACTACTGGTAACACCTCACAGGACTTTATACTACTGGTAACACCTCACAGGACTTTATACTACTGGTAACACCTCACAGGACTTTATACTACTGGTAACACCTCACAGGACTTTATACTACTGGTAACACCTCACAGGACTTCATACTACTGGTAACACCTCACAGGACTTCATACTACTGGTAACACCTCACAGGACTCCATACCACTGATAACACCTCACAGGACTTTATACTACTGGTAACACCTCACAGGACTTCATACTACTGGTAACACCTCACAGGACTTTATACTACTGGTAACACCTCACAGGACTTTATACTACTGGTAACACCTCACAGGACTTCATACTACTGGTAACACCTCACAGGACTTCATACTACTGGTAACACCTCACAGGACTTTATACTACTGGTAACACCTCACAGGACTTTATACTACTGGTAACACCTCACAGGACTTCATACTACTGGTAACACCTCACAGGACTTCATACTACTGGTAACACTTCACAGGACTTTATACTACTGGTAACACCTCACAGGACTTTATACTACTGGTAACACCTCACAGGACTTTATACTACTGGTAACACCTCACAGGGCTTCATACTACTGGTAACACCTCACAGGACTTTATACTACTGGTAACACCTCACAGGGCTTCATACTACTGGTAACACCTCACAGGACTTTATACTACTGGTAACACCTCACAGGACTTCATACTACTGGTAACACCTCACAGGACTTTATACTACTGGTAACACCTCACAGGACTTTATACTACTGGTAACACCTCACAGGACTTCATACTACTGGTAACACCTCACAGGACTTTATACTACTGGTAACACCTCACAGGACTCCATACCACTGATAACTCAGGATTCCATACCGCTGGTGATGCCTCACTGGACTCCATACCACTGGTAACACCTCGGGACTCCAAACGTACTCAGAATCTTTCTGAATTGTGGATTAGTTGTGAATTATTTCAGCCGTGGTATTGTGACTTCAGATAAGTCATAATCTATAGATGGATAACACTTTTTAGTCACAAGGATAATGCAAACTACTGTAACAACTTACTGTAGTCAGCTATGATGGAGAACACAGAGGCACCGTGACTGTCAGCTATGATGGAGAACACAGAGGCACCGTGACTGTCAGCTATGATGGAGAACACAGAGGCACTGTGACTGTCAGGTATGATGGAGAACACAGAGGCACCGTGACTGTCAGCTATGATGGAGAACACAGAGGCACCGTGACTGTCAGCTATGATGGAGAACACAGAGGCACCGTGACTGTCAGCAATGATGGAGAACACAGAGGCACCGTGACTGTCAGCTATGATGGAGAACACAGAGGCACCGTGACTGTCAGCTATGATGGAGAACACAGAGGCACCGTGACTGGAACAATATACGTACAAATAACCCGCACATTGAAATTTTATGACGAAGTTTTGGTCTGACTTGAACCATCAGCTAGTCACAGTAGATATAAAATTACTTCTACGTGCCGGTTATTAGTGTAATGCGGAAGAGTTGTACATTAAACCCTGTGAAGAGCAGAGGCGTCTTAGGTAAAATAGGAGAGCACTGTCAACATGGACTTACGAAGGCAGTCTTTGTGTGTGTCAGATGAAGCCGGTTGTGATGGCTATGTAGAATCACAACAAACGTAATAATTAGAAATGAAAACAGGGGCGTTACGGTCTATCCTGGACCAGTATGTTGTCCCTAATAAGGAAAGGTGAGACAACGTCATGTCAAGGGTAGTGGGAGGTGGTGAAGAGACAAGGTCATGTCAAGGGTAGTGGGAGGTAAGGAGGGGTCACATCAAGGGACGTGGGAGGTGAGATGGTCACATCATGGGACGTGGGAGGTGAGGAGAGAAGGTCACATTAAGGGTAGTGGGAGGTAAGGAGAGGTCACATCAAGTGAAGTGGGAGGTGAGGAGAGGTCAGCATCACTCGACAGTGTACTGGGTGAGACAGTCTTCTTCAGAAACTCTCATGTTTCATCACGTACCTCGGATATATTGTATACAGACCATAGCTGACATCAGTGACATACTATAATAATAATAATAATAATCTTTACTGCAAGTACATATACAAAGTATACAGGCCTAACTGACATCAATGACATACTACTACATAGAAAGCCCCCTTTTATGCTGAGCATTTCGGACAGATTAGGTCAGTTTTGTCCCAGGATGGGACCCACACCAGTCAGCTAACACCAAGGTACCTACTTGCTGCTAGGTGAACAAGGACAGCAGGTTTAAGGAAACAGGCCCAATGTTTCCACTTTTACCGGGGGTCGAACCATGGACACTCAGTGTTCCAGCTGAGTGCGCTACCAACTCATCTGCGGGACTAACATTCATTTTAACAGTGTGTGTTAGAGCCGATTGAAGAAGAGTGCTCCTGTGACGTTTATCAGGAAGCTAGATAATCTTGGAAGAGGATCACTTAAAGTTCACCAAACTCCCGCATGGTAGGACTGTTTATATCGCCGACCATTGTCCCGTGGATTGTTCCAGCCACCGTATTGGCACTTTACATTTTCCGTCTGTTTAAAGGACGGCTGAGGTTCCCAGCATGACCAAATAAGAAAAGAGGGATGGGATGGAAGCAGCAATAACCTGATTGATCAGATTTTATAAGGAAGGGCTGGAAAACATGGTGATACCCACACTATGTGCACACACATGAACACCGGCTTTATATATATATATTTTATATATATATATATATATATATATATATATATATATATATATATATATATATATATATATATATATATATATATATATATATATATATATATATAATGTGTGTGTGTGTGTCGTGTCGTGTCGTGTCGAATAGGTAAAACTGGTCAATTAGCAAGAACTCTTAAGTTCTTTCTAAAAATTTTCTCTTCTGTGTTTAAAAATATTTTTTTTTTCATTTATGTTAATGTAAAAATTAATAATTTTGTACCAAAAGAACCTTAGAAAACTTACCTAACCTTATTATAACAAGCGCAATTTAATTTAGCCTAATCCAACTAAATATATTTTAGACAAGTTTACAATAATTTAATAATAAACAAACATAATGAAATATATTTTTTCGTTAGGTTCGGAATGACTTTTGCGAAATTATTGCCTACAAAAATTTTAGCTTGCCTTATTCGGCAAGAAGAGCGCTGCTGTTTAAGCCAAAATCGCAAGTTTTACCTATTCGGCACGCACACACACACACACACACACACACACACACACACACACACACACACACACACACACACACACACACACACACACACACATATGGACGAAGAACAACTCTGGCAACCGGTCAAATTCAGGCAATTTTGTCCTCTCCTCAGCTATTTAAACATTTGTTTAGTTTAACAACTTGGACATGGTTTAGGAATAACGTGTGGTGATGTATTGATTGTATATAATTGGTAGTGTTGTATGTTATGATTGTGTAGTGTATAAGTGATGTATCAGTGATTGTTGTGGAGTGTATAGGTGATGTATTAGTGATTGTGTAGTGTATAGGTGATGTATCAGTGATTGTTGTGTAGTGTATAGGTGATGTATTAGTGATTGTTGTGTAGTGTATAGGTGATGTATTAGTGATTGTGTAGTGTATAGGTGATGTATTAGTGATTGTGTAGTGTATAGGTGATGTATTAGTGATTGTGTAGTGTATAGGTGATGTATTAGTGATTGTTGTGTAGTGTATAGGTGATGTATTAGTGATTGTGTAGTGTATAGGTGATGTATAGTGATTGTGTAGTGTATAGGTGATGTATTAGTGATGTTGTGTGTTGTAGTGTGTTATAGGTGATGTATTAGTGATTGTTGTGTAGTGTATAGGTGATGTATCAGTGATTGTTGTGTAGTGTATAGGTGATGTATCAGTGATTGTTGTGTAGTGTATAGGTGATGTATTAGTGATTGTTGTGTAGTGTACAGGTGATGTATTAGTGATTGTTGTGTAGTGTATAGGTGATGTATCAGTGATTGTTGTGTAGTGTATAGGTGATGTATTAGTGATTGTTGTGTAGTGTGTATAGGCGATGTATCAATGTTTGTGGGGGTTAATGAAGAGGCTGGTTGATGCGTATGCGAAGTGCGGCGTGGATGTGTGACGCAATATATGACGTCAACGTTGACGCCATAGTAATTGCGTCATAGATATCACAAAGAGGCTGGTGACGACACTGCCACACGTGGCAAGACGTTAAAGCCTTTATAACACAAACATATGAGATATTATCTCTCTTAGTTACTACATCAGAGTTGTCTCGTTAACCATATGATTGTTTCAGCATTAACAGTGGTTATGTTAGGTAAAAGGACACGTGTGTAACTAATGCCACATTTTATTGTGGCAACGTTTCGCTCTCCAGGAGCTTTGTTAAGCTTGATAAAGCTTGACAAAACACACGTGTCCTTTTACTTAACATATTATTAGTAATTCTCCCAACATTATTACGACAATGCTTTTATCACTAACCCCATTTTATAAATCTTTACATTAGTCTACCTTACGACTCTGCCCCAGAGATAAGAAATTCTGTTATTCCTTCGGTTCGTGTGTGTGTGTGTGTGTGTTGCTAGTGGCGTCTTGTTATCCATGTTGAGATATTAAGAAATCCGGTTTCTCTGTTCTTTCCTGTACTTTATAATAATCTGCACTCTCTAGAAAGACGTAGAATTAGGGGGTATATGATTGAAGTGTATAAATGGAAGACAGGAATAAATAAAGGGGATGTAAATAGTGTGCTGAAAATATCTAGCCTAGACAGGACTCGCAGCAATGGTTTTAAGTTGGAAAAAATCAGATTCAGGAAGGATATAGGAAAGTACTGGTTTGGTAATAGAGTTGTGGATGAGTGGAACAAACTCCCAAGTACCGTTATAGAGGCCAGAACGTTGTGTAGCTTTAAAAATAGGTTGGATAAATACATGAGTGGATGTGGGTGGGTGTGAGTTGGACCTGATAGCTTGTGCTACCAGGTCGGTTGCCGTGTTCCTCCCTTAAGTCAATGTGACCTGACCTGACTAGGTTGGATGCATTGGCTTAAACCGGTAGGAGACTTGGACCTGCCTCGCTTGGGCCAGTAGGCCTGCTGCAGTGTTCCTTCGTTCTTATGTTCTTATATATGTGGTTATCATATCTCTCTCTCTGCTGTCCGCCAGCGTCGATATCTTAGAACCTTTTCTGTCTAATCATTAACTAGTCACAAAGAAGCGCGAAGGGAAGGGAGCCGAATATATACGAGAGGGGGGCAGGGCCGGGAGTAGTAGAGGTAGAGGTAGTGCAAAAGTGACAGAGGTGGCAATTAGAAGGGAGTGATGGTTGTGTGTGGGTGGGTGTTGGAGGACGTGAGGTGTGTACGACCTTGTGCAGGCCAAGTGTGACGTCACCCAAAGCCTCCGCCGCGTATGATGGCACTGCAGATGTGTGAATGATGACACTGCAGATGTGTGAATGATGACACTGCAGGCGTGTGAATGTAAGGTTTGTCAGGAAACAGGGTCATGTGATGACCCACAGCTGGAGCTTTTGGTCATCTGACCGAGGCCTTCCACTGGCTTACCTCTGCATCTCTTTAAAAGTTTTGGCTGTTTATTATAAAAAAATACATAGATTGTTTATTGCTGGAACAAGTGTAGGTGTTAGGAATATTGTTGGCACAAGTGTAGGTGTTAGAAATATTGTTGGAACAAGTGTAGGTGTTAGAAATATTGTTGGAACAAGTGTAGGTGTTAGAAATATTGTTGGAACAAGTGTAGGTGTTAGAAATATTGTTGGAACAAGTGTAGGTGTTAGAAATATTGTTGGAACAAGTGTAGGTGTTAGAAATTGTTGGAACAAGTATAAGTGTTAGAAATACTGCAGGAACACGTATAGATGTTAGAAATATTGCAGGAACAAGTGTAGGTGTCAAAGAGGAAACTAGATGACTACCTGCGTGTGTGCCGTCAAGTCAACCAGGCTGTGGTTTATATGTGGTCCGGTGGTTTAGCAATAGCCTGGTGGAGCAGTCAGTAACCAGAGAGGCCAGACTCCGGACTGGACCACGAGAGTAGGAAAACTTTCCAAACAGATCTCAGTTAAATCACAGTCAAAAAAGTTAACTTATTAATTTCCCATTCAACCAGTCTCTTGCTGTTAACAGCATCCCATCCCCCTCCACACACACAGCTATCATAGCCTGGTTAATGTGCTGCTTGGCAGTAGTAGTCCTCCATTTTGTTCTTAAAGACTTGTACACTTGTTCCAATAATATCTGGGTTATCTGTTGGTAATAGGTTCAAGAGTCAGGGTAACTCTGGTGAATAAGTAACTTTTATGCTTTGTATCTCACACAAGCATGAGTGCGCTGGTCGAGTCTCAGATCCTTGCCCTGCTTAAAATACAGTCCTCTTCATAATTGGTTCCTGGCCTTTCGGGGTCTGTCATACCTACTCTTGAAACTATGTACAAAGTTTGCCTTCACCATTCTAACATCCCTGTGTTTGGGTAACTTCCCATATGTGACTCCTTGTTCCCTATTACCGGCGTCTTCTTCTTCCATGTCACATCGTGTGAATATCTTGTATGTCGTAATCATGTCTTCTCTGATCCTCTCTCCTTGTCTTGTTCAATTCCTTAGCTCTGGGATCAGTCTTGTTACAGATATCTGAGTTTTCTTACGTTCCCTAACATGCTCACTCAGGTGTGGGCGTCATGCTGGTGCTGCGTCCTCTATATATCATGTCAAGTCGCCAAAAAGATTCTTTGTTGAGGTTGCTGAAGGCAGTTCAAAGATTAACTAACTTTGCCTATGCTGCCAATAAGTGCTTTATGTACACTTCTGGCGGTATGCGAGGAGAGAGGGAAAACTGTGAGCTGGGGAAGAGAGAGTGGGACGTGAGGGGATGGTGGGGGACAATGGCAGGCGGGGAAGATGGAGAGAGTGGAGGTGGGGAAAAAGAGGGGACATGGGGAGAGGATGCAAGGACGCTCAAGGTAATTGGGAGCGTTTCATGTATTTCCACTCTCAAGTTTATTTCCTCAGGAAAAAAACAGGGTATTTTTTAATGCAGTTAATCTCCCCACCTTCAGCATATCTCGTGTAGGCCTCAACTTACCTTCGTATACACTAAGCCACGGAGAAAGCCTCTTGAGATAAAGAAGTGGGGAGTATTGAGGCGGCATCAGCAGCAGCACTGGCTAAATATACAAGGGAAGGCACGCGTGTTTGTGTGTGTAGCGGCACATGTGGAGGTTTAACACGCTGTAGGTTGGTGCACCTTCAGGACGCCTCACCATGCAGGGATATCACTTTTGTTTGTTGCTCTCTGGTAGCTTCATCATACAGGTATAAAGGAACATATCACTAGGTCTTCTGGCCCATGCTAGGTACTTCTTACACCCAACCATTCCTACTCACTGTTGATTTATTTGCGTAAAATCGTCTGTCGAGTGTTTTGGTCAATAATGAATTCCCACTCGTATGCTTATCCGTTATATACTTAGTTACCACTTTGTTAGGTACACCCTTCTAGTACTGAGTAGGGCCTCCCTTTACCCCCAGAACAGCCGAAATTTTTGGTGTGATGGATTCATCAAGGTGGGGGAAACATTTCTGTGAAATTTTAGTTCATGTTGACATGATAGCAACACACAGTTGCTGCAGATTTGTCGGTTGCACATTCATGGTGCGAGTCTGGCGTTCCACCACATCCCAAAGGCTTACAACAAGTTCTGACACAACCATCTGCATGTTGCAGCAGAAATCGCGATTCATCAGACCAGGCGACGTTTTTCCAATCTTCAACTGTACAGTTTTTGTGAAACCATGACCAGTATAGCCTCAGTTTCCTGTCCGTAGCTGAGGTGGAACCCGGTGTGGTCTACTGCAGACCCATCCACTGCAAGGTTCGACGTGTTGTACTTTCAGAGATACTCTCCCGCTTACCATTCTTGTAGCACGTGGTTATTTGAGCTACTACCACCTTCCACAGAAGTGCCCCTCATTGGGTGTTTTGTGTTGTTCGTAGCGTTATCTGTAAACTCTAGAGACTGTTGTGAATAAATATCCCAGGAGTTGAGCAGTTTCTAAGATACTTAAACCAGCCCGTCTGGCACTAACAATCATTCCACGGTCAAAGTCACTTAGATCACATTTCTTCCCATTCTGATGTTCAGTTTGACAGCAACTGAACATCTTGTCAATGTCTGCATGGTTTTAAGCATTGAGGTGCTGCCACCTGATTGGCTTATTAGATATTTGCATTAATGAGCAGGTGTAACTAATAAAATGGCCACTGAGTGTATTTCTAAAGCTACATAAAGCGTTCTAGTCAGTGGCGTTACCACTTACCTACAGCTCTGTTGCCAAACCATTGCTATTCTGTATACTTTTTAAATCTAAATTTCGAGTTCCTTTGTTGGTTACGTATTAAGTATGATTTCTGTTCAATTATTATTGAAGGGGGGTAATTAATGTGTAATGAGTTTAAGTCATTACCGGTAATACCAACTTTATTGGTAGTTGTATCATGTGTTTGAAATGTAATATTTCACATTGTGTTAGTATTATTTAAGGTCTTGTGACATTTTAGTATACTTATCTTCGCTTGTATTTGTAGCAATGTTTTATATTTTGTGGTGATGATAGTTTCCTTGGTAAATAAACATGTACATAGGTAGCCTTTGAGCTTGTTGAACTTCAGTGTTACATTGTTCTATGTAATATTAATCTTTTGCATGTATTTAGACGACCTGGTTGAGGTGTCACTGTGTTGGATTCTCGTGTATTAATTTGTTCTGTGTTTTATATCACCTTGTATTTGCATTGCTTTAAATAAAATATAAAAAAATAAAATCTAAATTTCGAGTTCCTTTCTTGGTTACGTATTAAGTATGAGTTTGTGTTTTGGAAACTGCAGCCCTGAAGGATCCCTGCGGACGACCATGTATCACTTGTAATATAAAAGTTGTACATGCTTCCACAGGAAGTTGAATGTTTGGCATTTCTCATGGTATAGTGATGACCACTGCAACACTGTTGTTGTCTGTTGCTGGACACACACACACACACACACACACACGCACGCACACGCACACACACACACACACACACACACACACACACACACACACACACACACACACACACACACACACACACTCACACGGGACACAGCAACAAGGGGACACAGTTGGAAGTTGAAGACACAGATGAATCACAGGGATGTTAGGAAGTATTTCTTCAGCCACAGAGTAGTCAGGAAGTGGAATAGTTTGGGAAGCGATGTAGTAGAGGCAGAATCCATACATAGCTTTAAGCAGAGGTATGATAAAGCTCACGGTTCAGGGAGAGTGACCTAGTAGCGACCAGTGAAGAGGCGGGGGCCAGGAGCTTGGACTCGACCCCTGCAACCTCAACTAGGTGAGTACAACTAGTTGAGCGCGCACATACACACACACACACACACACACACACACACACACACACACACACACACACACACACACACACACACTCTCTCTCTCTCTCAGCAGGCCTGGTCCAGCAATTGGCTCCTGGAGTTCAACCCCACCAAGTGCAAAGTCATGAAGTTTGGGGAAGGGCAAAGAAGACCACAGACGGAGTACAGTCTAGGAGGCCAGAGACTACAAACCTCACTCAAGGAAAAAGATCTTGGGGTGAGTATAACACCAGGCACATCTCCTGAAGAGCACATCAACCAAATATGGGCGCCTAGCAAACCTCAGAATAGCATTCCGACATCTTAATAAGGAATCGTTCAGAACCCTGTACACTGTGTACGTTAGGCCCATATTGGAGTATGCAGCACCAGTTTGGAACCCACACCTAGCCAAGCACGTAAAGAAACTAGAGTAAGTGCCAAGGTTTGCAACAAGACTAGTCCCAGAGCTAAGAGGCATGTCCTACTAGGAGAGGTTAATGGAAATCGACCTGACGACACTGGAGGACAGAGAGATAGGGGGGACATGATAATGACATATAAAATACTGAGAGGAATTGACAAGGTGGACAGACAAAATGTTCCAGAGATGGGACACAGCAACAAGGGGATACAGTTGGAAGTTGATGACAGATAAATCACAGGGATGTTAGGAAGTATTTCTTCAGCCACAGAGTAGTCAGGAAGTGGAATAGTTTGGGAAGCGATGTAGTGGCGGCAGCATCCATACATAGTTGTAAGACAAGGTATGATAAAGCTCATGGAGCAGGGAGAGAGAAGACCTAGTAGCGACCAGTGAATAGGTGGGGCCAGGAGCTGAGTATCGACCCCTGCAACCACAAATAGGTGAATACACACACACACGTACGTGTGTGTGTGTGTGTGTGTGTTTTATCATCTATGTACCAGTACGTACGTACTGGTACATAGATAAAATATGGTAGGAAAATACTACTAGTACTACTACTACTGTCACTACTACTACTGCCACTACTAGTACTACTACTACTGCCACTACTACTACTGCCACTACTAGTACTACTACTACTGCCACTACTACTACTGCCACTACTAGTACTACTACTACTGCCACTACTAGTACTACTACTACTACTACTACTGCCACTACTAGTACTACTGCCACTAGTACTACTGCCACTACTAGTACACTACTGCTACCATACCTACTAATATTACTACAACTAGTACTACTACTACTGCCACTACTAGTACTACTACTGCCACTACTAGTACTACTACTTCTGCCACTACTAGTACTACTACTGCCACTACTAGTACTACTACTGCCACTACTATTACTACTACTACTACTGCTACTACTGCCACTATTAGTACTACTATTACTGCTGCTACTATTAGTACTACTACTGCTGCCACTACTAGTACTACTACTGCTACCACCAACACTACTACTACTAGTAACAGCAGGATGTTGAGTAGTTAGTATGAGACTGGGCTTGTAGTGTAGGTAGTGGAACACGGAATAGTTAAGTAGCCCAAAACAAAGTGGGTTAAGCCCTGAGGACCCACAATGGGGGTTAGTGGGAGGGGAAGACTTGCTGTCACCCGGAAATAAGAACATCAACAAACTTGGTGGGGAGGAGGAGGGGGGACGCTTGTTTCTTAGCCAATGTGTAAAACACACGTGTTTGTTCTCTCTCTCTCTCTCTCTCTCTCTCTCTCTCTCTCTCTCTCTCTCTCTCTCTCTCTCTCTCTCTCTCCCCGTTGTTATTAATTTGTTGTACTTGTAGGTACAAGAGCAGTTCGTGGTGCCTCGTCTTCGATCATTGTTCATTATATTGCTTTTTAAATTTTCATTGTTTGTACCACATACGACCTTTCTTGCAACCATTGTGTGTGTACCCACCTAATTGTACTCGCCTGATTGTGGTTGCAAGGGTCGATTCATAGCTCCTGACCCCGCCTTTTCACTGGTTACTACTATGTCACTCTTCCTGCTTCATGAGTTTTGTCATACCTCTTCTTAAAGGTATGTATGAATTCTTCCTCCACTACATCACTTCCCAGACTATTCCACTTCCTGACAACTCTGTGACTGAAGAAATACTTCCCAACATCCCTGTGAGTCGTGTGTGTGTGTGTGTGTGTGTGTGAGAGAGAGCTAGCTAGCTAGCTAGCTAGGCGTGACTCAGTATAAATGCAAAGTACCACTAGCAGGAGCTCTCAGTATTCTCTGGAGAAAGAGCCTATACATAGGTGAAATACCAGAGACTTCAAAGAGTGCAGACATAACTCCTTTGCATAAGGGACGTAGTAGAACGCTAGCTAAAAATTACAGACCAGTACCACTAACTTCCCACATTATAAAAATCTTCGAAAGAGTAATGAGACGGCAGGTTACAAATTTCATGGAGCAGCACAACCAACATAACCCGAACCAGCATAGTTGTAGAACAGGACGATCATGTCTGTCACAGCTGCTGAACCATTATGACAATTACGGAGACGTTGGAAGACGACCAAAACACACATGTCATATGCACAGATTTGGCAAAGGCGTTTGACAAATGCCATCATGGAGTGATAGCGCACAAAATGAAGGTCATAAGCATTATAGGGACGGTAGGCAGATGGATTTTCGGGTTCCTAACACACAACACAAAAACTAGTAGTAAACAGAGTAAAATCCAGCATCAGCGAGGTTAAAAGTTCAGTTCCAAAGGGCACTGTCCTGGCGCCTCTGCTGTTTCTCATCCTCATAGCAGTTTTGTATCATCATTTGCAGATGGCGCTATAACGAACATGAAAGTCACTTCGGTAGAAGTTTCTGAAAACTTACTAGAAGATATAGGCAGTGTTTTCCAGTGGGCAGTGGAGAACAACACGATGTTCACTGGTGATAAGTTCCAGCTGCTTAGGTAGGGAAAGAATGATAAACTCAAAAGGAACACTGTATATAAAACTGAAGAGGATGGTCATGTAGAACGAAAGGAATACGTGAAGAACTTGGGAATAACTATATCAGGTGACCTCTCTTTCAAAGAACACAGTAAGGCAAAGGTCACGACTGCCAAGAGGCTGACGGGGTGGGTAATGAGAACTTTCAAAATAAGGAAAATAATGCCAATGGTGACACTTCAAATCGCTAGTGCTCCCTCATTTGGAACAGACGGCTCCGTTCAGGGCTGGAGAAATGTCAGAGCTGGAACAATTACAGAGATGTTTACGGCCCGCATAGAACCAGTTACGCACTTAAATTACTAGGAACTCCTTAAAGTCTTAAGTATGTACTCACTGGAGCGGAGGAAAGATACATGATAATATATACCTGGAAAGTACTCGAGGGCCTGATCCCAACTCTGCACACTGCCATAACAATATACTGGAGCGAGAGATATGGTAGGAAGTGAAAATAAACCCAGTGAAGAGCAAGGGTGCGGTGAGTACAATAAGAAAGCACTGTATCAACATTCGTGGCCCCAGATTATTCAACATCTTACCAGATGATATCAGAAACACTGCTGGGACAAGAGTAGTCTTCAAAAGGAAACCGGACAAGTATTTTCACTAGGATCCAGATCAACAAGGCTGTGATTGATATGTGGGGCAGCTGGCCCCCAGCAGCAACAGCCTGGATGGCCAGGCTACCACCGGACGAGCCTGGCCCATGGTCGGGCTCCGGGAGTAGTAAGACTCGAAACTTCAAAGGTATATCAAAGGTAAGGACGAGAAAGGTGGAGAGCATAACTGAGGGAAGCAGCAATAAGGACCTTCATGATGAATCATGTGAAGAATAGGAGAATAAGAGGAGGATGAAGCATGAAGAGTTGACCTGGTGTTCACGATAAGTGAACAAAACATTGAACATGTCTAATACGCTGGTTATTAGTAATGAACCACCATGTAGTAGTGCTGAGAGTTGAATACCTCACGCAAATAATAATAATAATAATTTTTGTTTCTACCAGTACATGTACAAGGTATACATACCATAGCTGACATCAGTGACATACTACTATATAGAAAGTCTCTTGTTATGATGAGCATTTCCTGCAAATTAGGTCAGTTTTGTCCCAGGATGCGACCCACACCAGTCTATTAACTCCCAGGCACCTATTTTACTGCTGGGTGAACATGGGCGGCAGGTGTCTTAAGGAAACACGTCCTAGTTTCCACCAGTACCGGGGCTCGAACCATGGACCTCAATGTGTGAGCTGATTGCGCTAGCAGTCGAGCTGGGGGACACTGCTAAGAGAAATAGAGGCGCACTGCCAACCAGACTACATAAACTAGGAGGTCACCGGAGGAGCACTTCAACACAAGACTAGTTATGTACAGGGAGGTGACGTGTTTATATTCAATATTAGAAGAGAAAGTCAGGGAAAATGGTGATCATAGTTGTAGAGAAGGCGAGGAATCCAACAAGAACACACCAGAAACATAATACTGAAATGATACAAGAGATAGAAACAACGGCGTATAATAAGGCAAGTGAGAGAGAGAGAGATAATTTGCGACGGTGCATGGAAGGTTGCAGTGCAACAGACACACGAGAGGGGAGGAGGCAGATAACCAAATTATCAAGTTATAGACAAAGGAATAATGAATTCTTAAGGATGATGACAGTGAAATATGGAAGAAGATGGGGAGGGAGGGAGGTACGTGTATTAACAGTGTAGAAACATCTTGTGTGTTCTCTCCAGAATACACTATTAAAGTTTAGTACACCACAATGATCATCTCCGCTTTATAACTGGAATAATGACTGGGACATTCCCCAGTTCCTTGTGGGGGGTTATAATGTAGTTCCCTCACGGTCTCCATGCTGCTCCTGTAGTCTACGTCGTCTCTCATCTAAGTTTTCCTGTGTAGTATGTGTTAGGTACCTCTACTGTTTAGTTGTTAGCTCCTATAAGACTTATAGTAGCTAGATACTAAGGTAGTTTGTGATCTCATTATTGGACTCTTGTAAACCTTGTCCTCCTTCCTCCCTGTGACATAGTTATCTCTGTCTTTCTACATGTTAGTGTGCCTCTCTTGTCTGTGTCTTTCTACATGTTAGTGTGCCTCTCTTGTCTGTGTCTTTCTACATGTTAGTGTGCCTCTCTTGTCTGTGTCTTTCTACATGTTAGTGTGCCTCTCTTGTCTGTGTCTTTCTACATGTTAGTGTGCCTCTCTTGTCTGTGTCTTTCTACATGTTAGTGTGCCTCTCTTGTCTGTGTCTTTCTACATGTTAGTGTGCCTCTCTTGTCTGTGTGGCTTATCGGTCTTGTGTATGTCTGTCTGGTATCCATGGTTCATTAATAATTCAGGAAGACAAGAGAAGGTCATTAGGGGGTCTTCAGGAAGTCCTTTAATTGAGTGATTATATAGTGGTAAGGGAGTAGGGTGGTCAGCAGTGTTAGTAGACTGGTAGTGGATGGGGAGCACCAGGAAGTGCGGGGGGTCCTTAGTGCTAGTGATGGTGACGGTGTGGTTCTTTGGTGTCATTGATAGTGGTGGTGGTGGTTGTTTAATGGCGGTTGTGGTTGTAGGTGTTTATTGGTGGTGAGTGTGGTTAATGGGAGTGGTGGTGGTGGTTGTAGTGGTTTTGTTGATGGTGGTTGTAGTTATTGATGGTGGTGGTTGTAGTGTTTTTTGGTGGTTGTTGTAGTGTTGGTGGTAGTTGTGGTATGGTTGTTATGTGGTAGTTTCAGTCCTCATGGTATGCGTGGCTGGACTGGAAGAACAGTTACCGGTTATTTCTGATTACCATGTCCATTTTACACCCCATTCTTTACTCTTCAGTGTGTAGCCTCTGAGGGACATGGTATCTTAAGACTTGTGTTATCTTGGTTATTACTTGTGTTATCCTGGTTATTACTTGTGTTATCCTGGTTATTACTTGTGTTATCTTGGTTATTACTTGTGTTATCTTGGTTATTACTTGTCATCCTGGTTATCTTGGTTATTACTTGTGTTATCTTGGTTATTACTTGTGTTATCCTGGTTATTACTGTGTTTTCTGGTTATTACTTGTCATCCTGGTTATCTTGGTTATTACTTGTGTTATCTTGGTTATTACTTGTGTTATCCTGGTTATTACTGTGTTATCCTGGTTATTACTTGTCATCCTGGTTATCTTGGTTATTACTTGTGTTATCTTGGTTATTACTTGTGTTATCCTGGTTATTACTTGTGTTATCTTGGTTATTACTTGTGTTACCTTAGTTATTATTTGTGTTATCCTGGTTATTACTTGTGTTATCTTGGTTATTACTTGTGTTATCTTGGTTATTACTTGTGTTATCTTGGTTATTACTTGTGTTATCTTGGTTATTACTTGTGTTACCTTAGTTATTATTTGTGTTATCCTGGTTATTACTTGTGTTATCTTGGTTATTACTTGTGTTATCCTGGTTATTACTTGTCATCCTGGTTATCTTGGTTATTACTTGTGTTACCTTAGTTATTACTTGTGTTACCTTGGTTATTACTTGTGTTACCTTAGTTATTACTTGTTACCTTGGTTATTACTTGTGTTACCTTGGTTATTACTTGTTACCTTGGTTATTACTTGTGTTACCTTGGTTATTATTTGTTACCTTGGTTATTACTTGTGTTACCTTGGTTATTACTTGTTACCTTGGTGATTATTTGTGTTACCTTGGTTATTATTTGTGTTACCTTGGTTATTACTTGTGTTATCTTGGTTATTACTTGTGTTATCTTGGTTATTGTGTTACCTTGGTTATTACTTGTGTTATCTTGGTTATTACTTGTGTTACCTTAGTTATTACTTGTTACCTTGGTTATTACTTGTTATCTTGGTTATTACTTGTGTTACCTTAGTTATTACTTGTTTTACCTTGGTTATTACTTGTGTTACCTTGGTTATTACTTGTGTTACCTTGGTTATTATTTGTGTTATCTTGGTTATTACTTGTGTTACCTTGGTTATTAGTGTTACCTTGGTTATTACTTGTGTTACCTTGGTTATTATTTGTGTTACCTTGGTTATTACTTGTGTTACCTTGGTTATTACTTGTGTTACCTTGGTTATTACTTGTGTTACCTTGGTTATTACTTGTGTTACCTTGGTTATTTGTGTTACCTTGGTTATTACTTGTGTTACCTTGGTTATTATTTGTTACCTTGGTTATTACTTGTTACCTTGGTTATTACTTGTGTTACCTTAGTTATTACTTGTTACCTTGGTTATTACTTGTGTTACCTTGGTTATTACTTGTGTTACCTTGGTTATTATTTGTTACCTTGGTTATTACTTGTGTTACCTTGGTTATTACTTGTGTTACCTTAGTTATTACTTGTGTTACCTTAGTTATTTGTGTTATCCTGGTTATTACTTGTGTTATCTTGGTTATTACTTGTGTTACCTTAGTTATTACTTGTGTTACCTTGGTTATTACTTGTTACCTTGGTTATTACTTGTGTTACCTTAGTTATTACTTGTGTTACCTTGGTTATTACTTGTGTTACCTTGGTTATTACTTGTTACCTTGGTTATTACTTGTGTTACCTTGGTTATTACTTGTGTTACCTTGGTTATTACTTGTGTTACCTTGGTTATGTTGTCCTGGTTGTTACTTGTGTTAGTATAGTGTAGCAGTGCTATGTTATGGTGTGTCACTGGTGGTTCATGTTAGTGTAGTGTAGCAGTGCTATGTTATGGTGTGTCACTGGTGGTTCATGTTAGTGTAGTGTAGCAGTGCTATGTTATGGTGTGTCACTGGTGGGTCATGTTAGTGTAGTGTAGCAGTGCTATGTTATGGTGTGTCACTGGTGGGTCAGGTTTTATTAATATCACAGCCTTGTCTTTAGTGCCTTGCCAAGCTTGCTGACATCTGCTTATACCTGTGTAGTGATGAATAGTTGTTGGTATGTTTGTGTTGCTGCTGGTTTGTATATATTTGCTGCTTCTGTCGGTATTGGTGGTGGTGGTGCTGCTGGTGTTGTGTGTTGCTGGTATGTGTTGGTGGTGGTGCTGCTGGTGTTGTGTGTTGCTGGTATGTGTTGGTGGTGGTGCTGCTGGTGTTGTGTGTTGCTGGTATGTGTTGGTGGTGGTGCTGCGGTGTTATGTGTTGCTGGTATGTGTTGGTGGTGGTGCTGCTGGTGTTGTGTGTTGCTGGTATGTGTTGGTGGTCGTGCTGCTGGTGTTGTGTGTTGCTGGTATGTGTTGGTGGTGCTGCTGCTGGTGTTGTGTGTTGCTGGTATGTGTTGGTGGTGGTGCTGCTGGTGTTGTGTGTTGCTGGTATGTGTTGGTGGTGGTGCTGCTGGTGTTATGTGTTGCTGGTATGTGTTGGTGGTGGTGCTGCTGGTGTTGTGTGTTGCTGGTATGTGTTGGTGGTGGTGCTGCTGGTGTTGTGTGTTGCTGGTATGTGTTGGTGGTGGTGGTGCTGCTGGTGTTGTGTGTTGCTGGTATGTGTTGGTGGTCGTGCTGCTGGTGTTGTGTGTTGGTGGTGGTGCTGCTGCTGGTGTTGTGTGTTGCTGGTATGTGTTGGTGGTGGTGCTGCTGGTGTTGTGTGTTGCTGGTATGTGTTGGTGGTGGTGCTGCTGGTGTTATGTGTTGCTGGTATGTGTTGGTGGTGGTGCTGCTGGTGTTGTGTGTTGCTGGTATGTGTTGGTGGTCGTGCTGCTGGTGTTGTGTGTTGCTGGTATGTGTTGGTGGTGGTGCTGGTATTGGTGTTCTTATTCTGCCTGGGGTTATACCTGGAGAGGGTTTCCAGGGTCAACTTCCCCTTCTTCCCGGTCTGAGACCAGGCCTCGTGGTGGATCAGGGTCTGATCAAGCAGGCTGTTACTGCTGGCCGCACGTAAACTGACGTAAGAACCACAGTCCGGCTGGTCAGGTACTGACTTTAGGTGCCTGTCCAGAGCCTTCTTGAATATAGCCAGGGGTCTTGAATATAGCCAGGGGTCTTGAAGACAGCCAGGGGTCTTGAAGACAGCCAAGGGTCTTGAAGACAGCCAAGGGTCTTGAAGACACCCGGGGGTCTTGAAGACAGCCAAGGGTCTTGAAGACAGCCAAGGGTCTTGAAGACACCCAGGGGTCTTGAAGACAGCCAAGGGTCTTGAAGACACCCAGGGGTCTTGAAGACAGCCAAGGGTCTTGAAGACAGCCAAGGGTCTTGAAGACAGCCAAGGGTCTTGAAGACACCCGGGGGTCTTGAAGACAGCCAAGGGTCTTGAAGACAGCCAAGGGTCTTGAAGACACCCAGGGGTCTTGAAGACAGCCAAGGGTCTTGAAGACACCCAGGGGTCTTGAAGACAGCCAAGGGTCTTGAAGACACCCAGGGGTCTTGAAGACAGCCAAGGGTCTTGAAGACACCCAGGGGTCTTGAAGACAGCCAAGGGTCTTGAAGACACCCAGGGGTCTTGAAGACACCTAGGGGTCTTGAAGACAGCCAAGGGTCTTGAAGACAGCCAAGGGTCTTGAAGACAGCCAAGGGTCTTGAAGACACCCAGGGGTCTTGAAGACAGCCAAGGGTCTTGAAGACAGCCAAGGGTCTTGAAGACAGCCAAGGGTCTTGAAGACAGCCAAGGGTCTTGAAGACACCCAGGGGTCTTGAAGACAGCCAAGGGTCTTGAAGACAGCCAAGGGTCTATTGGTAATCCCCCTTATGTACTCTGGGAGGCAGTTGAACAGTCTTGGGCCCCTGACATTTATTGTGTTAGTAGTTCTCGTTGCTCCTGTTTGTTTTTGTTTTTGTTTGATTATCTTATCCTGATAGATTTGTTAGTGTTTCTTTGTTTTGATGGTAATTATGTTAATGTTGTTTATAGCCGGAGGAAGTCTTGTTAGTATAATTTATTTAACATTGTTTATTCTTGACTTGTGTTAATTTGTCCTTATTGTTGTGTATTTTCTTTACCTGAATAGTTATCCTTGTATTTTCCTCTGCCTTTTGTTTGTTCTCACCTCGTGTTTGTGTCCTGTGTGATAAATGGTTTAAACTCACAAGTTGAAGAATGAGACACTTGTGCAACATTTCGAAATCTTTATTGAGCGAACGTTTCGCCAGCCAGTGGTTTCTTCAGTCCAGTACGAAGGAGAACGGTAGAAAAAGAGGAGGAATTGAATTGGAATTGATGTGTTCAGTCCATCAGTCTTGAAGAAAGTACTTCAAAATTGATGAACTGAACACAGATTCCAAGCTGAGGGACTGATTACCCCAAACTCTATCTTTTTCTACCGTTTTTCTTTGTATTGGACTGATGAAGCCACAGTATAGTGAAACGTTTCCCAAATGTTGCACAAGTATGTCTTAAGTGTCAGCGCTTGTGTCCTGTCAGCAGTGTTTATCAGCGGCAAACATCAGCAGTAGCCTGGAACCTAACCTGCTGTATAAGCGGGGCCCTCCTGTATGTGTTCCTCTGACGTCATGAAATTATTCTTCGCATCCCATATGTTATAGTTTCTCGTTCTTTGTCTTAAATTAACAAGCAGCTTCGTTGTAAAAAGTTCTTTCTTTAGTGCCTGGTTTGTTTGCGGCAGGTCCACGTGTGTTTATGGGTGCTTCGCTTTGTTTACACCAGGCCTTGTTTGCCAAACCTAGGGGCATTTAGTATTGTTTGTGTGTTGCGCATGCCACAGTGTGTTGGCACGTATGTGGGTAGACGTGGGCGTGTCTTCACAAGACTGGGTAGATGTGGGCGTGTCTTCACAAGACTGGGTAGATGTGGGCGTGTCTCCACAAGACTGGGTAGATGTGGGCGTGTCTTCACAAGACTGGGTAGATGTGGGCGTGTCTTCACAAGACAGCGTTTTTAAAATTGTTCACCTCTCCACCCCTTCCCCTCTGAACCATCTTCCATAATAGCCTCCCCTTCCCCCTACTCCCTCTCCCCTCTTTGCCCGTCATTCTCCCCTCCCCAAGCATGAGCACCAGAGAGCAGTGTTCAGTAGGGTGTTCCCCTCTCACCACTTGAAATATATTAGTGTGTTTAGGCTCTTGGTGCGTGGTCGTCCCAGTACTGAATTGTTCCTCTTTATAATATACGTATATACTGAGTCTGATGCCTTGTTATACCGAGTCTGCTGCCTGTTATACCGAGTCTGCTGCTTTGTTATACCGAGTCTGCTGCCTTGTTATACAATCACTATTGTATGTCTATTAGTAGCAGTTGTGGGAAGGTAAAATGAGTTAGAGAGAGAGAGACTTGGTTTAATCAACAGTACAGGGTAAAGCAGCTTGGTAGAAAGTACAGAACACGGGATGAGAAAGAATAGGTAGGTAAGTGGAATAGTGAGCAATGACTATGCAAGGATGAGAAGGGAAACAGACTTGAAATTACTACACAGCCACTTAAGAAGGAAGACGACTGTAGAAGACAGAATGATAAAGCCGGGAGAGTACTGATGATGTCAATAGAGAGGTTAACGAAGAATTAGGCAGAAGTTTTAAAGAGGTATTAAGGAGATAGGGACGGGGCAAGAAACCAAGGGTGAAAAAGAAACAAAAAAAGTGATTGGTCTTAATATATCAGAACAGGAAGTGCTGAAAATACTGAGAGTTAGACACATCAGAAGAATTATGACCTTAGTGTAAGGTCCTCGTTCTGGAAGGAGGAGCTGGAGAACTGTGTAGTAGATTTAGTAAAAAGACCAGCAACAAGGAGGCCTGGTCTGGGACCCGGTCGCGAGGATGATGACCCCCTCGTAACTGAGTAGGCAAGATATGGCCCGTGAGGCCAAGAACCGACGTAGTTTGAGGCAAGGCCAAGATCTGAGGCTCAGCCCCCACAAACACAACGCGATCTCCCTATATGGAGAGTATTCCCAGAGTCAGCGCCCCCCGGGATTCGGTCCCAGACCAGTCCTCCCTGGTCTCTGTTATTATAGACATAACCCCACACCCTCCTTGATACCAACCGCCTGAAATCAGTGAAACTTGTGGTTATTTTGTGTTGTGATCACGTGACTTCCCCGCT
>NC_069458.1:20751521-20756521 GCF_026875155.1 Cherax quadricarinatus | reverse complement strand
ACACCAAAAGACATACTGCACACCTCTGTACATACACAATGTCAGCATATTGTGTTAGAGTGGTGTTGTTGTTGTTGTTGCTGGTGATCAGTACGTGGTGAGTCTTCTAATATTAGTGGTGATGCTGGCTTACATCTTTTCTGCTTTGGCAAGAACAACGACCTTGTTTCCTTATGCTCACCACGGTAGTTATCAAGGTAAATGATCTTGTTCTGTGCTAGTTATCAAGGTTAACGATCTTGTTCTGTGCTACATAATTCCAGTCTTGTAACAAAATTTAGCGACCCACCTTAAAAACTGAGATTTTACAATATTGTAAATTGAAGACGTTGTGATTATGGTTGTGGAAAATTGCATTTACTTGGATGTATAATTATATACATAACAGTAAATGAACAATGATAACTATTATTTATCAGTTAGACAAGTAGGAATTTGGGACACCTAGGTCGCAAAAAATGTCCCCCTTCGATACCTACCACTGTCATAACCACAAGTTGCTCTGGACCTATTAATTAAATGAAATATACATACACCAGGAATTCTGGTAAATATATAAATTTGTGGACTGTATATTAAAAATAATAAATGGTTATATATATATACACAATTACATAACAGAAGGAAAATATATCTTAATATCACTCACCAATTTGACTGGAGATTTATGTGTATCATACTCAGAAAACCTCACTCTAACTAAATCTATGAAAATAATGCTGGCCAGAATTACACACAAATCTAGAGAGCTTATCTGAGGTTCCTGGAGCTGTCTTGTCCAGTCGTCTGATATCTCAAGTTATGCAGGAATGCACATCCACCAATTTCGCCTCCTATTTGAGAGGTGTCAACACAATTTTAACCTCTAGAGCACGAAAAATTCTTCCCATTACACCAACGTTTGTACAAAATTCAAAACCAAGATGGCGAGTCTGCTGCGCAGACGCAGGCTCAGTTTTCGATAACATACTTCTTTTAAAAATACAATATAGGGCATCTATTTATCCATAAATTACCGTATTTCCGGAAAATATACAGTATTTTCCACAATGGTAGTCCCAGGTTTAATATCTGGGAATGCTACCATAGAACGAAGATGGTAGTCCCAGGTTTAATATCTGGGAATACTACCATAGAACGAGGATGGTAGTCCCTGGAGGTTACCTGGAGGTTATTCCGGGGATCAACGCCCCCGCGGCCCGGTCCGTGACCAGGCCTCCCGATGAATCAGGGCCTGATTAACTAGGCTATTACTGCTGGCCGCACGCAGTCCAACGTACGAGCCACAGCCCGGCTGATCCGGCACTGACTTTAGGTATCTGTCCAGCTCTCTCTTGAAGGCATCCAGGGGTTTATTGATAATTCCCCTAATGCTTGATGGGAGGCTGTTGAACAGTCTTGGGCCCTGGACACTTATGGTGTTTTCCCTTAGTGTACCAATGGGGCCCCTACTTTTAATTGGGGGCATTTTGCATCGCCTGCCCAGTCTTTTACTTTCTGTGTGCAGATTTGGGACCATTCCTTCCAGGATTTTCCGAGTGTAGATTATGATATATCTCTCCCTCCTGCGTTCCAACGAGTACAAGTCAAGTGCTTCCAAGCGTTCCCAGTAGTTAAGGTGCTTGACAGAACTTATACGTGCAGTAAAGGATCTCTGTACACTCTCTAGATCTGCGATTTCACCTGCTTTGAATGGAGATGTTAATGTACAGCAGTATTCCAGCCTAGAGAGAACAAGCGATTTCAAAAGGATCATCATTGGCTTGGCATCTCTCGTTTTGAACGTTCTCATTGTCCATCCTATCATTTCCTTTGCACTTGTGATGGTGGCACTGTTGTGATCCTTGAAAGTGAGATCCTCAGACATTACTACTCCCAGGTCCCTTACATTATTTTTCCGCTCTATTGTATGGCCGGAGTCAGTAGTATACTCTGTTCTAGTTATTATCTCCTCCAGTTTTCCATAACGGAGTAGTTGGAATTTGTCCTCATTGAACATCATATTGTTTACCGTTGCCCACTGGAAAACTTTGTTTATATCTTCTTGGAGGTTAACCGCGTCCTCAGCAGATGACAGCCTCATGCAGATCCTAGTATCATCCACAAGGTATGATACGGTGCTGTGATGTATATCTCTGTCTATGTCTGATATGAGGATGAGGAATAAGATGGGGGTTAGTACTGTGCCTTGTGGAACAGAGCTCTTCACTATGGGAGCCTCCGATTTAACTCTGTTGACCACTACTCTTTGTGTTCGATTTGTTAGGAAGTTGGAGATCCATCTCCCCACTTTCCCAGTTATTCGTTTATCACGTATTTTATGGGCTATTACGCCATGATCGCATTTGTCAAATGCTTTTGCAAAGTCTGTGTATATTACATCTGCATTCTGATTTTCTTCCAGTGCATCCAAGGCCATGTCATAGTGATCCAGTAGTTGAGAGGCAGGAGCGACCTGCCCTGAACCCATGTTGCCCTGGATTGTGCAAATTTTGGGAATCCAGGTGATTTGCAATCCTGCTTCTTAGCACTCTTTTAAAGATTTTTATGATGTGGGACGTCAGAGCTATTGGTCTATAGTTCTTAGCTAATGCTTTGCTGCCACCTTTATGGAGTGGGACTATATCCGTTGTTATAAGTGACTGTGGAATTTCATCCATGTCCAAGCTCCTCCTCTATAGTGTACTTAGGGCACGCGAGAGGGGTTTCTTGCAGTTCTTAATGAAAACAGAGTTCCACGAGTCTGGGCCCGGGGCTGAGTGCATGGGCATGTTGTCAATGGCTTTTTCGAAATCTATCAATTTCACTAATAGCTTTAAGTTCCTCCAGGTTTAATATATGACCACCTTCTGTCAAGGCTGTGGGACTGACCACCTTCTGTCAAGGTTATGGGACTGACTATCTTCTGTCAAGGCTGTGGGACTGACCATCTTCTGTTAAAGCTGAGGGACTGACCACCTGTCAAGGCTGAGGGACTGACCACCTGTCAACGCTGTGGGACTGACCATCTTCTGTCATGGCTGAGGGACTGACCATCTTCTGTCAAGGCTGTGGGACTGACCATCTCAAAATAACCTATCCACTTCGTTCACTGATTGGCGTAAAGTCTCTCCCATCAAGATAGCCAACCCCCTATTTGAAACTCATGTCACATCAGGGGTGATGTGTCAACTTTGTGGTGGTGATGTCACATCAGGGGTGATGTATCAACTTTGTGGTGGTGATATCACATCAGGGGTGATGTGTCATGTTTGTGGTGGTGATGTCACATCAGGGGTGATGTGTCATGTTTGTGGTGGTGATGTCACATCAGGGTGTATGTGTCATGTTTGTGGTGGTGATGTCACATCAGGGGTGATGTGTCATGTTTGTGGTGGTGATGTCACATCAGGGGTGATGTGTCATGTTTGTGGTGGTGATGTCACATCAGGGGTGATGTATCAACTTTGTGGTGGTGATATCACATCAGGGGTGATGTGTCATGTTTGTGGTGGTGATGTCACATCAGGGGTGATGTGTCATGTTTGTGGTGGTGATGTCACATCAGGGGTGATGTTCATGTTTGTGGAGGTGATGTCACATCAGGGGTGATGTGTCATGTTTGTGGTGGTGATGCCACATCAGGGGTGATGTGTCATGTTTGTGGTGGTGATGTCACATCAGGGGTGATGTGTCATGTTTGTGGAGGTGATGTCACATCAGGGGTGATGTGTCATGTTTGTGGAGGTGATGTCACATCAGGGGTGATGTGTCATGTTTGTGGTGGTGTCACATCAGGGGTGATGTATCAACGTTGTGGTGGTGATATCACATCAGGGGTGATGTGTCATGTTTGTGTGGTGATGTCACATCAGGGTGATGTGTCATGTTTGTGGTGGTGATGTCACATCAGGGGTGATGTGTCATGTTTGTGGTGGTGATGTCACATCAGGGTGATGTGTCATGTTTGTGGTGGTGATGTCACATCAGGGTGATGTGTCATGTTTGTGGTGTGATGTCACATCAGGGGTGATGTGTCATGTTTGTGGTGGTGATGTCACATCAGGGTGATGTGTCATGTTTGTGTGGTGATGTCACATCAGGGGTGATGTATCAACTTTGTGGTGGTGATATCACATCAGGGGTGATGTGTCATGTTTGTGGTGTGTCACATCAGGGGTGATGTGTCATGTTTGTGGTGGTGATGTCACATCAGGGGTGATGTATCAACTTTGTGGTGGTGATGTCACATCAGGGGTGATGTGTCATGTTTGTGGTGGTGATGTCACATCAGGGGTGATGTGTCATGTTTGTGGTGGTGATGTCACATCAGGGTGATGTGTCATGTTTGGTGGTGATGTCACATCAGGGGTGATGTATCAACTTTGTGGTGGTGATATCACATCAGGGGTGATGTGTCATGTTTGTGGTGGTGATGTCACATCAGGGGTGATGTGTCATGTTTGTGGTGGTGATGTCACATCAGGGGTGATGTGTCATGTTTGTGGTGGTGATGTCACATCAGGGGTGATGTGTCATGTTTGTGGAGGTGATGTCACATCAGGGTGATGTGTCATGTTTGTGGTGGTGATGTCACATCAGGGGTGATGTGTCATGTTTGTGGAGGTGATGTCACATCAGGGGTGATGTGTCATGTTTGTGGTGGTGATGTCACATCAGGGGTGATGTGTCATGTTTGTTGTGGTGATGTCACATCAGGGGTGATGTGTCATGTTTGTGGTGGTGATGTCACATCAGGGTGATGTGTCATGTTTGTGGTGGTGATGTCACATCAGGGGTGATGTGTCATGTTTGTGGTGGTGATGTCACATCAGGGGTGATGTGTCATGTTTGTGGTGGTGATGTCACATCAGGGGTGATGTGTCATGTTTGTGGAGGTGATGTCACATCAGGGGTGATGTGTCATGTTTGTGGTGGTGATGTCACATCAGGGGTGATGTGTCATGTTTGTGGTGGTGATGTCACATCAGGGGTGATGTGTCATGTTTGTGGTGGTGATG
>NC_069458.1:20671521-20746521 GCF_026875155.1 Cherax quadricarinatus | reverse complement strand
AAATATGTTTGGTCTTCACTGTTAAATATGTTTGGTCTTCACTGTTAAATATGTTTGGTCTTCGCTGTTAAATATGTTTGGTCTCCACTGTTAAATATGTTTGGTCTTCACTGTTAAATATGTTTGGTCTTCACTGTTAAATATGTTTGGTCTTCACTCTTAATAAATATGTTTGGTCTTCACTCTTAATAAATATGTTTGGTCTTCACTCTTAATAAATATGTTTGGTCTTCACTGTTAAATATGTTTGGTCTCCACTGTTAAATATGTTTGGTCTTCACTGTTAAATATGTTTGGTCTTCACTGTTAAATATGTTTGGTCTTCACTGTTAAATATGTTTGGTCTTCACTCTTAATAAATATGTTTGGTCTTCACTGTTAAATATGTTTGGTCTTCACTGTTAAATATGTTTGGTCTCCACTGTTAAATATGTTTGGTCTCCACTGTTAAATATGTTTGGTCTCCACTGTTAAATATGTTTGGTCTCCACTGTTAAATATGTTTGGTCTTCACTCTTAATAAATATGTTTGGTCTTCACTCTTAATAAATATGTTTGGTCTTCACTCTTAAATATGTTTGGTCTTCACTCTTAATAAATATGTTTGGTCTTCACTCTTAAATATGTTTGGTCTTCACTCTTAAAATATGTTGTGGTCTTCACTCTTAAATATGTTTGGTCTCCACTGTTAAATATGTTTGGTCTCCACTGTTAAATATGTTTGGTCTCCACTGTTAAATATGTTTGGTCTTCACTGTTAAATATGTTTGGTCTTCACTCTTAATAAATATGTTTGGTCTTCACTCTTAAATATGTTTGGTCTTCACTGTTAAATATGTTTGGTCTCCACTGTTAAATATGTTTGGTCTCCACTGTTAAATATGTTTGGTCTTCACTCTTAAATATGTTTGGTCTTCACTCTTAAATATGTTTGGTCTTCACTGTTAAATATGTTTGGTCTCCACTGTTAAATATGTTTGGTCTCCACTGTTAAATATGTTTGGTCTTCACTGTTAAATATGTTTGGTCTTCACTCTTAAATATGTTTGGTCTTCACTCTTAATAAATATGTTTGGTCTTCACTCTTAATAAATATGTTTGGTCTTCACTGTTAAATATGTTTGGTCTTCGCTGTTAAATATGTTTGGTCTTCACTGTTAAATATGTTTGGTCTTCACTCTTAAATTGTTTGGTCTTCACTCTTAAATATGTTTGGTCTTCACTGTTAAAATGTTTGGTCTTCACTGTTAAATGTTTGGTCTTCACTGTTAAATATGTTTGGTCTTCACTGTTAAATATGTTTGGTCTTCGCTGTTAAATATGTTTGGTCTTCACTGTTAAATATGTTGGTCTTCACTGTTAAATTGTTTGGTCTTCACTGTTAAATATGTTTGGTCTTCGCTGTTAAATATGTTGGTCTTCACTCTTAAATATGTTTGGTCTTCACTCTTAAATATGTTTGGTCTTCACTCTAAATATGTTTGGTCTTCACTGTTAAATAGTTTGGTCTTCACTGTTAAATATGTTTGTCTTCACTCTTAAATAGTTGGTCTTCACTCTTAAATATGTTTGGTTTCACTGTTAAATATGTTTGGTCTTCACTGTTAAATATGTTTGGTCTTCACTCTTAAATATGTTTGGTCTTCACTCTTAAATATGTTTGGTCTTCACTGTTAAATATGTTTGGTCTTCACTGTTAAATATGTTTGGTCTTCGCTGTTAAATATGTTTGGTCTTCACTCTTAAATATGTTTGGTCTTCACTCTTAAATATGTTTGGTCTTCACTGTTAAATATGTTTGGTCTTCACTGTTAAATATGTTTGGTCTTCACTCTTAAATATGTTTGGTCTTCACTCTTAAATATGTTTGGTCTTCACTGTTAAATATGTTTGGTCTTCACTGTTAAATATGTTTGGTCTTCACTCTTAAATATGTTTGGTCTTCACTCTTAAATATATATTACAATTAGTTTTATTTTCAGTGATAGAAATATCACTTGCTGTCTTATGTAATCTACTCTTTGTATTAATGTCTTGATGTATCATTGAATGTATTCCAGAGTTTTCGTACTCTGGCAGCCCGGCCCTGGGCCATGATTGTTTGGTACTCTCCTGGTCAACAAGGCTGTTCCTGCTCTCGGTCCGCTGGCCCACATATTCATCACAGCCTTTTGAAGTAATGCAAGTTCTTAACATTGCTAGGACCATGACACCGACCATTGTGGCAACTCGCTGGTTAATGGTCCAAGTCGGACCGAAACGTTGTCGTAAGCTCCTCTCTATGTGCGGGTTATTTGTGTATTGTTCCAGTCATGGTATTGTACCATTTTGTTCTTCACTGATGACAGTTTCCACTGTTCTTACTTTGCTATCAGACAGAAAGTCTATAATTTACACCTGGTTGTTTACTCTTGTGTGTGTCTTAGTTGCCAGAGTATTATTGCAGGGGAAACTACCATAAGCTTAATGGAAATCGAAGCACAATCTGCCTGTGATTGTGTTGGTGAAGGTGGTTGTTTGCTGTGGATAGTGGATATGGGTGGTGGTGGTGGTGGTGGTGAGGGTGGTGGTGGTGGTGGTGAGTGGGTGGTGGTGGTGGTGGTGGGTAGGGGGGTGGTGAGGGTGGTGGTGGTGGTGGGGTGAGGGGTGGTGGTGAGTCGAGTGGGGTTGGTGGGGTGGTTGGTGTAGTGGTGTTGAGGTGTGGGGGTTTAAGGTTACCAAAGTCATCGTGGGCGGATGGCTCTTAAAAGGAGGGATTTCCACGGGGGTTTAGTGTGTACTCACCTAGTTGAGGTTGCAGGGGTCGATTCCGAGCCCCTGGCCTGTGTTAGTTACCATTTGGTCCTAGGCACATGTACTCACCTAGTTGTACTCACCTAGTTGAGGTTGCGGGGGTCGAGTCCGAGCTCCTGGCCCCGCCTCTTCACTGTGTGTGTGTGTGTGTGTGTGTGTGTGTGTGTGTGTGTGTGTGTGTGTGTGTGTGTGTGTATGTGTATGTGTGTGTTGTGTGTGTGTGTGGTGTGTGTGTGTGTGTATGTATGTGTGTGTGTGTGTGTGTGTGTGTGTGTGTGTGTATGTGTGTTGTGTGTGCGTGTGTGTGTGTGTGTGTGTGTGTGACTGACTATTTGTGGTGGTTGTAGGGGTCGAATTTCAGCTTCTAACATGACCCTTTGCTGGGGTCACTAACTGTCCTAGCCTTCTGAGACCTGTCATACCCTTTTTTAAAGCTGTGTATACTTTTTTCCTCTACCATTTTGTCTAATTCCAGTTTCATTCAGTCAGTATACTGGTGCGTGGGGTACTGGGTGTAGCAGTGTACTGGTGGATGTGACTGTACTGGTGAGTAGGGTACTGGGTATGACAGTGTACCGGTAGGTGGGGGTAGTGGGTGTGACAGTGTACCGGTAGGTGGGGTATTGGGTGTGACAGTATACTTGTGGGTGGGGTACTGGGTGTGACAGTGTACTGGTGAGTGGGGTACTGGGTGTGACAGTACACTGGTGGGTGGGGTACTGGGTGTGACAGTACACTGGTGGGTGGGGTACTGGGTGTGACAGTATACTGGTGGGTGGGGTACTGGGTGTGACAGTGTACTGGTGGGTGGGGTACTGGGTGTGACAGTATACTGGTGGGTGGGGTACTGGGTGTGACAGTGTACTGGTGGGTGGGGTACTGGGTGTGACAGTATACTGGTGGGTGGGGTACTGGGTGTGACAGTATACTGGTGGGTGGGGTACTGGGTGTGACAGTATACTGGTGGGTGGGGTACTGGGTGTGGGAATGTGGCACTGGGTATCTTGGCAGGTGGTGGTGACCTCTTTACCAAATTTTGTTGTGTCGCCAGCCCTGGTACGCCCACACACGCCTCAGTACGCCCACACACGCCTCAGTACGCCTACACTCGCCTTACTACGCCCACCCACATACGCCTCAATACGCCCACACACGCCTCATCACGCCTGTGTTATGCAATGCAACAAAGTTACAATACTTCTTGTAGGTATTAAATGTGATGAATGGTTTTGAAAACCGACAAGTTGAAGAATTGAGACGCTTATCAAGATCCCATGGGTTCTTAATACAAAGAATTCTTCAACACTGTCCAATATATGGACGAAGACCTATACTTACACTAGTAGATGGTCCCACTGTGATTCCCCCGCCTCCTCCTCCTCCCACTCACCTGACTGCAGTATATAAGCCACCTCTCTGACCCTATGCTGTACTTCCTACAAGAGTGATGCACTGAACACATCGATTCCAGGCTGAGGGACTGATTACCTCAAACTACTTCTCTCCCTATACCTTCCTGCTTTGTACTGGACTGATGAAGCCACTGTGTGGCGAAACGTTTATTCAGTAAAGATTCTCATATGTTGCATAAGTGTCTCAATTCTTCAGGTATTAAATGGTTAGAGGAGCGAAAGAAGGAGCTAGTAGAGTGTAGTGGAGGAGGAGGAAGGAGGGGGAAGGAAGGAAGGAAGGAAGGAAGGAAGGAAGGAAGCAGGCAAGCGTAGGAAGGAGAAAAGGAAAGATTCATATTTAGCCACCGAAGTGGCTAGTTTGTTGTGTACTCCATTTCCATCGTGTGGATAATAGCACAGTAGCTCATGGATACACAGTAGGCCTAGGACCTAGGCCCCCAAAAGGGTTAACAGGAATACATCTGGATTTATACCTAAAGTTCATTTATCTGTTACAAGCAAATTTAGGAAATTTGCTGAATATATCAGGTATCTTATTTTCATTAATAAGAAATCTTGACATGTCACATACCATCTCTATATTCGTCAATAAGTGTACAGTCAAGAACATAGTGTTGAAGATAGTGACCGTAGGACTGGCCACATACTTTACATCTGGTTTGGTCATCAGTCGTGTACCTGGCGCTGTCAGAAGTACTTGTAACCAATCCTAAGCCTGGCTACTGTTTCATCAGTCAGTCTGTTTACATTGCACATTACTCCATAAACGTACTTATCTACGTTCATGGTATCATAGTGGGTTATAAAGCTACGTTCATGGTATCATAGTGGGTTATAGATCAGCGTTCATGGTATCATAGTGGGTTATAGATCAGCGTTCATGGTATCATAGTGGGTTATAGATCAGCGTTCATGGATCATAGTGGGTTATAGATCAGCGTTCATGGTATCATAGTGGGTTATAGATCAGCGTTCATGGTATCATAGTGGGTTATAGATCAGCGTTCATGGTATCATAGTGGGTTATAGATCAGCGTTCATGGTATCATAGTGGGTTTATAGATGCGTTCATGGTATCATAGTGGGTTATAGATCAGCGTTCATGGTATCATAGTGGGTTATAGATCAGCGTTCATGGTATCATAGTGGGTTATAGATCAGCGTTCATGGTATCATAGTGGGTTATAGATCTGCGTTCATGGTATCATAGTGGGTTATAGATCTGCGTTCATGGTATCATAGTGGGTTATAGATCAGCGTTCATGGTATCATAGTGGGTTATAGATCTGCGTTCATCATATCATAGTGGGTTATAGATCAGCGTTCATGGTATCATAGTGGGTTATAGATCTGCGTTCATGGTATCATAGTGGGTTATAGATCAGCGTTCATGGTATCATAGTGGGTTATAGATCAGCGTTCATGGTATCATAGTGGGTTATAGATCAGCGTTCATGGTATCATAGTGGGTTATAGATCAGCGTTCATGGTATCATAGTGGGTTATAGATCAGCGTTCATGGTATCATAGTGGGTTATAGATCAGCGTTCATGGTATCATAGTGGGTTATAAATCTGCGTTCATGGTATCATAGTGGTTATAGATCAGCGTTCATGGTATCATAGTGGGTTATAGATTGCGTTCATGGTATCATAGTGGGTTATAGATCTGCGTTCATGGTATCATAGTGGGTTATAGATCAGCGTTCATGGTATCATAGTGGGTTATAGATCTGCGTTCATGGTATCATAGTGGGTTATAGATCAGCGTTCATGGTATCATAGTGGGTTATAATTGCGGAGAAAGGGTAAAACGTAAATATTAATAAAATATGGTGACTTGGGTAACTATATAGCGAAACGTTTTCCTGGTAGTAGACACTTCTTGATTAAATACTGAGGTGAATATATTAGAGACAGTGGAAGAAGAATGAGAACTTTTAAATGTTTGACTTAGCTTTATTGGAATGACGTATTCAGTCCTAGCTGTGGGACTGATCAACGTTTATCATGGACTGAAGGGAACTGACACTTCAATCAGAACTGAGGCTGTACACTTCTGTCAAGACTGAGGACGACCACTTTCTGTCAAGACTGAGGGACTGACACACTTTGTCAAGACTGAGGGACTGACCACCTTCTTCAAGACTGAGGGACTGACCACCTTCTGTCAAGACTGAGGGACTGACCACCTTCTGTCAAGACTGAGGGACTGACCACCTTCTGTCAAGACTGAGGGACTGACCACCTTCTGTCAAGACTGAGGGACTGACCACCTTCTGTCAAGACTGAGGGGCTGACCACTTTCTGTCAAGACTGAGGGGCTGACCACCTTCTGTCAAGACTGAGGGACTGACCACCTTCTGTCAAGACTGAGGGACTGTCCACTTAGAATTACCTCTTCACTTTCACTGTCTCCAGTATTAAAAGTCACTCCGGTATTCGAGTGAAAAATGTTATTGCTGTTCTTGCTGCTGAACAGCGTTTAGTGCCGATGAAGGTAGCGTAGGTAGCAATGATACGGCCGTGGACTAGTTTGGCTTTAATTGGATAGGAGTGAGTACACAACGGGCAGTGTGAGGGAGAGCAATTGTGCCTATCAAGAGGGTCGGCCTAGGAGTGAGAGCGAATGGGCTCAGCCTCCCACTGACCTGGGTGAGCCTACAGAGGGCACTTAACTAGTCAGAACAGACGGCTAGGCTGTGTGTTCTGACAGTACAGGCTGTCTACAAAAACCCTGCTGCGCGGACGATACCTTTCGTCAGTAATGATACCCAAATGTTGCACATGTGTCTTCTTCATCAACAAAAACACCCAAGTGTTGCACATGTGTCATATTCTTCAGCTTGTTGGTACTGTATGATATTAATATGATAAAAGGTCGGGAGGGGAGGGAATGGAGGAAAAATGAAGGGGAGGAAAG
Source organism: Cherax quadricarinatus (assembly GCF_026875155.1). Lineage (NCBI taxonomy): Eukaryota > Metazoa > Arthropoda > Malacostraca > Decapoda > Parastacidae > Cherax > Cherax quadricarinatus. Next base: position 20,739,394 of record NC_069458.1, on the reverse strand, counting down.
GATGGGAGGTAGGGAGGGTGTTGACTAATTTTCCCACATGTCTTGTGGCACTCAGATAGGCACTGCCATTAAACATGGCAGTGAGTACAACTGTGTAGGATGGCCCTGACAACGTTGGCGCTAAATGGTGGTGCAGGTGGTGGAACCAGAAGTTGGTACAGGTACAGGTGTTGGAACCGGATAGTGGTACAGGTGGTGCAGCCAGGTAGTGGTACATCTGCCAGAATTAGAAGGTGGTACAGGTAGTGGTAGCAACGATACATTTTATAATTGGGGCCATTTTCTCTCTCTCTCTCTCTCTCTCTCTCTCTCTCTCTCTCTCTCTCTCTCTCTCTCTCCTCTCTCTCATCTACACACACACACACACACACACACGCTGTAATATCCATCAGGGAATATATAATCAGCATTGTAAATCTTTTCTTAGTTTCCACTATATCAAACATACCGTATATTAACATAGTTCTTCAAGTGAGAACTATGGTTGCATCTCCTGGGTTTATGTATCGGGTTTGTATTGATCCAAGTTATTTTGGTTTATGTGGTGGTTGATCCGAGGAGTAGCAGGTGTGGTAGTATGCTACAAGTACTACCTTCCGGGTGTTTTTCAGTTTGTCTAGTTTGTGTATTGTGTCTACAATTTTGGGTTTATAACCCGGAATAATCCAAGAAAAACTTGCTTATTTTGAGTGCCCTTTCCCAGTGGAGATAAATGGTATACAATACCCACACGATGGAAAAACGGAGACAGATGCAGTATAATGTGATTCTTTACTGACAACGTTTCGCGCACACAGTGGGCAAGTCCAACTCGCATCCATCATTGTACCTCCCTAACCTATATATATTTTAAAGGTACCCAGAGTTCTCGCCTGAGTGTGTCTACCTGACACTGTTTTACTCATCTACAACTATATTGCCAAACCTCTACTTTTCTGTATTCTTACTAAATGTAAAATTGTTCATCTTGAGGTCATTGCTGCGAGTCCTCTCTTGGTTACATGTTTTTCAACAGCTTATTTATATCACTTTTATTAATTCCGGGGACAACAGTTGTTAAGAGACTTGCCCATACGTTTCTCCACTCCCAGGATTTGACCCGAGTCTTCTCAGTTGTGAGCCAAACACGCCACCAGCGAGCTGCCGTGTACCCTCCACTTCCACACTTCCTGGCCAAGGTCATTCCATTTCCTGACCACCCTGAGGCGCAAGTATTTCCTGAAATCCCTCCTGCTCCTTCCATCTATGGTCACATGGACCCCGATCCCCGTTTCTCCCTGCCTGGTCTGTCCAGGTTTTTGTCTACCAAACTCTTATATCTCCTCTAGTTACTCCTCTCTTGTAAGACGCATGCGCAAAACTTAGGTATCTTTATTCCGAAACGTTGAGTACAGAGGTGGCAGCAGAAGCAGTAGAGGTGTAAAGACGATGTAAGGTGTCCCGTAGCTGGATCACTAGCGTACTCAGCTCACACACTGAGGTCCGGAGTTCGAATCTCCGGTACTGCTGGATGACATTAGGACGTGTTTCCATAAGACACTTGTTATCCTTGTTCACCCATCAGTATAAAATGGGTACCTGGGTGTTAGTGGACTGGTGTGGGTCGCATCCTGGGGCAAAACTGACCTAATTTGCCCGAAATGCTCAGCACAAGTGGCTTTCTATATAGTAGTATGTCATTGATGTTAGCTACGGTCTGTATACCTTGTACATGTCTGTTGTGAGTGAGACGAATCTACAGTACCGTCTCATGTACATACAACCCACATACTGTATACTCATGTACTCTTTACCCAGGTAGATCTGTTTGTGACTTGATAAAGTCCACTGTGTGGGCGAAACGTTGTCAACAAAGGATTGCATTATACTACATTTGTGTCTATTTTTCCAGTGTTGCTTTAGGAAGCAGGTTGACTTACATCTGCCTAGGAGGAAAACTAAGAGGGGCGAGGACCACGTGGCTGGTTCTAGCGAGGGTGAGGCTGGGGAAGAGGGGTAGATGCGTGGGGAGAGGAGAGTTGTGGGTGATAGGTGGTGGGATGGAGGAACGGGAGAGACATTTACTGTCGGGGGAAGAGAAGGTTTTGTAGTCCCGGAAGCTTGCAGAGGTGTGCCTGTGAGGGGTTACCTGGAGGTTATTCCGGGGATCAACGCCCCCGCGGCCCGGTCCATGACCAGGCCTCCCGATGGATCAGGGCCTGATCAACTAGGCTGTTACTGCTGGCCGCACGCAGTCCAACGTACGAGCCACAGCCCGGCTGATCCGGCACTGACTTTAGGTATCTGTCCAGCTCTCTCTTGAAGGCAGCCAGGGGTTTATTGGCAATTCCCCTAATGCTTGATGGGAGGCTGTTGAACAGTTTTGGGCCCCGGACACTTATGGTGTTTTCCCTTAGTGTACCAATGGCGCCCTACTTTTTATTGGGGCATTTTTGCATCGCCTGCCAAGTCTTTTACTTTGTAGGGAGTGATTTCTGTGTGCAGTTTTGGGCATTCCTTCCAGATTTTCCAAGTGTAGATTTGATATATTTCCTCCTGCGTTCAACGTGTACAGTCAATGCTTCCAAGCGTTCCCAGTTAGTTAAGGTGCTTTGACAGACTTATACGTGCAGTAAGGATCTCTGTCACTTCTAGATTGCGATTTCACTGTGTTGTATGGGAGATGTTAATGTTACACAGTATTCGGGAAGATTACTCTCTCCCCTCTCTCTACATCTCTCTCCTCTCTCTCGGGTGAGTTTAGTCTGGTCACTGACCATCAGTATTGGTTCCCTGTTTCATAGTGGCTAGTACACTCTCTTCCCTCTCCCTCCCTCCCTCCTCCTCTCCACTCCTATTCTTTCCCCACTCCATTCCCTTCAATCTATCATTACTTTTCTCTCTTCCCATTACCTTTGTAATTGTGAGTTCATTACTTTGTAATTGTAGTTCACTTGCTCTGTAACTTGCTCAGTATCAAACTTTGGTAGTTCCCAGTCCCTGGACCAATTATGTCCTCTGTATCTTTTGACTACCCCCCACAGGATGGTATGGGTGCATAAATAAACATATTAACTAACTAAAACCCCACACCATTATTTTTATATGCCTATTGCTTGTTCATACGTTAATCCTTTGTTTTTCTTTTATTCATCCCTGACTTCTTCTCTCCTCTTCTCTTTCCTCCCGTTTTATGAACCTCTCTTCCTTTCCTTCCCTCTTATCAGCCTCTCTTCCTTTCCACTCCTCTTATCAACCTCTCTTCCTTTCCACTCCTCTTATCAACCTCTCTTTCCTCCGCTCTTATCCACTACAAACAACCTGGTATAATTTTATTGTATTTTGTTAAAAAGTTTAGTGATAGTCGCCGTAGTTTGTTGCTGTGTGTGTCATTTTACAGTGCAGGAGCAGCAGGAAAGGGAAAGATGTTGATGGTGGGACAAGAGGAGAGTAAGATGTAGATGGTGGGTAGTAGTAGGAGAAGGGCAAGAAGGATAGGTATAGACGATGGTCAGGGGGAGAAGAATGGGATGGGCAAGTGGGAAAGATGGTTGGAGGTAGAGGAGAAAATATATCGGTCCACGTGGAGGTTATTCCTAGACCTGGGAGCAAGCCATTCACCAGAAGGTCTCAGCCGAGGGGCAGGAGAGAGAGAGAGAGAGAGAGAGAGAGAGAGAGAGAGAGAGAGAGAGAGAGAGAGACTATGGTCTCTGGTCAGCATTATGTTAATATGGGAGCTGTGGTAAGAATGTGTAAGGTCTGGGAATGAGATGGATATCCTACGAGTGAAATTTGACTCCAAAATGTCAGTGAAGAACCACATAGTAAATCTTGTAAGCAAGGCATCCAAGAAGCTAACATCATCAAGGTGTATGTCCTATCTGCTTAACAGTAAACTGCAAAGCTCTGTATGATGCACAAGTACGCTCACACCTTAATTATGCTCCACTTTCTTGGATTGCCTGTCTCCTCGTCTCATCTACAACTCTAGACAGAATAGAGAACCGAGCGAGAAGACTTATTAGGCTAGACCCAGGCTGGATACGTCTGTCATTCCAGCAAAACCTTAAACACCTGAGAGATGAGGGTGACCTTATTGTATTATACAAGGTCAGTATTGTCAAGGTACCACACTTGGCTACACTTTGTCGACAGGCAGATGACAGCTTGTATACCACAAGACGGGCAGCAAGAAGGCAGCTTGTATACCACAAGACGGGCAGCAAGATTTGTCAAGAACGTTATTTCATCCAAGATCATTCCTAGAATGACTCGAGTCTGGAACATGTTCGTACATCATAACAACGTTGATAAAGTTAGTTAACCACATAAAATCTCTGGCTGACATCTGGCTCCAATTTTATTCTGTTCCCTATTTGTGTCTCATAACAGTAAAAGGCTTTCAAATTAGCATAGGTAGGTAACAGCTTTTAACTTGTAAATAAAGGGGGAAACTTTTACCCTAACACGGTAACTACCCTTGAGTGCAAAAAAAAGAGTGAAAGAGAGAGAAAGAGAGATAGAGGGAGAGAGAGGGACGATGTTGTGAAGGGAGAATAAAGGTGGCTTGAGGGGACCTCCTTAGGCCCGGCAGAAACAAAATACGTGAAAAAATGTGTGCATGTGTGTGTGTTAGTGTGTCGGTTTGTGTACACTAGTTCCGTATTGGCCAGTGACCAGACACGCGTGTACCTGTGCAATTGTTGTTCTTATACATGTTCCTGGTGGTGGCTAGTATCTGCAGATATCCAGGTGACTATCCATGCACCTAACTCCACTAGTACTCTGCTTCACCTCTATATATGATGTATCCTGTTGAGGAATTATACACTGTGCAACACCTGGCTGTCATTATTTTGAAGATGTTTCGCCTACCAGTGACTTTATAAGTTCAATAGGTTATAAATGACCATAATTTTTAAAGGGGTGGACCGGTAAGCCAGCGGAAGGCCTCGGTCAGATGACCAAAAGCTCCAAAGGCGGGTCATCATCTGACTAAGACCCGCGTCAGGAAACATTTGTCCTGTTTCCTGACGAACCTTACCTAACCTAACCTATAAGTTCAATGAAGAGATTATATAGTGCAAACAATAGAAGATGAGGTAGGTTAGGTTAGGTAAGGTTCGTCAGGAAACAGGAAAAGTATGTCTTGACGCGGGTCTTAGCTAGATGATGACCCACCGTTGGAGCTTTTGGTCATCTGACCGAGACCTTCAGCTGGCTTACCACTCCACCCCTTTAAAAACTGTGGTTATAGTTATAACCATTTTGATTAATAAGATAAGGTAATCAGTCCCACAGCCTTGAAGGTGTTGTGGACGTTAGTCTTGCTGAAAGAGAAGTCAGTCTGTATTCTTTGATACTCTTTATATATCTGCAGTGGTCAAGGTCTCAGGTGTCGTAAGTGTATACTTGGATACATGTACATATGTATACATAGTTGCAGTGGAGGTATATGAATGAAGGTGAGGTTTGCGTGTGTCAGGAGGAATGGTTTGTTTACATGTGGATAGTTATGGGGAAGATGGCCCCCGGGGCCCACTCCCACACCAGGTTGTCGAGGTGTTGCTTTTAAAATCTCCGTACCTTAATTAAGGTGTTGTCGCCCTCGACCACGAGGACGACAACTGCCTGTGCGGAAATCGTCCTCAAGAAAATACTTTGGTCTGCATTTTACTTGTTATTGTTGATTTGGATGTGCGTAACAGCCAAGCTGTCTGCATGCATCTCTTGTGTCGTCTCTCTCTCTCTCTCTCTCTCTCTCTCTCAAAAGTAAGGTGCACACCTCAGGGGAGGGTGCACACTTCAAAAAAAAAAAAAAAAATTAGTCTGGGCAGTTTGTGAGAAGATAGAATATATTATGGACATTTTTAAATTCTTAAGCAGAGAAAATATATCAAGAAAGTTTTCATGATGTGGCAAAACCAACATATTCTTGGTTGAGTATATTTCTTTGTCCTTTTTTTTTTTTTAAATTGTAAAATTCACTTGTAGCAATTTTGAAATCTTTGTCAATTTTATTGGGACATTCTAGATCATAAATCTTCAATATTTCTTCGTCTATCAACTCTAGGCTGGAAATGTTGAGGGTTCTCAAGAACAGGATGACTCGAGTATGGAACACATTTGTACAGCATAATGATGTCAACGAGATAAAGTCAGTTGATCAAATGAAAATGCTGGCCCACAGATGGCTCCAACTTCATCCTGTTCCCTACTTGTATGTCTCATAACAATAAAAATGCTTTCAAATGAGCTGATGTAGGTAACAGCTCTTAGCTTGCCAATAAAGTTAGGAATCCTTAACCTGTAAATAGCTTGTCAATAAAGCTAGGGATCCTTAACCTTGTCAAACCCTGTGTAAAAAAAAAAAAAAAACATGAAGGAGAATACAGAACATGCCACTCTGTGATGGCGTGGAGAATAACGTACACAAGACCAGTTGTTGGTTTTCTGTATATTTTTAATTTAAATTATTGGTTTCTCTTAATAGTTAAAACATCTAAAAAAAGGCAGTGAGTTATATCATTTCAAACTCAGCAGTAAACTAATGGATGGAGGTAAACTATTTAAGTAGGAAATGGTTTATATCTTTATTCTTGGCTATTAAACACACAACATTATCAGGAAGAATTCTCTTAAACAGTCTTGTTTCAAAAAAATTCTTATACAAATTGTTAAGGATTGGTTAGAGAGTGTTCTCCATTGCCATGCAAATCTTCGCTTGTCCTGTTGTTTTTGTTATTCCTTGATAATTTGAGAAATCAGAAAAGCGCTTAGAATTTCACTTAATTTTTCACTGTGGATATTTTTGCATATTGCGATATCACTTATTTACTGTAATCTTATATATATATATATATATATATATATATATATATATATATATATATATATAATATAATGTGTTTGTGTGTGTGGAAGAAGTGAATGTTTTCAGATACTTGGGAGTTGACGTGTCGGCGGATGGATTTATGAAGGATGAGGTTAATCATAGAATTGATGAGGGAAAAAAGGTGAGTGGTGCGTTGAGGTATATGTGGAGACAAAAAATGTTATCTATGGAGGCAAAGAAGGGAATGTATGAAAGTATAGTAGTACCAACACTCTTATATGGATGTGAAGCTTGGGTGGTAAATGCAGCAGCGAGGAGACGGTTGGAGGCAGTGGAGATGTCCTGTTTAAGGGCAATGTGTGGTGTAAATATTATGCAGAAAATTCGGAGTGTGGAAATTAGGAGAAGGTGTGGAGTTAATAAAAGTATTAGTCAGAGGGCAGAAGAGGGGGTTGTTGAGGTGGTTTGGTCATTTAGAGAGAATGGATCAAAGTAGAATGACATGGAGAGCGTATAAATCAGTAGGGGAAGGAAGACGGGGTAGGGGTCGTCCTCGAAAAGGTTGGAGGGAGGGGGTAAAGGAGGTGTTGTTGGTGAGGGGTTTGGATTTCCAGCAAGCGTGCGTGAGCGTGTTAGATAGAAGTGAATGGAGACAAATGGTTTTTGGGACCTGACGATCTGTTGGAGTGTGAGCAGGGTAATATTTAGTGAAGGGATTCAGGGAAACCGGTTATTTTATATAACCGGACTTGAGTCCTGGAAATGGGAAGTACAATGCCTGCACTCTAAAGGAGGGGTTTGGAATATTGGCAGTTTGGAGGGATATGTTGTGTATTTTTACACGTATATACTTCTAAATTGTTGTATTCTGGGCGCCTCTGCAAAGCAGTGATTATGTGTGGGTGAGGTGAAAGTGTTGAATGATGATGAAAGTATTTTCTTTTTGGAGATTTTCTTTCTTTTTGGGTCACCCTGCCTCGGTGGGAGACTGCCGACTTGTTGAATATATTATATATATATATATATATATATATATATATATATATATATAAAATATATATTATATATATATATATATATATATATATATATATATATATTATAATGCGTGTGATGTTATTCTAAACATCGTTCGAGTATTTGTTATTGCTTAAGAGTTGTAATTATTGCAGTAATAGTTGCTTCAGTATTTGAGTGCTGGTGTTAGTGTGAGTGGCTTGGGTGATGACTGGTTAAAGTACTAGGTGGTATAACATGTATAACAGTTATTGTGAGTGCTGGAGTGGTCACTGTTAGTATTGGGAGTGAGGGCTGGCAAGACTTAGTGCCAGGGGGGGGCGGTTGAGAAGCAGCAGTTGGCACTGCCTGCCAAGACCGTGGCTCTTGTCAGTGTTACTTGTGGAAGGTGCCCGCGCGGATCACGCCCTCACATACGGTGCCATGGATACCCTAGGTGGGGTGCTGATTGTGTTACCTGTGTGTGTGGCCCTAGGTGTGGCGGTGATGAAGCGGCCAGTGTGCACTACCACTGGAGGAGGCGGATGATACTATGATGGAGGGGTACATGTGTCGGCGGAGGTAGCTGTGGCGCTGCTGGCACACGAGACCTGTGCCAACCACACAAGTGATGCCACGAACCCTAAAAGAACCACCTGTCTGCCACTAAAGACCTGTTTAAGGTCTGAACTTCCTGACCAAAAGATTGTTATCTACTTGACTATTCCGTCCTGCTGGAACTCACGTACTTTACAAGTTACTGATATCTTAAGAGCAGACAACATAATGCAGCATCTACAACAATAAGATAAGAACAACAACACAAAGTAACAGCGAATGTAGGAGCATCTCTCTGTGTGTTTGTTGAGAGATTTAGTACAGTTGCTTGTTGTGTTGATGTTGGGTTGTAGAGGCAGCGTTGGTGATGGATGATGTTGCTAAGTTGGAGAGACAGTGTATACCTGGAATCTACCTGAAAAGGGTTTCGGGGGTCAACGCCCCCGCGGCCCGGTCTGCGACCAGACCTGTTGGTGATGATGGATGATGTTGCTAGGTTAGAGAGACAGTGTTAGTGATGGTTGATGTTGCTAGATTGGAGGTACAGCGTTGGTGATGGTTAATGTTGCTGCTAGGTTGGAGAAACAGTGTTAGTGATGGTAGATGATGTTGCTAAGCTGGAGGGAGTGTTGGTGATGGTGGATGATGTTGCTAGGCTGGAGGGAGTGTTGGTGATGGTGGATGATGTTGCTAGGCTGGAGGGAGTGTTGGTGATGGTGGATGATGTTGCAAAGTTGAAGAGACAGTATTGATGATGGTTTTTTTTTTTTTTTTTTTTTTTATTCGCCGGTATTCTCCCGGCCCGGGTCTTTTCCAAGTAGTGGTGACCCGGCCTTGGCTCCCTATCTGGGGAGTGTCTCGAGACTTAAGTCTCCCATGGGAGGAGGTACAAGTACCCCCTCATCTTTGGGACCAACTGTCCCCAGGCCTAGCCACATTCCCCGCCCTCACGGGGCTCGTAGGGAGAAGCTAGGCCTCTGGTCTGCCATCTGCCCCGCCCTAAAAGGGCTCGTGGGGATGGCAGTCTTATGAGCTGCAGATGGTAGCAAGCTCAGGCTCTTTTTGGTGATGGTGGATGATGTTGCTAGGTTAGAGAGACAGTGTTAGTGATGGTTGATGTTGCTAGATTGGAGTTACAGTGTTGGTGATGGTTAATGTTGCTGCTAGGTTGGAGAAACAGTGTTAGTGATGGTGGATGATGTTGCTAAGTGGTTGGAGAGAGTGTTGATGGTGGATGATGTTGCTAGGTTGGAGAGAGTGTTGGTAATGGTGGGTGATGTTGCTAGGTTGGAGAGAGTGTTGATGGTGGATGATGTTGCTAGGTTGGAGAGAGAGTGTTGATGGTGGATGATGTTGCTAGGTTGGAGAGAGAATGTTGATGGTGGATGATGTTGCTAGGTTGGAGAGAGTGTTGATGGTGGATGATGTTGCTAGGTTGGAGAGTGTTGATGGATGATGTTGCTTGGTTGGAGAGTGTTGATGGTGGATGATGTTGCTTGGTTGGAGAGTGTTGATGGTGGATGATGTTGCTAGGTTGGAGAGAGAGTGCTGGTGATGGTGGGTGATGTTGCTAGGTTGGAGAGCGTTGGTGATGGTGAGTGATGTTGCTAGGTTGGAGAGAGAATGTTGGTGACGGTGGATGATCTTGCTAGATTGGAGAGACAGTGTTGGTGAAGGTGGGTGATGTTGCTATGTTGTAGAGATAGTGTTGGTGATGTTGCTAGGTTGTAGACAGGTATTGGATGTTGCTAGGTTGTAGAGACAGTTGGTGGATGTTGCTAGGTTGTAGAGACAGTGATGTTGCTAGGTTGTAGAGAGAGTTGGTAGATGTTGCTAAGTTGTAGAGACATTGTTGGTGATGATGCTAGGTTGTAGAGAGTGTTGGTGATGCTAGGCTGTAGAGAGTGTTGGTGATGCTAGGTTGTAGAGACATTGATTGGTGATTGCCTAGGTTGTAGAGGGACAGTGTTGGTGATGCTAGGTTGTAGAGACAGTGTTGGTGATGCTAGGTTGTAGAGACAGTGTTGGTGATGCTAGGTTGTAGAGACAGTGTTGGTGATGATGCTAGGTTGTAGAGACTGTTGGTGATGATGCTAGGTTGTAGAGACTGTTGGTGATGCTAGGTTGTAGAGACAGTGTTGGTGATGATACTAGGTTGTAGAGACAGTGTTGGTGGATGATGCTAGGTTGTAGAGACTGTTGGTGATGCTAGGTTGTAGAGCCAGTGTTGGTGATGCTAGGTTGTAGAGCCAGTGTTGGTGATGCTAGGTTATAGAGACAGTGTTGGTGATGCTAGGTTGTAGAGACAGTGTTGGTGATGCTAGGTGTAGAGTGAGAGACAGTGTTGGTGATGCTAGGTTTGTAGAGAGAGTTGGTAAGATGTTGCTAAGTTGTAGAGACATTGTTGGTGATGATGCTAGGTTGTAGAGAGTGTTGGTGATGCTAGGTTGTAGAGACAGTGTTGGTGATGCTAGGTTGTAGAGACAGTGTTGGTGATGATGCTAGGTTGTAGAGACAGTGTTGGTGATGCTAGGTTGTAGAGACCTGTGTTGGTTGATGCTAGGTTGTAGAGGACAGTGTTTGGTCAGTGATGATGCTGGTTGTGAGACAGTGTTGGTTGATGTAGGTTGTAGGTGACAGTGTTGGTCGATGATGCTAGGTTTGTAGGACTGTTGGTGATGCTAGGTTTGTAGAGCAGTGTTGGTGATGCTAGGTTTGTTGAGCCAGTGGTTGGTGATGCTTGGTTGTAGAGGGACAGTGTAGGATGATGTAGGTTGTAGAGACAGTGTTGGTGATTGCTAGGTTGTAGAGACAGTGTTAGTGATGATGCTAAGTTCTGTAGAGAAAGTGGGTGATGCTAGGTTGAGAGACAGGGGTTGGTGATGTTGCTAGGTTGTATAGAGTGTTTGGTGATGTAGATTGTAGAGACAGTGTTGGGTGATGCTAGGTTTTGTAGGACAGTGTTGGTGGATTGATGCCTAGGTTGTAGAACAGTGTTAGTGATGGATGCTAGTTGTAGAGGACAGTGTGGAGCTGATGCTAGGTAGTAGAGTCAGGTTGTTGGTGATGATGCTAGGTTGTAGAGACAGTGTTGATGCTCGTAGCTAGGTGTAGAGACAGTGTTGGTGATGCTAGGTTGTAGAGACAGTGTTGATGATGCTAGGTTGTAGAGACAGTGTTGGTGATGCTAGGTTGTAGAGACAGTGTTGATGCTAGGTTGTAGAGACAGTGTTGGTGATGCTAGGTTGTAGAGACAGTGTTGGTGATGATGCTAGGTTGTAGAGACAGTGTTGGTGATGATGCTAGGTTGTAGAGACAGTGTTGGTGATGATGCTAGGTTGTAGAGATAGAGGACAGTGTTGATGATGGCTAGGTCTGTAGAGACAGTGTTGGTGATGCTAGGTTGTAAGACAGTGTTGATGTGCTAGGTTGTAGAGACAGTTGTGGTGATTGCATAGGGTTGTAGAGACAGTGTTGATGCTAGGTTGTAGAGACAGTGTTGGTGATGCTAGGTTGTAGAGACAGTGTTGGTGATGATGCTAGGTTGTAGAGACAGTGTTGGTGATGATGCTACGGTTGCTAGAGGGGGGGGTGACCCAAGGTGTTGGTGATGATGGTTGGTTGTGAGACAGTGTTGGATTGATGCGAAGGTTGTAGAGGACAGTGGTTGGTGATTATGCTAGGTTGTAGAGACAGTGTTGATGATGCTAGGTTGTAGAGACAGTGTTGGTGATGCTAGGTTGTAGAGACAGTGTTGATGCTAGGTTGTAGAGACAGTGTTGGTGATGCTAGGTTGTAGAGACATGTTTGTGATGATGCTAGGTTGTAAGAGACAGTGTTGGTGATGATTGCTAGTTTGTTAGAGACAGTGTTGGTGATGATGCTAGGTTGTAGAGACAGTGTTGATGATGCTAGGTTGTAGAGACAGTGTTGGTGATGCTAGGTTGTAGAGACAGTGTTGATGATGCTAGGTTGTAGAGACAGTGTTGGTGATGCTAGGTTGTAGAGGGACAGTGTTGATGCTAGGTTGTAGAGGACAGTGTTGGTTGATGCTAGGCTGTAGAGGACAGCTGTTGATGTGATGATGCTAGGTTGTAGAGACAGTGTTGGTGATGATGCTAGGTTGTAGAGACAGTGTTGGTGATGATGCTAGGTTGTAGAGACAGTGTTGATGATGCTAGGTTGTAGAGACAGTGTTGGTGATGCTAGGTTGTAGAGACAGTGTTGATGATGATGCTAGGTTTGTAGAGACAGTGTGATGATGCTAGGTTGTAGAGGACAGTTGGTGATGCTAGGTTGTAGAGACAGTGTTGGTGATGATGCTAGGTTGTAGAGACAGTGTTGATGATGGCTAGGTGTAGAGACAGTGTTGATGATGCTAGGTGTAGAGACAGTGTGGTGTGTGCTAGGTTGTAGAGAAGTGTTGGTGATGCTAGGTTGTAGAGCCAGTGTTGATGATGCTAGGTTGTAGAGACAGTGTTGGTGATGCTAGGTTGTAGAGACAGTGGTTGGTGATTGCTATAGGTTTGTAGAGACAGTGTTTGATGATGCTAGGTTTGTAGAGGACAGTGTTGGTGATGCTAGGTGTAAGAGGACTGTGTTGATGATGTAGGTTGTATGAGACAGTTGTTGGTGATGCTAGGTTGTAGAGACAGTGTTGATGATGCTAGGTTGTAGAGACAGTGTTGGTGATGCTAGGTTGTAGAGACAGTGTTGGTGATGCTAGGTTGTAGAGACAGTGTTGATGATGCTAGGTTGTAGAGACAGTGTTGGTGATGCTAGGTTGTAGAGACAGTGTTGATGATGCTAGGTTGTAGAGACAGTGTTGGGTGATGCAAGGTTGTAGAGACAGTGTTGGTGGCCGAATGCTAGGTTGTAGAGACAGTGTTGATGATGCTAGGTTTGTAGAGACAGTGTTTGGTGGATGCTAGTTGTAGAGACAGTGTTGGTGATGTAGGTTTGTAGAGACAGTGTTGAGATGCTAGGTTGTAGAGACAGTGTTTGGTGATGTAGGTTGTAGAGACAGTGTTGATGTGCCTAGGTTGTAGAGACAGTGTTGATGATGCTAGGTTGTAGAGACAGTGTTGGTGATGCTAGGTTGTAGAGACAGTGTTGGTGATGCTAGGTTGTAGAGACAGTGTTGATGATGCTAGGTTGTAGAGACAGTGTTGGTGATGCTATGTTGTAGAGACAGTGTTGGTGATGCTAGGTTGTAGAGACAGTGTTGATGATGCTAGGTTGTAGATGATGCTAGGTTGTGTTACTTGTGTTGTTAAGGTGAGGAAGGAGTGAAGGCTGGTGTGCTAAAATCCGTATTTCCATATGTTTTTTTTTCCTCCGTGTTTCATTCATTGTTCTCGATGTTCCACTTGCTGTTGTTATCTGTGTTTCTTTGGTTGTTATCCATCTTTCAGTAGTTCTCAGTGTTTCAGTAGTTCTCGATGTTTCAGTGGTTCTCAATGTTTCAGTGGTTGTTCTCAGTGTTTCAGTAGTTCTCGATGTTTCAGTGGTTGTTCTCGATGTTTCAGTGGTTCTCGATGTTTCAATGGTTGTTCTCGATGTTTCAGTAGTTCTCGATGTTTCAGTGGTTCTCGATGTTTCAGTGGTTCTCGATGTTTCAGTAGTTCTCGATGTTTCAGTGGTTCTCAATATTTCAGTGGTTCTCGATGTTTCAGCAGTTGTTCTCGATGTTTCAGTGGTTCTTGATGTTTCCGTGGTTCTCGATGTTTCAGTGGTTGTTCTCGATGTTTCAGTGGTTCTCGATGTTTCAGTGGTTGTTCTTGATCTTTCAGTGTTTGCTGTTCCCAATGTTCCAGTGGTTGTTCTCGATGCTTCAGTGGTTCTCGATGTTTCAGTGGTTCTCGATGTTTCAATGGTTGTTCTTGATGTTTCAGTGGTTGCTCTTGATGTTTCAGTGGTTCTCGATGTTCCAGTGGTTCTCGATGTTTCAGTGGTTCTCGATGTTTCAGCAGTTGTTCTCGATGTTTCAGCAGTTCTCGATGTTTCAGTGGTTCTCGATGTTTGTGGTGGTCCTCAATGTTTTCAGTTGGTTGTTCTGATGGTTTCAAGTGGTTCTCGATGGCTTCCTGTGGTTCTCGATGTTTCAGTGGTTTTATCGAAGGTTTCAGTGGTTCTCGATGTTTCAGTGGTTCTCGATGTTTCAGTGTTTGTTGTTCCCAATGTTCCAGTGGTTGTTCTCGATGCTTCAGTGGTTGTTCTTGATGTTTCAGTGGTTCTCGATGCTTCAGTGGTTGTTTTTGATGTTTCACTGTTGATCCCAATGTTCCAGTGGTTCTCGATGTTTCAGTGGTTGTTCTTGATGTTTCAGTGGTTCTGATGTCAGTGGTCTCGATGTTTCAAGTTCTCGATGGTTTCAGGGGTATCTTGATGTTTCAGTGGGGTTTTCGAGGTTTCAGTTGTCTTGATGTTTCAGTGGTTGTTCTCCAGGTTTCAGTGCTTTTTCTCCAGGTTTCAGTGGTTATTGTTCTCGAAGTTTCAGTGGTTGTTTTCGAGGTTTCATTGGTTGTTCTCCAGGTTTCAGTGGCTATTGTTCTCGAGGTTTCAGTGGTTGTTCTCCAGGTTTCATTGGTTGCTGTTCTCCAGGTTTCATTGGTTGTTCTCCAGGTTTCAGTGGTTATTGTTCTCCAGGTTTCAGTGGTTCTCCAGGTTTCAGTGGTTGTTCTTGAGGTTTCAGTGGTTCTCCAGGTTTCAGTGGTTCTCCAGATTTCACTGGTTGTGTTCCTCCAGGTTTCAGTGGTTGTTCTCCAGGTTTCAGTGGTTGTTCTCCAGGTTTCAATGGTTGTTCTCCAGGTTTCAGTGGTTCTCCAGGTTTCAGTGGTTCTCCAGGTTTCAGTGGTTCTCCAGGTTTCAGTGGTTGTTCTCCAGGCTTCAGTGGTTGTTCTCCAGGCTTCAGTGGTTGTTCCCCAGGTTTCAGTGGTTGTTCTCCAGGTTTCAGTGGTTGTTCTCCAGGTTTCAGTGGTTCTCCAGGTTTCAGTGGTTCTCCAGATTTCAGTGGTTCTCCAGGTTTCAATGGTTCTGCAGGTTTCAGTGGTTCACCAGGTTTCAGTGGTTGTTCTCCAGGCTTCAGTGGTTGTTCTCCAGGTTTCAGTGGTTCTCCAGGTTTCAGTTGTTCTCCAGGTTTCAATTGTTCTCCAGGTTTCAGTTCTCCAGGTTTCAGTGGTTGTTCTCCAGGTTTCAGTGGTTGTTCTTGCAGGTTTCTAGTGGTTTCTCCAGATTTCAGTGGATTGTTCTCCAGGTTTTCAGTGGTTGCTTCTCCAGGTTTCAGTTGGTTCAAGTTTCAGTGGTTCTCCAGGTTTCAGTGGTTGTTGTTCTCCAGGTTTCAGTGGTTCTCCAGTTTTTCAGGGGTCTCCAGGTTTCAGTGGTTCTCCAGATTTCAGATGTTCTCCCAGGACATATCATTGGTTCTCCAGGTTTCAGTGGCTTCCAGGTTTCATGGTTTCTCCAGGTTTTCAGTGGTTCTCAAGCGTTTCAGTGGTCTCCAGGGTTTCGTGGTCTCCAGGTTTCAGTGGTTCTCCAGGTTTCAGTGGTTGTTCTCCAGGTTTCAGTTGGTTGTTCTCAGGTTTCAGGGTTCTCCAGGTTTCAGGTGGTTCTCAGGTTTTCAGTGGTTCTCCAGGTTTCAGTGGTTCTCCAGGTTTCAGTGGTTGTTCTCCAGGTTTCAGTGGTTGTTCTCCAGGTTTCAGTGGTTCTCCAGGTTTCAGTGGTTCTCTAGGTTTCAGTGGTTCTCCAGGTTTCAGTGGTTGTTCTCCAGGTTTCAGTGGTTGTTCTCCAGGTTTCAGTGGTTCTGCAGGTTTCAGTGGTTGTTCTCCAGGTTTCAGTGGTTCTCCAGGTTTCAGTGGTTCTCCAGGTTTCAGTGGCTGTTCTCCAGGTTTCAGTGGTTGTTCTCCAGGTTACAGTGGGGGTTGTCCAGGTTTCAGTGGTTCTTCAGGTTACAGTGGTTGTTCTCCAGGTTTCAGTGGTTCTCCAGGTTTCAGTGATTGTTCTCCAGGTTTCAGTGGTTCTCCAGGTTTCAGTGGTTCTGCAGGTTTCAGTGGTTGCTCTCCAGGTTTCAGTGGTTCTGCAGGTTTCAGTGGTTCTGCAGGTTTCAGTGGTTGTTCTCCAGGTTTCAGTGGTTCTGCAGGTTTCAGTGGTTGTTCTCCAGGTTTCAGTGGTTCTGCAGGTTTCAGTGGTTCTGCAGGTTTCAGTGGTTCTCCAGGTTTCAGTGGTTCTCCAGGTTTCAGTGGTTGTTCTGCAGGTTTTAGTGGTTCTGCAGGTTTCAGTGGTTCTGCAGGTTTCAGTGGTTCTCCAGGTTTCAGTGGTTGTTCTGCAGGTTTCAGTGGTTCTGCAGGTTCAGTGGATTGCGGTTTCAGTGGTTGTTCTGCAGGTTTCAGTGGTTCTGCAGGTTTCAGTGGTTGTTCTGCAGGTTTCAGTGGTTCTGCAGGTTTCAGTGGTTCTGCAGGTTTCAGTGGTTGTTCTGCAGGTTTCAGTGGTTCTGCAGGTTTCAGTGGTTCTGCAGGTTTCAGTGGTTCTGCAGGTTTCAGTGGTTCTGCAGGTTTCAGTGGTTGTTCTGCAGGTTTCAGTGGTTCTTCTAGGTTTCAGTGGTTGTTCTGCAGGTAGCTTTAGTGGTTCTGCAGGTTTCAGTGGTTCTGCAGGTTTCAGTGGTTCTGCAGGTTTCAGTGGTTCTGCAGGTTTCAGTGGTTCTGCAGGTTTCAGTGGTTGTTCTGCAGGTTTCAGTGGTTGTTTTGCAGGTTTCAGTGGTTCTGCAGGTTTCAGTGGTTCTGCAGGTTTCAGTGGTTCTGCAGGTTTCAGTGGTTGTTCTGCAGGTTTCAGTGGTTGTTCTGCAGGTTTCAGTGGTTGTTCTGCAGGTTTCAGTGGTTCTGCAGGTTTCAGTGGTTGTTCTGCAGGTTTCAGTGGTTGTTCTGCAGGTTTCAGTGGTTCTGCAGGTTTCAGTGGTTGATTCAGGTTCTGCAGGTTTCAGTGGTTCTGCAGGTTTCAGTGGTTCTGCAGGTTTCAGTGGTTGTGCAGGTTTCAGTGGTTCTGCAGGTTTCAGTGGTTGTTCTGTCAGTTTCAGTGGTTGTTCTGCAGGTTTCAGTGGTTGTTCTTCAGGTTTCAGTGGTTGTTCTGCAGGTTTCAGTGGTTGTTCTTCAGGTTTCAGTGGTTGTTCTGCAGGTTTCAGTGGTTCTTCAGGTTTCAGTGGTTGTTCTGCAGGTTTCAGTGGTTGTTCTGCAGGTTTCAGTGGTTCTTCAGGTTTCAGGTTGTTCTGCAGGTTTCAGTGGTTGTTCTTCAGGTTTCAGTGGTTCTTCAGGTTTCAGTGGTTGTTCTGCAGGTTTCAGTGGTTGTTCTGCAGGTTTCAGTGGTTCTTCAGGTTTCAGTGGTTTTGTTCAGGTTTCATGGTTGTTCTTCGGGTTTCAGTGGTTCTTCAGGTTTCATGGTTGTTCTGCAGGTTTCAGTGGTTGTTCTGCGGGTTTTCAGTGGTTCTTCAGGTTTCAGTGGTGTTCTTCAGGTTTCAGTGGTTGTTCTGCGGGGTTTCAGTGGTTGTTCTGCAGGTTCAGTGGTTCTTCAGGTTTCAGTGGTTGTTCTTCAGGTTTCAGTGGTTGTTCTTCAGGTTTCAGTGGTTGTTCTGCAGGTTTCAGTGGTTGTTCTGCAGGTTTCAGTGGTTCTTCAGGTTTCAGTGGTTGTTTTTCAGGTTTCAGTGGTTCTTCAGGTTTCAGTGGTTGTTTGCGGTTTCAGGGGGTTGTTGTGCAGGTTTCAGTGGTTCTTCGGGTTTTTCAGTGGTTTTGTGCAGGTTTCAGTGGTTGTTGTGCAGGTTTCAGTGGTTGTTCTTCAGGTTTCAGTGGTTGTTGTGCAGGTTTCAGTGGTTCTTCAGGTTTCAGTGGTTGTTGTGCAGGTTTCAGTGGTTGTTGTGCAGGTTTCAGTGGTTGTTCTTCAGGTTTCAGTGGTTGTTGTGCAGGTTTCAGTGGTTCTTCAGGTTTCAGTGGTTGTTCTCGATGTTTGACGTGAGGAAGTCATCTATGTTTTGAAGAAATGTTTAGTTTTTCACTTTCTGGCTTCTTCACATAACTTGTTTACTTATTCTTGTTCCTGGCACCCGAGCCAACTCTCTCTCTCTCTCTCTCTCTCTCTCTCTCTCTCTCTCTCTCTCTCTCTCTCTCTCCTCTCTCTCTCTCTCTCATCTTTACAGGGCAGAACATACAGGAGGAGAATGATATAGCCGGGGAGGATGCCGGAGACTCACTGGTGTGCCCGGGGTTACGAAGAGAAATATGGCTTGTAACCAGGCTACCTAGCTTCTGTGGCTGAGTGCTATAAGGCCTCACGATGGTAGCTAAGCCACACTCTTGGACAGCGGGTAACCTGGGTTCCAATTCTGCGGGCTGCGATCTTTCTGTGTGTGTGTGTGTGTGTGTGTGTGTGTGTGTGTGTGTGTGTATGGTTGGGTGTGTCTTGTATGTTTGTAACACCTGTTAGCTACTGTGTTTGCCTCTATACTCGTTTATGTAAACATATAAGTAAAATGCGATTTTTTACGTGGTATGAGAGCTGCCAAACTAAGGTGCTTCCTCGCCTGATATGTGGTATTAAAGCCAGGCTTATGTACGGTCAACGTTGTGTTGTGTCTCCTGTGTGTGCCAGCTTGAAAGATTGTTATTCTGGGAAGCTTGCGTGGATGTAAGCCTCGTCTGTGTGTGTGTGTGTGTGTGTGTGTGTGTGTGTGTGTGTGTGTGTGTGTGTGTGTGTGTGAGTGTGGGTGGAAGCAAGACACATTCTTTGTGTACAGATGAGGGCGGGGTTAAGAGGTGTTGGAGTGAGTGTGTGTACATGTGTTTCATCTGGTGATAATCTTCGTGTTCCTGAAAAATAAGTCACATTATTGTGGCTACAATAATTCACAAGTAACCTTCACTTTCAGGAGGAAATTTGTAACGAGATTTGTGTCCCTCCTGGACCAGTGTCAAGTCACAGCTGAGTCCATCCGTGTATTTGACTGGTATACACGCCTCGTGTACGTGTTTTGGTGTGTGCGTGCGCGGGTTGTCAAGTGTCCTTTTGTACGTGGTAGAATTGTTCATACACTCGTTTTGTTGTGATGACTTCGTGTGTAATGAACATGGTGCTGAATGAATACTTAAGAACACAGAGGTAGTGCTGATACTAGGTCTTGGTAGACAGGTCCTGATCACACCCAGCAGTTACCAGTGGTCCTCAACCTTCCTACACATAGGCGCTTTGATGGTCAGATATGTGATGAGAGACTCACGGTTATGTTGATACTGTACAGTGTGGAACCAACATTAAATGAATTCTTAATTTCATGTGAGGGCCGCATCCATTTCCTAGAAAGGCCGCAAGTTGGAGACCCCTCGACTAAATTATTGCTTAGGCTTCCTTCACTTTTTTTTTTTTTTTTTATTCGCCGGTATTCTCCCGGCCCGGGTCTTTTCCAAGTAGTGGTGACCCGGCCTTGGCTCCCTATCTGGGGAGTGTCTCGAGACTTAAGTCTCCCATGGGAGGAGGCACAGTACCTCCTCATCTTTGGGACCAAGTGTCCCCAGGCCTAGCCACATTCCCCGCCCTCACGTGGCTCGTAGGGAGAAGCTAGGCCTCTGGTCTGCCATCTACCCCGCCTCAAAGGGGCTCGTGGGGATGGCAGTCGTATGAGCTACAGATGGTAGCAAGCTCAGGCTTCCTTCACTATATAATTATATGGCACTACTTGACAGTTTGCGTCATTCATCTTCCTGACAGATGTTTAGTGGGGGGGGGGTCAACTCCCCCGTGGCTGTTTCCATACTAAGTCGCCTCAGTTATCACACCATAAATAACTTCTTAACCTGAATTCGATTAGTTTGACTCCATTGTTGCCGATATTGTGTAAAAATTCCACCACCATATTCATTTTACATTTATTTATTCCTGTAACTTGGACCTGCCAAACATGGGCCAGTAGGCCTGCTGCAGTGCTCCTTCTTATGTTCTTACGTACTTCTGAGCCTTTCTCTAGATGAAGTTCAGTGCTGTTTATTCCAGAGTATTTATAGCTGCCAGAACTGTGCCACATCTACAGCAGTACCGTGCCTGCACTCTGAAGGATGGGTGGGGATGTTACAGTACTGGAGGTGGGAAGTACAGTGCCTGCACTCTGAAGGATGGGTGGGGATGTTACAGTACTGGAGGTGAGAAGTACAGTGCCTGCACTCTGAAGGATGGGTGGGGATGTTACAGTACTGGAGGTGGGAAGTACAGTGCCTGCACTCTGAAGGATGGGTGGTGATGTTACAGTACTGGAGGTGAGAAGTACAGTGCCTGCACTCTGAAGGATGGGTGGTGATATTACAGTACTGGAGGTGAGAAGTACAGTGCCTGCACTCTGAAGGATGAGTGGGGATGTTACAGTACTGGAGGTGGGAAGTACAGTGCCTGCACTCTGAAGGATGGGTGGTGATGTTACAGTACTGGAGGTGGGAAGTACAGTGCCTGCACTCTGAAGGATGGTTGGGAATGTTACAGTACTGGAGGTGAGAAGTACAGTACCTGCACTCTGAAGAATGGGTGGTGATGTTACAGTACTGGAGGTGGGAAGTACAGTACCTGCACTCTGAAGGATGGTTGGGGATGTTACAGTACTGGAGGTGAGAAGTACAGTACCTGCACTCTGAAGGATGGGTGAGGATGTTACAGTACTGGAGGTGAGAAGTACAGTGCTTGCACTCTGAAGGATGAGTGGGGATGTTACAGTACTGGAGGTGAGAAGTACAGTACCTGCACTCTGAAGGATGAGTGGGGATGTTACAGTACTGGAGGTGAGAAGTACAGTACCTGCACTCTGAAGGATGGGTGAGGATGTTACAGTACTGGAGGTGAGAAGTACAGTGCCTGCACTCTGAAGGATGAGTGGGGATGTTACAGTACTGGAGGTGAGAAGTACAGTGCCTGCACTCTGAAGGATGGGTGAGGATGTTACAGTACTGGAGGTGGGAAGTACAGTGCCTGCACTCTGAAGGATAGGTGAGGATGTTACAGTACTGGAGGTGGGAAGTACAGTGCCTGCACTCTGAAGGATAGGTGAGGATGTTACAGTACTGGAGGTGGGAAGTTTCAGTGCCTGCACTCTGAAGGATGGGTAGTGATGTTACAGTACTGGAGGTGGGAAGTACAGTACCTGCACTCTGAAGGATGGGTGAGGATGTTACAGTACTGGAGGTGGGAAGTACAGTACCTGCACTCTGAAGGATGGTTGGGGATGTTACAGTACTGGAGGTGAGAAGTACAGTGCTTGCACTCTGAAGGATGGGTGGGGATGTTACAGTAGTGGAGGTGGGAAGTACAGTACCTGCACTCTGAAGGATGGGTGGGGATGTTACAGTACTGGAGGTGGGAAGTACAGTACCTGCACTCTGAAGGATGGGTGGGGATGTTACAGTACTGGAGGTGGGAAGTACAGTGTCTGCACTCTGAAGGATGAGTGGGGATGTTACAGTACTGGAGGTGGGAAGTACAGTGTCTGCACTCTGAAGGATGGGTGGGGATGTTTACAGTACTGGAGGTGGGAAAATACAGTGCCTGCACTCTGAAGGATGGGTGGGGATGTTACAGTACTGGAGGTGGGAATTACAGTACCTGCACTCGAAGGATGAGTGGGATGTTACAGTACTGGAGTGGGAAGTACAGTACCTCACTCTGAAGGATGAGTGGGGATGTTACAGTACTGGAGGTGGGAAGTACAGTACCTGCACTCTGAAGGATGAGTGGGGATGTTACAGTACTGGAGGGGGGGAAGTACAGTACCTGCACTCTGAAGGATGGGTGGTGATGTTACAGTACTGGAGGTGGGAAAGTACAGTACCTGCACTCTGAAGGATTTGGGTGGTGATGTTACAGTACTGGAGGTGGGAAGTACAGTACCTGCACTCTGAAGGATGGGTGGGGATGTTACAGTACTGGAGGGGGGAAGTACAGTACCTGCACTCTGAAGGATGGTGGTGGGTGTTACAGTACTGGAGGTGGGAAGTACAGTACCTGCACTCTGAAGGCTGGGTGGTGATGTTACAGTACTGGAGGTGGGAAGTACAGTACCTGCACTCTGAAGGATGGGTGGTGATGTTACAGTACTGGAGGTGAGAAGTACAGTACCTGCACTCTGAAGGATGGGTGGTGATGTTCAGTACTGGGGGTGGGAATACAGTAACCTGCAACTCTGAAGGATGGGTGGTGATGTTTACAGTACTGGAGGTGGGAAGTACAGTACCTGCACTCTGAAGGATGGGGGGGTGATGTTTTCAGTACTGGAGGGGGGAAGTACAGTACCTGCACTCTGAAAGGGTGGGTAAATGATGTTACAGTACTGGAGGTTTGGGAAGTACAGTGCCTGCACTCTGAAGGATGGGTGGTGATGTTACAGTACTGGAGGTGGGAAGTACAGTACTGCACTCTGAAGGATGGGTGGTGATGTTTCAGTACTGGAGGGGGGAGTACAGTACCTGCACTCTGAAGGATGGGGGTGATGTTACAGTACTGGGTGGGAAGACAGTACCTGCACTCTGAAGGATGGGGGTGAGTTACAGTACTGGAGGTGGGAAGTACAGTACCTGCACTCTGAAGGATGGGTAGTGATGTTACAGTACTGGAGGTGGGAAGTACAGTGCCTGCACTCTGAAGGATGGGTGGGGATGTTACAGTACTGGAGGTGGGGAAATACAGTACCTGCACTCTGAAGGATGGGTGGTGATGTTACAGTACTGGAGGGGGGAAGTACAGCACCTGCACTTGAAGGATGGGTGGGGTGTTACAGTACTGGAGGGGGGAAGTACAATACCTGCACTCGAAGGATGGGTGGGGATGTTACAGTACTGGAGGTGGGAAGTACAGTACCTGCACTCTGAAGGATGGGTGGTGATGTTACAGTACTGGAGGTGGGAAGTACAGTACCTGCACTCTGAAGGATGGGTGGTGATGTTTTCAGTACTGGAGGTGGGGAAATACAGTACCTGCACTCGAAGGGTGGGTGGTGAGTTACAGTACTGGGGGTGGGAAGTACAGTACCTGCACTCTGAAGGATGGGTGGTGATGTTACAGTACTGGAGGTGGGAAGTACAGTACCTGCACTCTGAAGGATGGGTGATGTTACAGTTCTGGAGGTGGGAAGTACAGTACCTGCACTCTGAAGGATGGGTGGGTTACTGTAGTTTTGTGTAACGGTTGAATTGTGATGTGAGCACACACTGGCAAGACAGTGATTGAATGAATGATGGTGTATGTATTCTTTTTTGCCACCCTACCTAGCAGGAGACTGCACGTGTGTTAATGGACAATAATCACGTCACAACTAAGTGCGGGTTTCCGGTAAATTGTTGCAGCCACAGTACTCTGATTTATTTTTTAAGGTATGTAGAGTACACACGTATCTTATATAAGAATTATTGTATATCGTGGTGTGGGTACCAGTGTTACGTTGGTGTTATTCTCTGGTCTTGGTGGTGAACAACGTAGCGGTTAATAATTACTACTGTAGAATACCATTTGTGATTGATTGCTGTGCATTTGTCACGTGTGGTCAGCAGCCGGTGTCCCAGCGTAGCGGTCACCGCTAACTAAACCACCTTGCTTCATCACTATTTTAAGGTGGTAGTGGTGTCCCATGTTGTCTGACTCGTCCAATACCACCACCTCTCCTCTGATACCACCTCTCCTCTGCCACCACCACCTCTCCTCTGCTACCACCACCTCTCCTCTGCCACCACCACCTCTCCTCTGCTACCACCACCTCTCCTCTGCCACCACCACCTCTCCTCTGCTACCAAACCCCCTCTCCTCTGCTACCACCACCTCTCCTCTGCCACCACCACTTCCTCTGCTCCACCACCTCTCCCCGCTACCACCACCTTCCTCTGCCACCACCCCCCTCCCCCCTGCCACCACCACCCCCTCTCCACCAAACCCACTTCTCCTCGAACCACCTCCCTCGCCACCCCCCCTCTCCTCTGCCCCCCCACCTCCCTTTGATACCCCCCTTCCCTCCCACCCCCACCTCCCTCGCTAACACCCTCCTTTGCCACCCACCTCCCCCTCTGCTCCCACCACCCCTCTGCCACCACCCCCTCTCCTCTGCCCCCACCACCACCTCCCCTTTGCCAACCTCCGCCCTCTGACCCCCTCCTCGCCCCCCACCTCTCCTCTGCCCCACCCCCTCCCTCTGATCCACTCCCCCTTCTACCCCCCCACTCTCCTTCTCCCACCCCTTTCCCTCCCCCACCCACCTCTCCCGAACCACCACCTCCCTCGCCCCCACCACCTCTCCTCTGCCACCCCACTTCTCCTCTAACCCCCCTTCCTCTGCCACCCCCCCTCTCCCGCCCCACCACCCTTCTTTTTTACCACCTTCCTCGGCCACCCCCCCTCTCCTCGCTACCACCCCTTTTTCCTGCCACCACACCTCTCCTCTGCAAACACCCCTTCCTCTGCCCCACCCCCCTGCTCCCACCCCTCCCCTGCCGCCACCCCCTTTCCCCTTTCCACCACCCCTCCCCCTCGGGGGGGCCCCCACCACCACCTTCTTCCCACCCCCTTTTCCTCTGCCAACCACCTCTCCCGCCACCCCCACCTCTCCTCTGCCCCACCACCCCTCCTCTGCCACCCCCAAACCCCTCCTCTGCCACACCACCTCTCTCTGGCCACCACCACCTCCCCCCCCCCCTTCCTCTGCCACCCCACCCCCCCTTTCCTCTGCCACCCCCCACTTCCTCGCCACCCCCCCTCCCTTGCCACCACCCCCCCTCTCCTCTGCCCCACCCTTCCTCTGCCCCACCACCTTCCTCTCCCCCACCACCACCTCTCCTCTCCCACCCCCCCTCTCCTCTGCCACCACCACCACCTCCCCTCTGCCACCACCCCCTCCTTACCACCACCTTCCTCTGCCCCACCCCCACCTCTCCTCTGCCCCCACCCCCTCCTCTGCCACCACCCCCTTCCTTGCCCCCCCCCACCTCTCCTCTGCCACCACAACCTCTCCTCTGCCACCACCACCACCTCTCCTCTGCCACCACCCCAACAATATCTTTCGATAACATCAACAAACTCCTTTAATTTGTGATTCTTGTCAAAATATTCACCTTCACTACTGAGTATTGTATCCAGAGGTAAACACCGTCATGTGTTGTTGAAATCTACAGAGGAAAGTGTTACATCACAGTTCAGTCAGTAAAGTGTCTTGTGTGACCTGGGTCACACAGGACCTGGGTCACACAAGACCTGGGTGACACAACCTGGGTCACACAAGACCTGGGTGACACAACCTGGGTCACACAAGACCTGGGTGACACAACCTGGGTCACACAAGACCTGGGTCACACAACCTGGGTCACACAAGACCTGGGTGACACACAACCTGGGTCACACAAGACCTGGGTGACACAAACGTGGGTCACACAAGACCTGGGTGACACAAACCTGGGTCACACAAGACCTGGGTGACACAACCTGGGTCACACAAGACCTGGGTGACACACAACCTGGGTCACACAAGACCTGGGTGACACACAACCTGGGTCACACAAGACCTGGGTGACACAACGTGGGTCACACAAGACCTGGGTGACACACAACCTGGGTCACACAAGACCTGGGTGACACACAACCTGGGTCACACAAGACCTGGGTGACACAACCTGGGTCACACAAGACCTGGGTGACACAACGTGGGTCACACAAGACCTGGGTGACACACACACCTGGGTCACACAAGACCTGGGTGACACACAACTGGGTCACACAAGACCTGGGTGACACACACTGGGTCACACAAGACCTGGGTGACACAACCTGGGTCACACAAGACCTGGGTGACACAACCTGGGTCACACAAGACCTGGGTGACACAACCTGGGTCACACAAGACCTGGGTGACACACAACCTGGGTCACACAAGACCTGGGTGACACAACGTGGGTCACACAAGACCTGGGTGACACACAACCTGGGTCACACAAGACCTGGGTGACACACAACCTGGGTCACACAAGACCTGGGTGACACACAACCTGGGTCACACAAGACCTGGGTGACACAACGTGGGTCACACAAGACCTGGGTGACACACAACCTGGGTCACACAAGACCTGGGTGACACAAGACTTGGGTCACACAAGACCTGGGTGACACACAACATGGGTCACACAAGACCTGGGTGACACAACGTGGGTCACACAAGACCTGGGTGACACACAACCTGGGTCACACAAGACCTGGGTGACACAAGACTTGGGTCACACAAGACCTGGGTGACACACAACATGGGTCACACAAGACCTGGGTGACACAAGACTGGGTCACACAAGACTGGGTGACACACAACATGGGTCACACAAAGACCTGGGTGACACACAACCTGGGTCACACAAGACCTGGGTGACACACATGGGTCACACAAGACCTGGGTGACACAACGTGGGTCACACAAGACCTGGGTGACACACAACCTGGGTCACACAAGACCTGGGTGACACAAGACTTGGGTCACACAAGACCTGGGTGACACACAACATGGGTCACACAAGACCTGGGTGACACAAGACTTGGGTCACACAAGACCTGGGTGACACACAACATGGGTCACACAAGACCTGGGTGACACACAACATGGGTCACACAAGACCTGGGTGACACAACATGGGTCACACAAGACCTGGGTGACACAACAACTGGGTCACACAAGACCTGGGTGACACACAACATGGGTCACACAAGACCTGGGTGACACAACATGGGTCACACAAGACCTGGGTGACACACAACATATGTCACACAAGACCTGGGTGACACACAACATGGGTCACACAAGACCTGGGTGACACACAACATGGGTCACACAAGACCTGGGTGACACAAACATGGGTCACACAAGACCTGGGTGACACACAACATGGGTCACACAAGACCTGGGTGACACAACGTGGGTCACACAAGACCTGGGTGACACACAACATGGGTCACACAAGACCTGGGTGACACAACATGGGTCACACAAGACCTGGGTGACACACAACATGGGTCACACAAGAGACTCACCATAACACCGCTGCTGTTATTGCATATTAAGCAGGTTCAAGTTTGCAACATAGATCGTGGCCAGCGCGGCAGGTTGAACGTCTTCAGCTTGGGGGATCATGACGCATTCATTGCGCGAATTTACATCCGTGTTCCAGCGAATTCAATCATACAGGAAAGACACTGATTCATGCAAGTATTATTGCAATCTTTAAGTTGCTGGAAGTGAGTTGTATCATTAAAGTGTTGTACTTGTGACAGTCATCAAGAAATGTTGTGTTGTGTACCATTCACCTGTGTGTTGCCTTGTGTCCAGTCGACCTGTGTGTTGTGTTCCACCTAGTCTGAGCTGGGTGACATCCGTAGTATCAGTTTTCAATATAACAGTCAGACCCAGTAACACAGGAGTTTCTTGGTACAGAGGACAACTTCATCACTTTACTAGTTATGAGTGAGAAGGGTTGGGTTCCAGAGGGACCTGCCTAGCATGGGCCAGTAGACTTGCTGCAGTGCTCTTCACTTCTTGCCACCTTGCTTCTATAGGAACTCTGTCCCGGTAGGGACTGCAGCATGGCAGACTTGCTGCAGTGCTCTTCACTTCTTGCCACCTTGCTTCTACTAGTGAACTCTGTCCCCGGTAAGGGACCTGCCTAGCATGGGCCAGTAGACTTGCTGCAGTGCTCTTCACTTCTTGCCACCTTGCTTCTACTAGTGAACTCCTGTCCCCGGTAACGTCTTCGAGATCTTCCACCTCACCTTCGACAACATTTAAGACTCCGTTCTCATGCTTCAGCTTCAGATCTTTAGAGACCATGGAGCGAAACTCTTCACCAGGTTGAGGGACTGACCACCTCAGACTATTTCTCCAAAGTTGGGGGGACTGATTGCATCATCTTTACTAAGCCACTTCTCTTGCTGCCTACAATACGTTCTCTTACGTATTTGACTGAAGAATCCTGTGTAGGCGAAATGTTTCAACAATAAATATATTCAGCTGTTGCACATGTCTTATTCATCCACTCTATTACTATGGTAATGAGACACAGTACTATATGTTTTATGAGTTTTATTGAGACGTTTCGCCCACCAGAGATTTTATCATTTCTCACAGATAAAGGTCAGAAATATAACATATATTAATGTTTTAGAAAATAAAGTTTCTTTTGGTACAAAATTATTAATTTTTATATTAACGTGAATGAAAAAAATATATCTTTAAACGTTAAACGTATAGGTGAAAATTTTAGGAAGGACTTAATTTTAATAGTTTTTGCTAATTGACCGGTTTTACCTACTCGGCAACCCCCCCCCCCCCCATGCACACATTTTTAAGACGAGGTATGATAAAGCTCATGGAGCAGGGAGAGGGAGGACCCAGTAGCGCTGAGTGAAGAGGTGGGGCCAGGAGCTGAGTCTCTACCCCTGCAACCACAAACAGGTGAGTACACACACTTATAATGTGGTGTAGAGAGGTGAGGTGTAGGAGTGACGTTCAGTTGGGTGGGAACTTGGGAAGTTTGCCTTCTGATCCATCAAATTTGAAACTTGGAAAGGATTGGAGCAGAGAATTCTGGGGTGTATTGGTGGCGTGGTAGTCTGGTGTCAGGGTGTAGTGTGCCATAGTGCAAGGTACCAATGTATTGGTAACGTTAATGGTAGAAGGAATGTCATGGTAGAGCTGCTACCATGGAGGCTGCCATCGTGTGTACCATCCACCCAGACAGCTGTATTTTTCTTCTTTTAGTAAGCACTGAAGAGGTAGCTCTGTGAAGTAGCTCACTCGCTTTGTGTGAGAGAGAGAGAGAAAGAGCGAGTTAACAGTTATCAAAAACACTTGTCGATAGACGCTTGGCCTGATTTTTCTGTACTCATTTATATGTGCTCACTTAATTGTGGTTGCAAGGGTCGAGTCTCAGCTCCTGTCCCTGCTTCTCCGCTGGCCGCTGTTGAATTCACACTCTTCTGGCCGCTTGAGCCCTCGCATACCTGTTCTTGAAGCTGTATATGGATGTCACCTTGAACACTTCGGCATTTAGAGCATATTAGTTGCTGACCACGCTAAAGCTGAAGAAATACTTCCTAACATCCCTGTGACTCGTCTGTGTTTTGAACTTTTAAGCTGTGCCCTCGTGTTCCTGTTTCTTGATCAGTCTGTGCCTCACTGTCAACTGCTCTGAGTATTTTGTACGTTGTTATATCACCCATTGTGAGAGAGAGAGAGAGAAAGGGGGGGGGATCCAGGTAGGTAATTATGTCAGTTCTTGTAAGATATCTCTCATGATTATCTTTCGTGGATGTGGGATTTACCCTGTAAGTTTGAGCACTGACCTGTGATTACTTAGGTGTCACTTGACCTCCGGGAATTGTGTTGTTGTGTTACCTGAGAATACCAAGTATTACGCGTTAAGAAAGTCCAGGATGGTAGTGCCTGTCGTCTGTCAGTCCTGGGAAGGAAGCTGCCTCAGGTATTTACGTCAAGGTTCACTTCTGGCACCTTATGTGACTACTATAACTCCAGACCATTATCCATACCACTGCGAATTACACACATGTACTGACTGCGTCACTGCCACTGGGAATTACACATGTACTGACTAGGTTAGTGCCACTAGGAATTGCACATGTACTGAGAACGTCATTGCCACTAAGGATTAAAGGTATGTGCTGACTAGGTCAGTGCCACTAGAAATTAAAGACATGTACTAACTAGGTCAATGGCATGACATGTACTAGCTAGGTCAGTGGCACGACATGTACTAACTAGTTCAGTGCCACTAGGAATTAGAGATATGTACTAACTAGGTCAGTGGCACGACATGTACTAACTAGTTCAGTGCCACTAGGAATTAGAGATATGTACTAACTAGGTCAGTGGCACGACATGTACTGACTAGGTCAGTGCCACTAGGAATTAAAGACGTGTACTAGCTAGGTCAGTGGCACGACATGTACTAACTAGGTCAGTGGCACGTGTACTAACTAGGTCAGTGGCACATGTACTAATTAGGTCAGTGGCACAGTGGCACATGTACTAACTAGGTCAGTGGCACATGTACTGACTAGGTCAGTGGCACATGTACTGACTACTTCAGTGGCACATGTACTAGCTAGGTTAGTGGCACATGTACTGACTACTTCAGTGGCACATGTACTAGCTAGGTTAGTGGCACATGTACTGACTAGGTTAGTGGCACATGTACTGACTAGGTTAGTGGAACATGTACTGACTAGGTTAGTGGCACATGTACTGACTAGGTCAGTAGCACATGTACTGACTAGGTTAGTGGCACATGTACTGACTAGGTTAGTGGCACATGTACTGACTAGGTTAGTGGCACATGTACTGACTAGGTTAGTGGCACATGTACTGAACTAGTTAGTAGGCACATGTACTGACTAGTGCAGTGTTAGTGGACACATGAACTGACTAGGTTAGTGGCACTACTGTACTGACTAGGTTAGTTGGTTGCACATGTACTGACTAGGTTAGTGGCACATGTACTGACTAGGTTAGTGGCACATGTACTGACTAGGTTAGTGGCACATGTACTGACTAGGTTAGTGGCACATGATGACAGTGCACTATGCTGTGTTAGTGGCACATGTACTGACTAGGTTAGTGGCACATGTACTGACTAGGTTAGTGGCACATGTACTGACTAGGTTAGTGGCACATGTACTGATAGGTTGCAGTACTGACACATAGTGCAATACTTAGGTATAGGGCAGTATGACGACGTGCAACATTTAGAGCTGTATTGATGAGGACATGCAACACTTAGGTGCATGTGTTGCAGTACTTGATGACACATGTGCAGCACTTAGGTGCATGTGTTGCAGTACTTGATGACACATGTGCAGCACTTAGGTGCATGTGTTGCAGTACTTGATGACACATGTGCAACACTTAGGTGCATGTGTTGCAGTACTTGATGACACATGTGCAACACTTAGGTGCATGTGTTGCAGTACTTGATGACACATGTGCACACTTAGGTTGCATGTGTTGCAGTACTTGATGACACATGTGCAACACTTAGGTGCATGTGTTGCAGTACTTGATGACACACGTGCAACACTTAGGTCTGTGTTGCAGTACTTGATGACACATGTGCAACACTTAGGTGCATGTGTTGCAGTACTTGATGACACACGTGCAACACTTAGGTTCATGTGTTGCAGTACTTGATGACACATGTGCAACACTTAGGTGCATGTGTTGCAGTACTTGATGACACACGTGCAACACTTAGGTGCATGTGTTGCAGTACTTGATGACACACGTGCAACACTTAGGTGCATGTGTTGCAGTACTTGATGACACAGTGCAACACTTAGGTGCATGTGTTGCAGTACTTGATGACACACGTGCAACACTTAGGTGCATGTGTTGCAGTACTTGATGACACACGTGCAACACTTAGGTGCATGTGTTGCAGTACTGATGACACACGTGCAACACTTAGGTGCCATGTGTTGCAGTACTTGATGACACACGTGCAACACTTAGGTGCATGTGTTGCAGTACTTGATGACACACGTGCAACACTTAGGTGCATGTGTTGCAGTACTTGATGACACACGTGCAACACTTAGGTGCATGTGTTGCAGTACTTGACACACGTGCAACACTTAGGTGCATGTGTTGCAGTACTTGATGACACACGTGCAACACTTAGGTGCCTGTGTTGCAGTACTTGATGACACACGTGCAACACTTAGGTGCCTGTGTTGCAGTACTTGATGACACACGTGCAACACTTAGGTGCATGTGTTGCAGTACTTGACACACGTGCAACACTTAAGTGCATGTGTTGCAGTACTTGCATTAGGGTGTAACATTTGTAATATAATGGAGATGTAATTGCAAGAAAGGTGGTAAGTACTTCTTGTACTGTACAGGGAAGTACATGGGCAAGACAGACGGCAAAACACTTGGAAGTAGACACTTGGCACAGGCTGCCAACTGAGAACTGTCTACTTCTGTGTAGAGTAAGAACTATCATCAGTTATCTACGTGTGTAAATCAACAATAGGAAAATAATAATACTCGTAATAATAATAATGATAATTGGAAATGTGTGTAAGGAAGGTGTGTGTGTGTGTGTGTGTGTGTGTGTGTGTGTGTGTGTGTGTGTGTGTGTGTGTGTGTGTGTGTGTGTGTGTGTGTGGTCACGTCACCTGTATTAACCTTGAGTGCTGGTTGTCTAAGGTTTACCCTCTTACGTAATACTCTAGTGGCTCTGGAAGGACTAGCACGTAGCTTATTATTATAGCCCTGCAAGGAACCTATGTATATTCTTGACTTTCCCACTTGTGTAATGTCGGAAATTAGTGTTTCTACGAAATGTTTGGTGTAGACGTGTTGTATGTGGGTCATTGTCACTAGTATCGTCACACTGATACAAAAATTCCTTCACTGTTGAATGTACTAACAGAATAAGGCAGGTCCTATATCCCTTCTAAATCTAAATCTATTCTCCAGTTGCCTTACTGTGATATTTTCAACACCATATTTACATCCCCATTATTCCTAGTTTCCTTTCACTGGCATGATCAGTTTCTCACTTTTCCGTCTCTCTTATGCTATGTGTGTAACATAGCATAATACCGTGACTGGAACAATACAGAAATAACCCGCATATAGGAGAGAGAAGCTTACGACGACGTTTCGGTCCGACTTGGACCATTTACAGAGTAATATAGTGTGAGTGTAAATGGTCCAAGTCGGACCGAAACGTCGTCGTAAGCTCCTCTCTCCTGTGTGCGGGTTATTTGTGTACAGAAGATTGTTCTCATTGTATGCTGCCTTTCCAGAACTGCGTCGTTAATTAAACAAATAAATGTTAATTCTCAAGACCAGAACTGCGTCGTTAATTAAACAAATGAATGTTGATTCTCAAGACCAGAACTGCGTCATTAATTAAACAAATAAATGTTGATTCTCAAGACCAGAACTGCGTCGTTAATTAAACAAATGAATGTTAATTCTCAAGACCAGAACTGCGTCGTTAATTAAACAAATGAATGTTGATTCTCAAGACCAGAACTGCGTCGTTAATTAAATAAATGTAGATTCTCAAGACCAGAACTGCGTCATTAATTAAACGAATGTTGATTCTCAAGACCAGAACTGCGTCGTTAATTAAACAAATGAATGTTGACTCTCAAGATCAGAACTGCGTCGTTAATTAAATAAATGTTGATTCTCAAGACCAGAACTGCGTCGTTAATTAAACAAATGAATGTTGACTCTCAAGATCAGAACTACGTCGTTAATTAAACAAACAAATGTTGATTCTCAAGACCAGAACTGCGTCGTTAATTAAACAAATAAATGTTGATTCTCAAGACCAGAACTGCGTCATTAATTAAACAAAGAACTAGCAAAGTGTCTCCTATAAGTTTGTGTTATGTGTGTATTAGTAACCTTGAAGACTGACCTTGTGTTCTCTTGCAAGTTGAACTTTGCAGGAGGACGACAGATGACTCTGACAACATAAAGGAAATGTGCAAGAATGCACTCAGGACACCTTTCTTCAGCACGTTTCACTCCTTGCATGACTTCAAGGACATGTATTTGAAGTGATCAAGGTCCTAGGAGTAGAAGGTTACAGAATGGGGTGAGGAAGAGGATGAAAGGAGGAGAGTGAAGAGAGAAATGGAAAGTGGGGAATAAGGAAGGGGGGAAAATGGAAGAGAATAAGTATGGGTAAGAAAACGAGAATGGGGAGGGTGGGGGAGAATAATGGGGTCGGGGAGAGCGTGTAAATAGAACAGAAAGAAGGGAAAGAGGAAGAAGTGGAGGCATGCTAGGCACTGCTCGACACCATGTGTTTAATATTAGAGTGCCACCACCACCACCACCACTACTACCATCACTACGTCTACCACCACCATCACTACTACTACTACTACCACTACTACTGCCACTACCACCACCACTACTACCACCACTACTACTACTACCACCATCACTAGTACTACTACTACCACTACCACCACCACTACTACTGCCACTACCACCACCACTACTACCATCACTACGTCTACCACCACCATCACTAGTACTACTACTACCACTACACCACATACTACTGCCACTACCACCACCACTACTACTACATACTACTACTACCACCACTACTACTACTACCACTACTACTACTACTACCACTACTACTACCACTACTACCACCACTACTACTACTACTACCACTACTACTACTACTACTACCACTACCACCACCACCACCACTACTACCACCACCACTACTACTCACACCACCACCACCACCACTACTACCACCACCACTACTACTGCACCACCACCACCACACTACTACCCACCACTACTACTGCACTACCACCACCACCACTACTACCACCACCACTATACTCCACCACCACCACCACCACTACTACCATCACTACTACACCACCATCACTACTACTACCACACCACTACTACTGCACTACACCACCACTACTACCACCATACTACTACACCACTACTACTACTACTACCACTACTACTACTACTACCAACCACCACTACTACTACTAACACTACCACCACCACTACTACTGCCACTATTACTGCCATCACCCACCACTACTACTAACACTACCACCACACTACTACTACCACCACCACCACCGCCACTACTACCATCACTACCACTACTACTACCATCACTACCACTACTACTACCATCACTACCACACTACTATCACTACCACCACCACTACCACTAGTACCACCACTACCACTAGTACCACCACTACCACCACCACCACCACCACCACCACCACCAACCACACTACTACTACTACTCTACTACTACTACTACCAACCACCACCACCACTACTACCATCACCGCCCCAATATCACAACTACTACTACCATCACCGCCACCACTATCACCACTACTACTACCATCACTACCACTACTACTACCATCACTACCACCACCACTACCACTAGTACCACCACTACCACTAGTACCACCCACCACCACCACCACCACCACTACTACTACTACTACTACTACTACTACTACTACTACTACTACACTACCACCACACCACCACCACTACTACCATCACCGCCACCATATCACAACTACTACTACCATCACCGCCACCACTATCACCATACTACTATCCATCACCACACTACTACCAATCACCACCACTACCATCACCACCACCACTACCACACCACCACCACTACCATCACCACCACCACTACCATCACCACCACTACCACTACTACTACCACCACCGTCACTACCACTGGTACCACCACCACTACAATCACTACCACTGTTGCTACCATTACTTCCACTACTACCATTACTATTACCACCACTACTACCATTACTACTACTACCACGACTTCTACTACCACTACTACTACCACTACTACCATTACTACTACTGCCACTACTACCATTATTACTACTACTACCATTACCATTACTACTACTATTACTACCACATCTACCACTATCACTACGTTACTGCTACTACTACCACTATCATTACTACTGCCACTACCACCACCACTACTACTAATACCAAAACCACCACCGCTACTACCACTACCACCATCACTAGCACTATCACTATATCACTGCCACTTTTACTACCATCACTATTACCACTTTCACTATCACTACAACCATCATAACCACTACCACCATTACTACTACCACTACCATCATTACTACCACTACCACCATCTCTTCTGTCATTACTAATACAGCTACCACTACTAATACCAACACAACCACCGTCACTACCAACACTATCACTACTAATAACACTTCCACCACAGCTACCACCACTAATACCACTACCACTTCTAATACCCCAGCCACCACCGTTACTACCTCCACAACCCTTTTCACTACTAATACCACTATCACCACCGTCACATCCACCACTACCACCATCGTCCCTACCTCCACTACCACTGCTATCACTGCTAGTATCATTACCATCACCGTCACTACTACCACTACCATCACCGTTACTACCACCAATACCACTACCACCACCGTTACTACCACCAATACCACTACCATCACCGTCACTACCACCAATACCACTACCGTCACCGTCACTACCACCAATACCACTACCGTCACCGTCACTACCACCACTATCACTACTAATACCACTACCGTCACTACCATTATCACTAATACCACTACCATCACCGCCACTACCACCAATACCACTACCATCACCGTCACTACCACCAATACCACTACCGTCACCGTCACTACCACCACTATCACTACTAATACCACTACCGTCACTACCATTATCACTAATACCACTACCATCACCGTCACTACCACCAATACCACTACCATCACCGTCACTACCACCAATACCACTACCGTCACCGTCACTACCACCACTATCACTACTAATACCACTACCGTCACTACCATTATCACTAATACCACTACCATCACCGCACACCACCAATACCACTACATCACGTCTACACATACCATCCGTCACCGTCTACACCTATATACTAATCCATACCGTCACCATATCACTAACCACACCACTACTGTTCACTACCACAATACACCATCACGTCATCACCCCATACTCCCCACCTCATTACCATCCACATCACCAACTAATGCACAAGGCAGTCGTAGATTTTGAAAGGGAGGTAAATATTTAGGTTAGAAATCTGAAAGCAGCAGCAGATGTAGTAGCACCAGCAGCAGCATCAGTAGCACCAGCAGCAGCATCAGCAGCATCAGTAGCACCAGCAGCAGCATCAGTAGCACCAGCAGCAGCATCAGTTAGCACCAACAGCAGCATCAGTAAGCAGCACATGCACAAGCAGCATCAGTAGCACCATCAGCAGCATCAGTAGCACCAGCAGCAGCATCAGTAGCACCAGCAGCAGCATCAGTAGCACCAACAGCAGCATCAGTAGCACCAGCAGCAGCATCAGTAGCACCAACAGCAGCATCAGTAGCACCAACAGCAGCATCAGTAGCACCAACAGCAGCATCAGTAGCACCAACAGCAGCAGCATCAGTAGCACCAACAGCAGCAGCATCAGTAGCACCAACAGCAGCATCAGTAGCACCAGCAGCAGCATCAGTAGCACCAGCAGCATCAGTAGCACCAGCAGCAGCATCAGCAGCACCAAGCAGCAGCATCAGTAGCACCAAAGCAGCATCAGTCACAGCAGCACACAGACAGCAGCATCAGTAGCACCAACAGCAGCATCAGTAGCACCAACAGCAGCATCAGTAGCACCAACAGCAGCATCAGTAGCACCAACAGCAGCATCAGAAGCACCAGCAGCAGCATCAGCAGCACCAACAGCAGCATCAGTAGCATCAGCAGCAGCATCAGTAGCACCAACAGCAGCATCAGTAGCATCAGCAGCATCAGTAGCATCAGTAGCAGATTCAGTAGCAGCATCAGTAGTAGATTCAGCAGCATCAGTAGCACCAACAGCAGCATCAGTAGCATCACAGCAGCATCAGAAGCATCAGCAGCATCAGTAGCAGATTCAGCAGCAGCATCAGTAGCAGATTCAGTAGCAGCATCAGTAGTAGATTCAGCAGCATCAGTAGCAGATTCAGCAGCAGATTCAGTAGTAGATTCAGTAGCAGCATCAGTAGCAGATTCAGTAGCAGCATCAGTAGCAGATTCAGCAGCAGATTCAGTAGCAGATTCAGCAGCAGCATCAGTAGCAGATTCAGTAGCAGGGTAGAGAGTTAACAATGCAGGCAGCATTATACTAGAAGCATACCACCAAGTACGTAGAAGCAACATACTTTCTGAGATTATATGTAATGCTAGTGAGGATTCATTTAGATTATACTAGGCAGTCCTGCTCTTGTTGTATACTGGGTATTAACGTGTTGTAAATCTTGCAGGAAAGTGCAGGGCTAAGGGAAGGACTACCTTCAGTCATGTCTGAGGGGGTGACTACCTTCAGTCATGTCTGAGGGGGTGACTACCTTCAGTCATGTCTGAGGGGGTGACTACCTTCAGTCATGTCTGAGGGGGTGACTACCTTCAGTCATGTCTGAGGGGGTGACTACCTTCAGTCATGTCTGAGGGGGTGACTACCTTCAGTCATGTCTGAGGGGGTGACTACCTTCAGTCATGTCTGAGGGGGTGACTTACTCTTCAGTCATGTCTGAGGGGGTGACTACCTTCAGTCATGTCTGAGGGGGTGACTACCTTCAGTCATGTCTGAGGGGGTGACTACCTTCAGTCATGTCTGAGGGGGTGGTGACTACCTTCAGTCATGTCTGAGGGGGTGACTACCTTCAGTCATGTCTGAGGGGGGTCTGCTGTGGGTGACTACCTTCAGTCATGTCTGAGGGGTGACTACCTTCAGTCATGTCTGAGGGGGTGTTGACTACCTTCAGTCATGTCTGAGGGGTGACTACCTTCAGTCATGTCTGAGGGAGTGACTACCTTCAGTCATGTCTGAGGGAGTGACTACCTTCAGTCATGTCTGAGGGAGTGACTACCTTCAGTCATGTCTGAGGGAGTGACTACCTTCAGTCATGTCTGAGGGAGTGACTACCTTCAGTCATGTCTGAGTTAGTGACTACCTTCAGTCATGTATGAGGGAGTGACTACCTTCAGTCATGTCCGAGGGAGTGACTACCTTCAGTCATGTCTGAGTTAGTGACTACCTTCAGTCATGTCTGAGTTAGTGACTACCTTCAGTCATGTCCGAGGGAGTGACTACCTTCAGTCATGTCCGAGGGAGTGACTACCTTCAGTCATGTCTGAGGGAGTGACTGCCTTCAGTCATATATGAGGGATGACTACCTTCAGTCAATAGGGAGTGACTACTTTCTACTACATTCAACAAAGTTTATCACCTTAGTCATGCTCTTCAATACTACTTCTCTGCCTTCCCTCGTCTTTCACTTAGTGTGCAGGGAGGAGGGTGAGGCATAAGATACTCATATTGTTGTGGGTGTATTCCTTCGTCCACCTTGGTTTTACCTAGGTAACCCAGCCTAGGGCCGGTGGCTGCTACCCACTCACTTGTGCTACTCGTGCAGCTAGCAGCCAGCATCACCTAGTGTTGAGTGTTGTCGAGTGTAGGGGTGACCACCTGATTGTTGGATACACCATTACCCCACCACATTCACATACAGACACCTTGGTTTCATAAGACTCGGGTATCATACAGGAGCTTGGGTATCATACAAGACCTTGGGCATCATACAAGACCTTGGGCATCATACAAGACCTTGTGTATCAAATACATATGAAGAGAGTATTTTAAAATGGTCTGGTGAGAGTAACAATGTTCATCAGTAACAAATATAATATGAAGAACAATGAGGGTATGTAGAACACTGACACACTGTATTATAGAACAATGAGGGTATGTAGAACACTGACACACTGTATTATAGAACAATGAGGGTATGTAGAACACTGACACACTGTATTATAGAACAATGAGGGTATGTAGAACACTGACACACTGTATTATAGAACAATGAGGGTATGTAGAACACTGACACACTGTATTATAGAACAATGAGGGTATGTAGAACACTGACACACAGTGTTATAGAACTTAGGGAACTGGTAAAACACTTAATAATAATTATGTCAGAGGATCTGTTATTTATAAGTATAACACTACAACAGTAATGTAACAACGAAGGTGAGGAAAATAACAGTGTGGATTATGAGAACTTTTAAAACAACAGAAACAACAGTAATGGTATTGTTTAAATCACTTTTGTTCTTACAACTTGAATATTGTTGTGTGTTCACAGCATCTTTGATGGCACCAGAGAGACCACACCTGGTAAATCTTAGATGGTACCAGTGAGATCACACCTGGTAAATCTTTGATGGTACCAGAGAGAGCACACCTGGTAAATCTTAGATGGTACCAGAGAGATCACACCTGGTAAATCTTAGATGGTACCAGAGAGAGCACACCTGGTAAATCTTTGATGGTACCAGAGAGAGCACACCTGGTAAATCTTTGATGGTACCAGAGAGAGCACACCTGGTAAATCTTTGATGGCACCAGAGAGAGCACACCTGGTAAATCTTTGATGGTACCAGAGAGAGCACACCTGGTAAATCTTTGATGGTACCAGAGAGATCACACCTGGTAAATCTTAGATGGCACCAGAGAGATCACACCTGGTAAATTTAGATTGGCACCAGAGAGACCACACCTGGTAAATCTTAGATGGCACCAGAGAGAGCACACCTGGTAAATCTTTGATGGCACCAGAGAGACCACACCTGGTAAATCTTAGATGGCACCAGAGAGACCACACCTGGTAAATCTTAGATGGCACCAGAGAGACCACACCTGGTAAATCTTAGATGGCACCAGAGAGAGCACACCTGGTAAATCTTAGATGGCACCAGAGAGAGCACACCTGGTAAATCTTAGATGGCACCAGAGAGAGCACACCTGGTAAATCTTTGATGGCACCAGAGAGAGCACACCTGGTAAATCTTTGATGGCACCAGAGAGAGCACACCTGGTAAATCTTAGATGGCACCAGAGAGAGCACACCTGGTAAATCTTAGATGGCACCAGAGAGAGCACACCTGGTAAATCTTAGATGGCACCAGAGAGAGCACACCTGGTAAATCTTAGATGGCACCAGAGAGAACACACCTGGTAAATCTTAGATGGCACCAGAGAGAGCACACCTGGTAAATCTTAGATGGCACCAGAGACAGCACACCTGGTAAATCTTAGATGGCACCAGAGAGAGCACACCTGGTAAATCTTAGATGGCACCAGAGACAGCACACCTGGTAAATCTACACTGGTGGTAATTAGCACACATAGCTAACATCTCTTGAAGGACCAGAAGAGATATGATCAGAATTATGTGGCCAAAAGAAACTGGTCATTGAGCAAGAACAATCTGGTTAAAGTTGTATTGTGGCCGAGAGACAAATTGGTACAATTGTGTGAGCCTCGAACCACCCTGTACAAATCATTGAGGACCGAACAGTTGTGTAAACTCTACAGATCACCATAGTGAGATGATCAGCTGCGTGTTACAGGTAGGGTGTGAGGCAGGACGGTAAGGTAATTGAGGCAAGAGACTGGCAGGGTTGTGAGGCAGCCAGGGCAGGGTGTGAGGCAGGACGGGCACGGGTTGTGAGGCAAGGACGGGCAGGGTGTATGGTAGGACGGGCAGGGTGTGAGGCAGGATAGGTAGGGTGTGAAGCAGACGGTTAGGTGTGAGGCCAGGGCGGGTAGGGTGCGAGGCAGAGGGCAGGGTGGAGGCAGGACGGAAGGTGTGAATGGCAGGACGGCAGGGTGTGAGCAGGACGGGTAGTTGTGACTAGCGCAGGACGGGTAGGGTGTGAGCAGGACGGGCAGGGCTGTGTAAGGCAGGACGGCAGGGTGTGATGCATGGACAGCGGTAGGGTGTGAGGCAGGACGGGCAGAGGTTTTGTGAGGCAGGACGGGCAGGGTGTGAGGCAGGACGGGTAGGGTGTGAGGCAGGACGGGCAGGGTGTGAGGCAGGACGGGCAGGGTGTGAGGCAGGACGGGTAGGTGTGAGGCAGGACGGCACGGGTGTGAAGCAGACGGGTAGGGTGTGAGGCAGACGGGCAGGGTGTGTAGGCAGGACGGGTAGGGTGTGAGGCAGGACGGGCAGGGTGTGAGGCAGGGTGTGAGGCAGGACGGGCAGGGTGTGAGGCAGGACGGGCAGGGAGAAAAGCTTGGTTTCTTGGTATGTTAGACGCCGTACATTGATTCTTCTCTTTCTCTTCTTTCCTCTCTTCACTTGCTGTGATCGCAAGACTTGGATTAAGATTTAAGGTGCCTCTTCGAGTTTAACCCTGCGACAGTGCTTAGCTAACACCTGCTTCTGCTAAGTAGATAGGTAGATTGATAGGTGTTTTCTAGTTACAAAATTTGGAACACCTGCAGGGTGTAGCTATACTACGATTTACATAGTGGGAACACCTGCAAGGTGTGGCTACACGGGAGTTACCTAGTGGAACACTTGAAGGGTGTGGCTACACTACCAGTTACCTATTGGGAACACCTGCAGGGTGTGGCTACACTATCAGTTAACATAGTGGGGACACCTGCAGAGTGTGGCTACACTACCAGTTACCTATAGGGAACACCTGCAGGGTGTGGCTACACTACCAGTTACATAGTGGGAACAGAAGCTGCTGTTTTCCCTGTCATGTATGTGTGTTGAGAGAAGGTGGGAGTTTCCACCCACGTCATTGCCGCCCACAGTTGTCCACACCCACGTCTCTGCCTCCCACCCACGTCTCTGCCGCCCACATTCGTCCCCACCCCACGTCACCGCCGCCCACACTGCTCATCGACATATTCAGAGACTTACCTCAGCTTCTTGTGAGATTTCACTCTTGTTATTGCTATGTTGTCGTGGGTAGGTTGTCGCGGACCAGGTGTACTGGAGCAGGAACATCTGGTGATCCATGTCGTCGTCTGTGTCGTAGACCTGCACACGTGAAGGTGGTAGTTGGGAAGGTCGTGTTGAGTATCGTTCCTTCTAGGTTACGACTCACGAAATCATAATGACAC
Source organism: Cherax quadricarinatus (assembly GCF_026875155.1). Lineage (NCBI taxonomy): Eukaryota > Metazoa > Arthropoda > Malacostraca > Decapoda > Parastacidae > Cherax > Cherax quadricarinatus. The sequence goes on along the minus strand of NC_069458.1, from coordinate 20,696,395 downwards.
GAATGTAAACAAACCACGGTACGGGCACGGATTGAACTCGCGGTGAGTGAGTTGCAAAACTCACTTGTCGCGAGTTCAGTCCCCAGCCGTACCGTGGTTTATGTTAGTGAGTGCAGCCATCCTATAAGCTGGTCCTTGGCTGAAATAATTGATTCATTTTTTATACCTTATGATAATGTGTTTATCATGGGGAAAAATCATGTGACGCGGGTGTTTATATGACGAGTGACTCGTCAAGAATATATTCAGCACAATTGTCATCAAAGATTTGTTAAGTTATACCACGAATTAAGGAAAGTTCCTGGACTTCACTTTGCGAAACAAAGCAAACGCTATAGTAATTATGGACAAGGTAGATTGTAGTGGAAAAATGAACATGTTATTAGAAGACGGGAACTTACGTGCCTCTTAATGTCCGGTAAGATTCTTGTTGACGGTTTGCTTTGTCTCTGTGAAGGTGTTTCACACCACGGCTGTGATCTTGATGTGTGGCCAAGACTCTCATATTTGTCTTGCAGCATTTTAGGTCATATGTTTAGTGTGTCGTAAGGTCGTTAGTACGAGGACAACAACATGCTCCTCCCCAGTACCTAATTTAGCAGCAGCATTTGCATCCTCCAGTTGAGTTGATTTACATGTACATTTAGATCCTGTAAAATACTAAAAATAAAATTTAATAATTCATGGGTTGTGGTGAGCAGGTTGAGTGTGTGGAGTGACTGGTGAGCAGGTTGAGTGTGTGGAGTGACTGGTGAGCAGGTCGAGTGTGTGGAGTGACTGGTGAGCAGGTTGAGTGTGTGGAGTGACTGGTGAGCAGGTTGAGTGTGTGGAGTGACTGGTGAGCAGGTCGAGTGTGTGGAGTGACTGGTGAGCAGGTCGAGTGTGTGGAGTGACTGGTGAGCAGGTCGAGTATGTGGAGTGACGTGAGCAGGTTGAGTGTGTGGAGTGACTGGTGAGCAGGTCGAGTGTGTGGAGTGACTGGTGAGCAGGTTGAGTGTGTGGAGTGACTGGTGAGCAGGTCGAGTGTGTGGAGTGACTGGTGAGCAGGTCGAGGTGTGTGGAGTGACTGGTGAGCAGGTCGAGTGTGTGGAGTGACTGGTGAGCAGGTCGAGTGTGTGGAGTGACTGGTGAGCAGGTCGAGTGTGTGGAGTGACTGGTGAGCAGGTCGAGTGTGTGGAGTGACTGGTGAGCAGGTCGAGTGTGTGGAGTGACTGGTGAGCAGGTCGAGTGTGTGGAGTGACTGGTGAGCAGGTCGAGTAGTGTGGAGTGACTGGTGAGCAGGTCGAGTGTGTGGAGTGACTGGTGAGCAGGTCGAGTGTGTGGAGTGACTGGTGAGCAGGTCGAGTGTGTGGAGTGACTGGTGAGCAGGTCGAGTGTGTGGAGTGACTGGTGAGCAGGTCGAGTGTGTGGAGTGACTGGTGAGCAGGTCGAGTGTGTGGAGTGACTGGTGAGCAGGTCGAGTGTGTGGAGTGACTGGTGAGCAGGTCGAGTATGTGGAGTGACTGGTGAGCAGGTCGAGTGTGTGGAGTGACTGGTGAGCAGGTCGAGTGTGTGGAGTGACTGGTGAGCAGGTTGAGTGTGTGGAGTGACTGGTGAGCAGGTCGACATAGAAGCTATGTGAAGAATAACGTGCTGCTCGGTCTTTTGTAAAAGTCGGGTTAGTGGTTACTGGAGGACCACTAACCCGGTTTGTTAGTACTGAACAGCGTTCACAGTGTCTCCAGCCTCCGGGTTAGCCTTCAAAGACGCCATCTTCTTCAGTCGTCCCATGTACACATCATTCTTAACATGAATCTTTGTCTCTGTTACTGTAGATGTTGGCCTCTCCTGGTGTGTTGTCACATCGTCACATTATTACAGTACGCGTGACTTAACCTGACCTTGGCTTAACTCGCCTTTCTCTATGCCCTGACTTTGTTCCCCATTTCCTCCCTCGACAGTTGATAATGGTTGAATACGGACCGAAACGTCGTCTTCTTTCCATTCCCGGTTTGTGGGTTTGTCGTGAATAAGAACATAAGAACATAAGAACATAAGAAAGGAGGAACACTGCAGCAGGCCTGTTGGCCCATACTAGGCAGGTCCTTTACAATTCATCCCACTAACAAACATTTGACCAACCCAATTTTCAATGCTACCCAAGAAATAAGCTCTGATGTGCAAGGAAATTGAGTCAGAATTATGTGCGAAAATGGCGTGTGTTTAATTTCTAATATTTGGCTATGACCGTGAGGTCATAGTGATTGGTGCTTGAATGACTGGATACTCCCTGGTGCTTGAGTGATTGGATATTCCCTGGTGCTTGAGTGATTGGATACTCCCTGGTGCTTGAGTGATTGGATACTCCCTGGTACATGAGTGATTGGATACTCCCTGGTGCTTGAGTGATTGGATACTCCCTGGTGCTTGAGTGATTGGATACTCCCTGGTGCTTGAGTGATTGGATACTCCCTGGTACATGAGTGATTGGATACTTCCACGGATACTGGTTTCTTCACATGACGTTCATTGCTGTCTTCTCACGTGTTCACAGGATGTTGTTGTTCTCGGGGGAATTTTCTAGTTTCTAACGATACATGTTCAACTCCAGGAGACATCTTGTAGGACTGGAGATCAGGGGATGCCTTTAACACGTGTGTAGTACACACTTACAGAGACAACTATCGTACACTTGTAGTGACAGCTATGGTACAGTTGTAGTGACAACTATGGTACACACTTGTAGTGACAACTATGGTACACACTTGTAGTGACAAAAATGGTACACATTTGTAGTGATAACTATGGTACACACGTATTGGGTTGCCAGCAACCATGGTACACACACACACACACGTGTCGTGTCTTACCATCAACATTGAAGAATGTCATGACGACACTAGCAGACAGACGAAGATGATAATGATGATGTTTACTGTGACTGATGTAAAGGTCAGCATTACTGGTTCTCACCGACTGTTGTTTATTCTTTGTTAGTTCTTGTATGTGTCTGTCTGGCTAGTGAGCACTGAGTGAGCACTATGCTTATCTCGCATGACTTCCTCGTAGTAACAAAGTAAGGTTGTGTGTGTATGTGTGTGTGTGTGTGTGTGTGTGTGTGTGTGTGTGTGTGTGTGTGTGTGTGTGTGTGTGTGTGTGTGTGTGTGTATGTGTGTGTGTGTGTATGTGTGTGTGTATGTGTGTGTGTTGTGTGTGTGTTGTGTGTGTGTGTGTGTGTGTGTGTGTGTGTGTGTGTGTGTGTTGTGTTGTGTTTGTATTTATAGTGTCTTGCTACTGACCCAGTGTCTTAATCAGATTAGGTTGACCAACATTGTACATGTATATCTGGAGATACCTGGAGAGAGTTACGGGGGTCAGTGCCCCTGCGGCCCGGTCTGTAACCAGGATGAACAATTAGACAGGTGTGTAGCTCTCCAGGACTACGGTACTCTTCAACACCAAGGCTGAGGTGCTAATTACCTCATCTTTTGTGTTGTCTTCCATTTATGTCCTTGCATTGATAAAGCCACTGGATGGTGAAACGTCTACAATAAAGATACCCAGATGTTGCACATGTGTCTAATTCTTCATCTTGTCGGTATTATATACCATTCATGTACAGTGAAGATGTTGGTGCATTACATCTCTCTTTTCTTCAAGACTCGTTGTAAACAACTCAGGGAACGGATGGGGATTGAACCCATGGTGAGTGAATCTAAAATTCACAGACCAGTGGTTAAGGGGCACGTAAGTTCCCTCGTCTTCTAACAGGTTCATTTTTCCACAATAATCTACTTTGTCCATAATTACTATCACATTTGCTTTGTCTGTTTCGTAAGGTGAAGTCCAGGATCTTTCCTTAATTCATGGTATAACTTAACAAATCTTTGATGACAATTGTGTTGCGCCTGTGCAACACAATTGTTTTATGGCTCTTTAACCGCGGGTTCAAGCCCCGCCCGTGGTATGGTAGTTAGGACAGGTGTCCTCTCCTTCAATATTGGTAGTTAGGACAGGTGTTCTCTCCTTCAATATTGGTAGTTACGACAGGTGTCCTCTCCTTCAATATTGGTAGTTAGGACAGGTGTCCTCTCCTTCAATATTGGTAGTTAGGACAGGTGTTCTCTCCTTCAATATTGGTAGTTACGACAGGTGTCCTCTCCTTCAATATTGGTAGTTAGGACAGGTGTTCTCTCCTTCAATATTGGTAGTTAGGACAGGTGTCCTCTCCTTCAATATTGGTAGTTAGGACAGGTGTTCTCTCCTTCAATATTGGTAGTTACGACAGGTGTCCTCTCCTTCAACGTTGGTAGTTAGGACAGGTGTTCTCTCCTTCAATATTGGTAGTTAGGACAGGTGTTCTCTCCTTCAATATTGGTAGTTAGGACAGGTGTTCTCTCCTTCAATATTGGTAGTTAGGACAGGTGTTCTCTCCTTCAATATTGGTAGTTAGGACAGGTGTTCTCTCCTTCAATATTGGTAGTTAGGACAGGTGTCCTCTCCTTCAACGTTGGTAGTTAGGACAGGTGTCTCTCCTTCAATATTGGGTAGTTACGGACAGGTGTCCTCTCCTTCAATATTGGTAGTTAGGACAGGTGTTCTCTCCTTCAATATTGGTAGTTAGGACAGGTGTCCTCTCCTTCAATATTGGTAGTTAGGACAGGTGTACTCTCCTTCAATATTGGTAGTTAGGACAGGTGTCCTCTCCTTCAATATTGGTAGTTAGGACAGGTGTACTCTCCTACAATATTGGTAGTTAGGACAGGTGTACTCTCCTTCAATATTGGTAGTTAGGACAGGTGTCCTCTCCTTCAATATTGGTAGTTAGGACAGGTGTACTCTCCTACAATATTGGTAGTTAGGACAGGTGTACTCTCCTTCAATACTGGTAGTTAGGACAGGTGTCCTCTCCTTCAATATTGGCAGTTAAGACAGGTGTCTTCTCCTTCAATATTTGTAGTTAGGACAGGTGTACTCTCCTTCAATATTTGTAGTTAGGACAGGTGTACTCTCCTTCAATATTTGTAGTTAGGACAGGGGTTCTTTCCTTCAATATTGGTAGTTAGGACAGGTGTACTCTCCTTCAATATTTGTAGTTAAGACAGGTGTGCTCTCCTTCGATATTGGTAGTTAGGACAGGTGTCCTCTCCTTCAATATTGGTAGTTAGGACAGGTGTCCTCTCCTTCAATATTTGTAGTTAGGACAGGTGTGCTCTCCTTCAATATTGTAGTTAGGACAGGTGTTCTCTCCTTCAATATTGGTAGTTAGGACAAGTGTTCTCTCCTTCAATATTGGTAGTTAGGACAGGTGTTCTCTCCTTCAATATTGTAGTTAGGACAGGTGTGCTCTCCTTCAATATTGTAGTTAGGACAGGTGTCCTCTCCTTCAATATTGGTAGTTAGGACAGGTGTTCTCTCCTTCAATATTGGTAGTTAGGACAGGTGTCCTCTCCTTCAATATTGGTAGTTAGGACAGGTGTCCTCTCCTTCAATATTGGTAGTTAGGACAGGTGTCCTCTCCTTCAATATTGGTAGTTAGGACAGGTGTTCTCTCCTTCAATATTGGTAGTTAGGACAGGTGTCCTCTCCTTCAATATTGGTAGTTAGGACAGGTTTTCCCTCCTTCAATATTGGTAGTTAGGACAGGTGTTCTCTCCTTCAATATTGGTAGTTAGGACAGGTGTCCTCTCCTTCAACGTTGGTAGTTAGGACAGGTGTTCTCTCCTTCAATATTGGTAGTTACGACAGGTGTCCTCTCCTTCAATATTGGTAGTTAGGACAGGTGTTTCTCCTTCAATATTGGTAGTTAGGACAGGTGTCCTCTCCTTCAATATTGGTAGTTAGGACAGGTGTACTCTCCTTCAATATTGGTAGTTAGGACAGGTGTCCTCTCCTTCAATATTGGTAGTTAGGACAGGTGTACTCTCCTTACAATATTGGTAGTTAGGACAGGTGTACTCTCCTTCAATATTGGTAGTTAGGACAGGTGTCCTCTCCTTCAATATTGGTAGTTAGGACAGGTGTACTCTCCTACAATATTGGTAGTTAGGACAGGTGTACTCTCCTTCAATACTGGTAGTTAGGACAGGTGTACTCTCCTTCAATATTGGTAGTTAGGACAGGTGTCCTCTCCTTCAATATTGGTAGTTAGGACAGGTGTACTCTCCTACAATATTGGTAGTTAGGACAGGTGTCTTCTCCTTCAATATTTGTAGTTAGGACAGGGGTTCTTTCCTTCAATATTTGTAGTTAGGACAGGTGTACTCTCCTTCAATATTTGTAGTTAGGACAGGTGTACTCTCCTTCAATATTTGTAGTTAGGACAGGGGTTCTTTCCTTCAATATTGGTAGTTAGGACAGGTGTACTCTCCTTCAATATTTGTAGTTAAGACAGGTGTGCTCTCCTTCGATATTGGTAGTTAGGACAGGTGTCCTCTCCTTCAATATTGGTAGTTAGGACAGGTGTGCTCTCCTTCAATATTTGTAGTTAGGACAGGTGTGCTCTCCTTCAATATTGTAGTTAGGACAGGTGTTCTCTCCTTCAATATTGGTAGTTAGGACAGTGTTCTCTCCTTCAATATTGGTAGTTAGGACAGGTGTTCTCTCCTTCAATATTGTAGTTAGGACAGGTGTGCTCTCCTTCAATATTGTAGTTAGGACAGGTGTCCTCTCCTTCAATATTGGTAGTTAGGACAGGTGTTCTCTCCTTCAATATTGGTAGTTAGGACAGGTGTCCTCTCCTTCATATTGGTAGTTAGGAGAGGTGTCCTCCTCCTTCAATATTGGTAGTTAGGACAGGTGTCCTCTCCTTCAATATTGGTAGTTAGGACAGGTGTTCTCTCCTTCAATATTGGTAGTTAGGACAGGTGTCCTCTCCTTCAATATTGGTAGTTAGGACAGGTGTTCTCTCCTTCAATATTGGTAGTTAGTACAGGTGTTCTCTCCTTCAATATTGGTAGTTAGGACAGGTGTTCTCTCCTTCAATATTGGTAGTTAGGACAGGTGTTCTCTCAATATTTGTAGTTAGGACAGGTGTCCTCTCCTTCAATATTTGTAGTTAGGACAGGTGTTCTCTCAATATTTGTAGTTAGGACAGGTGTTCTCTCAATATTTGTAGTTAGGACAGGTGTTCTCTCAATATTTGTAGTTAGGACAGGTGTTCTCTCCGGTATTAAAGACTTGGCTACATCATTGGTATTATATACTGATATTTAACTTAATAAGACACAATATGTGCTTTATAACATTTTATTGAGAAGACGTTTCGCCCACCAGAGAGAATAAAGAGATAAGTCACTCCCTACTGGACGATACTTCTCATTACAATGCCATAAAATCATAATTTGCCTTATTAGCATAAGGTTTGGTAGTTTCTTGTCGAAAGTGGTGATTAGTACTGACAAGTTTGCAAAACAAGCTGCTAGAGGATGGAAACAAGTAGCTCTAGGCCTTTCACACTGTAGGCAGCGCTTCGTCAGGAGCTGTACAGTGTTGCAAGAGATTGCTGTAGGTAGATGTAATGGAACACTGTGCAACATTGCACAGCTTCAGTCGAAACATTGGCGACAGTGGGACAGGCCATGAGCTAGTTCCTTCCATCCCCTAGCGGCTTTGTTTTGCTTTATTTTGATAAACTTGCTTGTAATTGTGCTCTGTTAAGTATGTGAGTGTTGTTACCTGGAGGTTATTCCGGGGATCAACGCCCCCGCGGCCCGGTCCATGACCAGGCCTCCCGATGGATCAGGGCCTGATCAACTAGGCTGTTACTGCTGGCCGCACGCAGTCCAACGTACGAGCCACAGCCCGGCTGATCCGGCACTGACTTTAGTTATCTGTCCAGCTCTCTCTTGAAGGCAGCCAGGGGTTTATTGGCAATTCCCCTAATGCTTGATGGGAGGCTGTTGAACAGTTTTGGGCCCCGGACACTTATGGTGTTTTCTCTTAGTGTACCAATGGCGCCCCTACTTTTTATTGGGGGGCATTTTGCATCGCCTGCCCAGTCTTTTACTTTCGTAGGGAGTGATTTCTGTGTGCAGATTTGGGACCATTCCTTCCAAGATTTTCCAAGTGTAGATTATGATATATCTCTCCCTCCATGCGTTTCCAACGAGTACAAGTCAAGTGCTTCCAAGCGTTCCAGTAGTTAAGGTGCTTGACAGACTTATACGTGCAGTAAAGGATCTCTGTACACTCTCTAGATCTGCGATTACACCTGCTTTGAATGGAGATGTTAATGTACAGCAGTATTCTAGCTAGAGAGAACAAGTGATTTGAAAAGGATCATCATGGGCTTGGCATCTCTCGTTTTGAAAGTTCTCATTATCCATCCTATCATTTTCTTTGCACGTGCGATCGTGGCACTGTTGTGATCCTTGAAAGTAAGATCCTCAGACATTACTACTCCAGGTCCCTTACATTATTTTTCCGCTCTATTGTATGGCCGGAGTCAGTAGTATACTTGTTTAGTTATTATCTCCTCCAGTTTTCCATAACGGAGTAGTTGGAATTTGTCCTCATTGAACATCATATTTGTTTACCGTTGCCCACTGGAAAACTTTGTTTATATCTTCTTGGAGGTTAACCGCGTCCTCAGCAGATGACAGCCTCATGCAGATCCTAGTATCATCCGCAAAGGATGATACGGTGCTGTGGTGTATATCTCTGTTTATGTCTGATATTGAGGATAAGGAATAAGATGGGGGCGAGTACTGTGCCTTGTGGAACAGAGCTCTTCACTATGGCAGCCTCCGATTTAACTCTGTTGACCACTACTCTTTGTGTTCGATTTGTTAGGAAGTTGAAGATCCATCTCCCACTTTCCCAGTTATTCCTTTAGCACGTATTTTATGGGCTATTACGCATGATCGCATTTGTCAAATGCTTTTGCAAAGTCTGTGTATATTACATCTGCATTCTGATTTTCTTCACGTGCATCCAAGGCCATGTCATAGTGATCCAGTAGTTGTGAGAGGCAGGAGCGACCTGCCCTGAACCCATGTTGCCCTGGATTGTGCAGATTTTGGGAATCCAGGTGATTTGCAATCCTGCTTCTTAGCACTCTTTCAAAGATTTTTATGTGGGACGTCAGAGCTATTGGTCTATAGTTCTTAGCTAATGCTTTTGCTGCCACCTTTATGGAGTGGGGCTATATCCGTTGTTTTAAGTTGACTGTGGAATTTCACCCATGTCCAAGCTCCTCCTCCATAGTTTTCTTAGGGCACGCGAGAGGGGTTTCTTGCAGTTCTTAATGAAAACAGAGTTCCACGAGTCTGGGCCCGGGGCTGAGTGCATAGGTATGTTGTCAATGGCTTTTTTCGAAATCTATCGGAGTTAGGGTAATGTCGGAAATCTGGCATACATTTATGGAGTTTTGAGGCTCATTCATGAAGAAATCATTTTGGTCGTCGATCCTCAGACCGATTATGTGGTTCACTAAACACAGAGTCGTATGGGATTTCAATATTTCACTCATTTCCTTGTTGTCATCTGTGTAAGTCCCATCCTGTCTGAGTAAGGGCCTGATACTAGATGTGGTATTTGCCTTGTTTTTGGCATATGAAAAGAAATATTTTGAATTTCTTTCAATTTCACTAATAGCTTTAAGCTCCTCCTGCCTCTCCTGGTTCCTGTAAGATTCATTTAGCTTAAGTTCGATAGTTTCCACTTCCCTGGTCAGCGCCTCCTTTCGTGTATCAGATATTCTAGCACTCCTGTGGAGCTCAGTGACTCTTCGTCGTCTTCTGTAGAGGGAGCGTCTTTTTCTCTCCAGTTTACTCCTGCTCTTCTTCTTTCTTAGGGGAATATGCCTAGAACATGCTTCGGCTACCAGGAAGTTGATCCTTTCAAGGCACTGGTTTGTATCCATGTCATTTAAGACATCTTCCCAACATGTTTCGTTTAGGACATGGTTTACCTGGTCCCAGTTGATGTTCTTGTTGTTGAAATTGTATTTTGTGAAGACACCTTCACAGGTACATGCATTCTGCTGATCAGGACCCCTATGCATGTACATCTGGACTTCGATTAGATTGTGATCGGAATTAGTTGTTTTTGATATTCTTATGTCTCTTATCAAGGTCCTTTCATCTGCGCTACCTCCGGGGATTGTTTCAGCTATAACATTATTTGCTACATTCTTCCATTTTGTATGCCTTAGGTTGAAATCACCAAGCAGTAAGATGTTTGGGGATGGAGCTGGAAGGTTTTCCAAACAGTAATCGATTTTCAGTAGCTGTTCCTTGAACTGTTGTGAGGTTGCATCTGGTGGCTTGTATACAACCACAATGACTAGGTTTTGGTTCTCGATCTTTATTGATAGAACTTCAACTACCTCATTTGTGGTGTTCAGCAACTCCGTGCAGATAAGGGACTCTTTGACATACAGGCCAACCCCCCCTTGTTGCCTGTTGTGGTGTATGACACGGGCAATACAAGTGTTGTGGTGTATGACACGAGCAATACAAGTGTTGTGGTGTATGACACGGCCAATACAAGGGGTGACTTATGAGTATTCTTAATAAATGTTCTAAGACGTAACTATCCTACACACACATGGTTCACTCTCTTTGTTGAAAAATTAGACACATATTCAACATCTGAATATCTTTATTGTAGACGTTTCGCCATCCAATGGCTTTATAAATAATAGGAAGATAGTCTTCCCATTATGTCCTTTCCTTGAATTTGTATTGATAAAGCCACTGGATGGCAAAACGTCTACAATAAGGATACCCAGATGCTGCACATGTGTCTAATTCTTCTTGTCGGTATTATATACTAGACATGTACAACTCACTGTTGTTTCTTGGGGTAATTTCTTATACTATACTGATTGAAAGTATTGTGAGAGTTGATGGTCACTTTGGTAGTGAAGTTGTTAGTGCAGGTTGTGGTTGCGGGTGTTCCCGGCTCACTTGGTCTCTTCATATTGACCTGTTCTCTTAGTTTTAACACGTCAAGGCTTCTAGCACTGCTAAAGTTTAGTTGTCAGTTTCGCTGCCCGTAAAGGTACATTGTGGCCTTGGTATAAAAACTCGGCTAAATTCTGTATTAAGTTCGGAAGCCATTGTTTAGTTGCTACTAGTTAGTGTAGCCTCGTAGTCCTAGGCGGGGAGGAGTGGCCAGAGTGGAAAGAACAGTTAGATACTGTTTCGGTCCGTCTTGGACCATTCACAAGTCACACTGACATGTGAATGGTCTGAATCGGACCGAAACGTCACAAGCTTTTCTCTCTCCTTTGTGCAGGTAGCTTGTGCATATATACCTTGCTCTTATAAGCCTCCATCACCCCGTACATTTTTAGGTACTGTGTGAATGTTTGTATGCAAAAACATCACAAGAAACAGGCAATATATTAATATGTAAAAATAGTGAGTTTCCAAGCGCTTTCATGGTTTCTCACTTGATCAAGGAGTACTGTTCCTTGATAATGTCAGAAACTATGAAAGTGCTTGGAATTTCTCTATTTTTCACAGTGGTAATTTGTGATTGTGTGTGTGTGTGTCTGTCTGTCTGTCTCTGTCTGGCTCTCTCTCTCTCTCTCTCTCTCTCTCTCTCTCTCTCTCTCTCTCTCTCTCTCTCTCTCTCTCTCTCTCTCTCTCTCTCTCTCTCTCTCTTTTTTTTACACAGGGTTTGACAAGGTTAAGGATCCCTAGCTTTATTAACAGCTATTTACAGGTTAAGGATTCCTAACTTTATTGGGCAAGCTAAGAGCTGTTACCTACATCAGCTCATTTGAAAGCATTTTTATTGTTATGAGACATACAAGTAGGAAACAGGATGAAGTTGGAGCCATCTGTGGGCCAGCATTTTCATTTGATCAACTGACTTTATCTCGTTGACATCATTATGCTGTACGAATGTGTTCCATACTCTAGTCATCCTGGGTATGTATGATCTCAGATGGAGTGATGTTCTGGAGAAGGGTACAGCCAGAGTGAAGTTGCTGCTTTCTGCTCGTCTTGTGGCATAAAAGCTTGTTTCACGCTGTCCTCGAAGTGGATCCAAGTGTGGTGTTTTGGCAATATTGGCCTTGTACATAACAGTAAGGCCACCCACATCCCTCCTATGTTGAAGGCTCTGCTGAAATGACAGATCTATCCAGGATGGGTCCAGGCGAGAGATGAGACGTCTTGCTCTGTCAAGCAGTCGCAGATGAGAGGGGGGGGGCAGGCAAACCAAGAAAGTGGAGCATACTCAAGGTGCGAGCGTACTTGTGCCTCGTACAGGATCTTGCAACCCCTACTGTCAAGCAGATGGGAGATACGGCGAAGTGCTGTAAGCTTCCTGGCTGCCTTGTTTGCAAGATTTACAACATGGTTCTTCATGGTTAGTTTGGAGTCTCTCTCTCTCTCTCTCTCTCTCTCTCTCTCTCTCTTCTCTCTCTCTCTCTCTCTCTCTCTCTCTCTCTCTCTCTCTCTCTCTCTCTCTCTCTCTCTCTCTCTCTCTGAGGTACAGTTAGTTAGCCAGCCTTATTGAGTTGTTATATACGTCTGGTGATGTGTTACAGGTGGAGCGTGGGAGTTGTTGATCCTGGTGATGTGTTACAGGTGGAGCGTGGGAGTTGTTGATCCTGGTGATGTGTTACAGGTGGTGGAGCGTGGGAGATGTTGATCCTGGTGATGTGTTACAGGTGGTGGAGCGTGGGAGATGTTGATTCTGGTAATGTGTTACAGGTGGTGGAGCGTGGGAGTTGTTGATCCTGGTGATGTATTACAGGTGGTGGAGCGTGGGAGATGTTGATTCTGGTGATGTGTTACAGGTGGTGGAGCGGGGGGAGATGTTGATCCTGGTGATGTGTTAAAGGTGGGAGCGTGGGAGGGGTTTTGATCCTGGTGATGTGTTTACAGGTGGTGGAGCATGGGAGATGTTGATCCTGGTGATGTGTTACAGGTGGTGGAGCGTGGGAGAGGTTGATCCTGGTCACATGATTACATTAGTAATGAGAGAATCAGTTATCTTGGACTCATCAGTGCACTGAGCACCATCATCAATGCACTGAGCACCATCATCAATGCACTGAGCACCATCATCAATGCACTGAGCACCATCATTAATGCACTGAGCTCCATCATCAATGTACTGAGCACCATCAATGCACTGAGCACCATCATTAATGCACTGAGCACCATCATCAATGCACTGAGCACCATCATCAGTGCACTGAGCACCATCAGCGCACTGAGCACCATCATCAATGCACTGAGCACCATCATCAGTGCACTGAGCACCATCGTCAATGCATTGAGCACTATCATCAGTGCACTGAGCACCATCATCAATGCACTGAGCACCATCATAAGTGCACTGAGCACCATCATCAGTGCACTGAGTCACTCATCAATATGCACTGAGCACATTATCAATGCACTGAGCACCATCATTAATGCACTGAGCACCATCATCAATGCACTGAGCACCATCATCAGTGCACTGAGCACCATCAGCGCACTGAGCACCATCATCAGTGCACTGAGCACCATCATCAATGCACTGAGCACCATCATCAGTGCACTGAGCACCATCAGTGCACTGAGCACCATCATCAATGCACTGAGCACCATCATCAGTGCACTGAGCACCATCATCAATGCACTGAGCACCATAAGTGCACTGAGCACCATCGTAAGTGCACTGAGCGCCATCATCAGTGCACTGAGCACCATCATCAATGCACTGAGCACCATCAATGCACTGAGCACCATCATCAATGCACTGAGCACCGTCATCAATGCACTGAGCACCATCAATGCACTGAGCACCATCAGTGCACTGAGCACCGTCATCAATGCACTGAGCACCATCATCAATGCAGTGAGCACCATCATCAATGCAGTGAGCACCATCAGTGCACTGCGCACCATCATCAGTGCACTGAGCACCATCATCAGTGCACTGAGCACCGTCATCAGTGCATTGAGCACCATCAGTGCACTGAGCACCATCATCAGCGCACTGAGCACCATCAATGCACTGAGCACCATCATCAATGCACTGAGCACCATCATCAGTGCACTGAGCACCATCATCAGTGCACTGAGCACCATCATCAATGCACTGAGCACCATCATCAGTGCACTGAGCACCATCATCAGTGCACTGAGCACCATTGTCAATGCACTGAGCACTATCATCAGTGCACTGAGCACCATCATCAATGCACTGAGCACCATCATAAGTGCACTGAGCACCATCATCAGTGCACTGAGCACCATCATCAATGCACTGAGCACCATTATCAATGCACTGAGCACCATCATTAATGCACTGAGCACCATCAATGCACTGAGCACCGTCATCAGTGCATTGAGCACCATCAGTGCACTGAGCACCATCATCAGCGCACTGAGCACCATCAGTGCACTGAGCATCAATGCACTGAGCACCATCATCAGTGCACTGAGCACCGTCATCAATGCACTGAGCACCATCATTAATGCACTGAGCACCGTCATCAGTGCATTGAGCACCATCAGTGCACTGAGCACCATCATCAGCGCACTGAGCACCATCAGTGCACTGAGCATCAATGCACTGAGCACCATCATCAGTGCACTGAGCACCGTCATCAATGCACTGAGCACCATCATCAGTACACTGAGCACCGTCATCAATGCACTGAGTATCATCATCAGTGCACTGAGCACCATCATCAATGCACTGAGCACCATCATAAGTGCACTGAGCACCATCATAAGTACACTGAGCATCATCAGTGCATTGAGCACCATCATCAATGCACTGAGCACCATCATCAATGCACTGAGCATCAATGCACTGAGCACCATCAATGCATTGAGCACCATCATCAATGCACTGAGCACCATCATCAATGCACTGAGCACCATCATCAGTGCACTGAGCACCATCATCAATGCACTGAGCACCATCAGTGCACTGAGCACCGTCATCAATGCACTGAGCACCATCATCAGTGCACTGAGCACCATCAATGCACTGAGCACCATCATCAGTGCACTGAGCATCATCATCAATGCACTGAGCACCATCAGTTCACTGAGCACCATCATCAATGCACTGAGCACCATCATCAATGCACTGAGCACCATCATCAGTACACTGAGCACCATCATCAATGCACTGAGCACCATCATCAGTGCACTGAGCACCATCATCAATGCACTGAGCACCATCATGAGTGCACTGAGCACCATCATCAATGCACTGAGCACCATCAATTCACTGAGCACCATCATCAATGCACTGAGCACCATCATCAATGCACTGAGCACCATCATCAGTACACTGAGCACCATCATCAGTACACTGAGCACCATCATCAGTGCACTGAGCACCATCATCAATGCACTGAGCACCATCAATTCACTGAGCACCATCATCAGTACACTGAGCACCATCATCAGTACACTGAGCACCATCATCAGTACACTGAGCACCATCATCAATGCACTGAGCACCATCATCAATGCACTGAGCACCATCATCAGTACACTGAGCACCATCATCAGTACACTGAGCACCATCATCAGTACACTGAGCACCATCATCAGTACACTGAGCACCATCATCAGTACACTGAGCACCATCATCAGTACACTGAGCACCATCATCAATGCACTGAGCACCATCATCAATGCACTGAGCACCATCATCAGTACACTGAGCACCATCATCAGTACAACTGAGCACCATCATTCAGTACACTGAGCACCCATCATCATACGCATGAGTCACATCATCAGTACACTGAGCACCATCATCAGTACACTGAGCACCATCATCAGTACACTGAGCACCATCATCAGTACACTGAGCACCGTCATCAATGATAACCCGGACGTGTTCTCTGCTGGAAGAGTCATTGTCGTCATGTTGTCGTGTCTTCTATATGATACATGTATAACTCTTGGTGGGTGGGCACAGTGGCAGCTCCCGGTCCCTCTGGGTAAGAGATGGTATAAAACACCGACACTTGTGATACAAAATATGTGGTGCTAGGATACAGGAGGGCCCCGCTTATACAGCAGACCAGGTTCAGGGGTACTGCTGTAAAGTGAAACATAACATAAAAGCCTGATAACGTGTTTACACTATCATATATTAAGTGAACAATGGAGCTACACCTAAAAAAATACATAGTACAGTACACACATCACTTACCTGAAAATATTTTCGTCCTTAGCTTATAGTGAGTGGTGAATATATTTATTGTAGGAAGTCTGAATAAATGAAGAATGGCTATAATTGAAAACTGCTGCATTAGCGAAACGCCGTAAAGCGGGGCCCTCCAGTATATGATTGCGAACACGTTTAGCTTCTTTACGACTGAAGAAGTCATTCATGGTGAAACGTGTTCCTAGTAAAATAACACTGCCCATGTTTTATTTCCTGGCTCATCTCTTAACCTTGACTTCACCAGGATTTCTCCTTCCTCCCTCTCTTACCTTCTGTCGTACCATCTTGTGTAACTGTGTATCAAGTTTTCCTACGCCATCTTGTTATTAACTTATGTTCTTGTCACCCTCAGACTAAGTTTCTTAACATCTTAATAACTAAATTACGTAACCATGAATTCTCACCCCTTTGTGCCTCTCATGGTAAACATTTTTCCCCTATCTCAGTCCTTTATTCGCGTGTCATGTTCGTCGTTATCATGTTTGCCTTTTTCTCCTCACTTCCAAAATTGTTCCATTACTTTTTCTTAGCGTCTTAACATGATTTTTCCACGGGTGAGCTGTAAGTACTTGAGGTGCACGATTAGCCGATCATATGTCGAGTCTAGACTGCGGAAGCGTTCTGTCTCTGCTTCTCAAACTTGGAGACAAATTTCTCCACATTTTTCGCTTGAGCTCCAATAACCACTTGTTTGGTCATACTTAAGGAGCAGCTTAGTCAAGTGTTTGTGCAACCTAACCAAGTGTTTGTGCAGTTTAACCAAGTGTTTGTGCAGCCTAACCAATTGTTTCTGGAGCCTGGCCAAGTGTTTGTGCAGCCTAACCAAGTGTTTGTGCAGCCTAGCCAATTGTTTGTGCAGCCTAACCAAATGTTTGTGCAGCCTGGCCAGTTGTGCAGCCTAACCAAGTGTTTGTGCGGCCTCTTCAAGTGTTTGTGCAGCCTAACCAAGCGTTTGTGCAGCCTGGCCAAGTGTTTGTGCAGCCTGGCCAAGTGTTTGTGCAGCCTCTTCATGTGTTTGTGCAGCCTAGCCAAGTGTTTGTGCAACCAAACCAAGTGTTTGTGCAGCCTCTTCAAGTATTCTTGTACCTTGTCTTTATTCTGTTATCTGTTGTTGTGTTTAGTTTGACGTCATAACAACCAAGGATGTAAATGTATCTGATATCCTCTGGGGATGTCACCTCACATTGTTGCTGCAGTATATTGTGGTGGATGTAAGATGCCACTGGTAGGGAACGTTCATTTACAGTGTATGGTGGTGCAGGTAGAAAATGTATTTATACATGTTATATACATGTCAGGAACGTGTGGTGGAACGAGTTAGGAACAAGTTTATGGTTCAGAAAGGGAGTGTATAAGGTGGAGGATGGGAACGTTTGACGTGAAAGAAAGAATTGGTTATAAATATGACCATAATTTTTCAAGGGGGGGGGCGGTAAGCCAGCGGAAGGCCTTGGTCAGATAACCAAAAGATTCAACGGCGGGTCATCATCTGACTAAGACCCTCGTCAGGAGACACTTGTCCTGTTTCCTGACGAACCTTACCTAACGTTAGATGTGTACAAGTGACTCAGTGGGGCCGCGACTATATAAGAGAGCGAGTGGGAGGCAGTGCTCACTTACCTCGCTGCTGTGCGGAGGGGAGGGTCTCTGAGGACGGTGCTTACTGATCCACCCTGAATGTTCTCGCCTGCCTACTCCTGACTACCTGCTAGTTCCCTGGTTCTGCCTGCTGACCCATCCAACAGGCTCAGCAGCCCTCTAGGAGACCGTATTCCTCTCTGATACTGACAACCTGATGTATATATTACTTGTGCTGCAGCTGAGGTGTGTTGGCACAGCTAGAGAGTTGAGTGTTGCTCCAGCAATCAGGGTCTTAGATCGCAGTAAAACCTTCCACCGGACTTGAATAGGTGTTGTGTCCTTTGAGTTTTAATTTTCGTGGTGACTTCTTGGAGGTGGATTGATCTACGCGTGTTAGAGTGCGTGTATCACAAGGTGTGTTCTGTAGGCAGCTGGTAGATACAACCAACCAATATGTGGATGAATGAGGTGAGTTGTGCAGTGGGCGGAGAGCAGGCCGCCCACACCCTGCTAGCCACCAACCCTCTGCTGTACTCTGGCGACTTGCAAGACCCGCAGGCGTCACTGCTGCAGGCACCAGACCACGCCCTCACCGTGCCTATCCTCTTCCTGCAGGGACTCGTTCTGCTCCTCTACTGGTACAACGGTTCCTCCTCCGTCGACTCCTTTCTCATCCGCCTCCTCCTCAACCACCACTGACTGATGCTGCTCATTTTCAACTCCACACCCTCATGGTGTTTGCCTTTCAGGAAGTGTGTAGCGCAGAACGGTGCGAGGATACGTCACACGCTGCGGTACACGTGTTTCAGGAATTGTGTAGCACCAGATACAGCGGTACAAGTGTTTCAGGAAGTGTGTAGCGCCTGGGCGGAGTGTTGTTACGCGTCATGTTTGGTGATAGCTTGTTAGTAGGTAGACAACAAATGTGAGTGATATGGAGTGGGTGTGAGGTGTTGCAGGTGTTGTGTGTCTGCACTGGTGGAATGATGGTGAGGCGCCCTCCCACTCCCTCCCGCCACCCACACACGCTCTCACTATGATGGTGGGCGGCCGCAGGACTATGGTATACGGGAGGGCAAGGAGACGAGCCTGGCACTAGACATGGCTTATGGGGCATCAGCAGAGAAGAGCGCCCACCTGCCCCTCTACTCACGAGAGCTCACAGTGCACGCCAACTTTACCTTTGCTACGCCATCCATGGCACCCGTACAATACGCCCACGTCACACCCACCTCCACCCATGCTGGACGGCCAGTGATGGCAAGCGGAGCACCCACGGAACACTGGCGCTGGAATGGAGCCGGAGGGGCACAGTGCTCCATCACATGTGGGCATGAAGGTCTTACCATGACGTACAATACCCATCCCGCCCATCTACACACCCAGCATGCCGTACCCTGCCCTGTCTGCAGCCCTCTAGCGGTGCCCCCAAACACCGCCAGCATCCCAGCCTACACCACCAGCACCACCAGCCCAGCCTACACCAGCACCACCAGCCCGGCCTACACCAGGAGCTTGATGGACTTGAGACCACAGGAGCAGCCGGCGGCGCGCAGTCTCACCTTCTCCGGTAGTCTGGACCGTGCCACGCAGCGCCCCGCGCACCAGCGTCCCTACGGTCGCCGCTGCAAGAGCACGGCGCATATTGTGTTACAGAACAACGAGGGACAGGAGCGGCCGCACGAGTTCCACAGCACTGTGAGGGAGGAGTGCGAGGCGCGGGGCAGGGCGCAGCACCGCCACCGTCCTCAGCAGCCAGAGGGAGGTGTTGCCGTGACTACTGAACCTACGCTACTGGCGCCCTGTTGCCCCTGTCACCACTGCTCTGCGCTCTACTCCTTGGTCTCCAGTCTGGCGCATGAGCGCACCTGCCACGCCTGTGCCCACCACCCATGTCCAACACAACGCTCTCAGGAACCCTGCGTTTACCCGCAGCGCCCCCCAGAAGACGAGATGCGCACCCAGCCACCTCCCAAGTCACCCACGGTGCGCACGTTCAACTCTCACAGGTGCTACGAGGATGATGCGCTGCGACGGCAGGAACGAGGCCAGGCGCCTTGCCGCAGGTCTCGCACTCCCTCGCCCAGGATGCTGGTCCGTGGGCGTGCCTCACCGCCCGCATCAGCAGACAGGCGGGGCGATGGGGCAGAGGACAGACATCCACACACCCATGCGCCACGCTCTGTGCCCCGCATGGGCGCAGCCGCGGCCGCGGCCGCAGCCCACACTGCTGTACAGGTACATCAATGGCAGAGTACAAGACACAGGAGTGATGTTCACCTGCTGAAGTGTCCCGTTACACCCACCTTGTTCCTGTGTCACACCCTCACTGTATACACCAGTCATCTCACTACACCCACAATGTATACACCAGTCATATCTTCACCCATCAAGTCATGTCACTACACCCACAATGTATACACCAGTCATATCTTCACCCATCAAGTCATGTCACTACACCCACAATGTATACACCAGTCATATCTTCACCCATCAAGTCATGTCACTACACCCACAATGTATACACCAGTCATATCTTCACCCACCAAGTCATCTCACTACATCCCTCATGTCATCCACATAATATACATTCATGTTAACTTCCCCTCATTCTTCATATTGTGTTCTAGTGTGATTATTGACATCAATTGTAAATCCATTACCCAACATTCCACACAGTTATGCCTTGTTTTATGTGTGTGCGCGTGTGTATGTAATTAATATATATATATATATATATATATATATATATATATATATATATATATATATATATATATATATATATATATATAATATATTAATATATATAATACGCTATTGGAAGCTTTTGTAAATATTGAAACTCATCAACATTGTGAAATATGTAAATAAACTTTACGATGATATTGGCGTGTACTCCTGCCTATCCCACTTAACCCTTTCCTTTATTCTTGACAGGTGGGGACCTTCCCCAAGTGGTCTCCCTTATGAAAACACTGCCTTGACCACTCTTGGTAAGGCACTTGCGCAACACTTAGGTATTTTTATTGTCAAAATATTTCTCTTGTGTAACAGGTGTCTTCAGTCGAACACAGAGGTGTCTACTATTCTGGGTGAGATAAAATGGAGACGTGATGGTCAGTCCCTCAGCCTTGATAGAAGTTCCAACTACTGACGTCAAGACTGAGGGATTGAACTCCGTCTATTAGGGACTGAACACGTGAAAATCTTCACTTCCTCAGCTGTCTCTGTTATAGTAGTCCCCTGAGTATTTGACTGAAGAAACCTGCTACACAGGTGAAATGTGTCTCAATAAAAATACCCAGGTGTTGCACATGGGTCTTATTCATCATCTTGTCCACATAGATTGACTGTAGATAATGACTCGTGGACATCTTATAAGTTAATGATTCTGCATCTGGCCACAAGTCACAGTTGGTCACAACTAAGGATCACGTACGTTTTAATGGCGTCGGAGTTCTGTTTAGCCACTGTTGAGCGTCGAGGCTCTTAACCACATGCACTCAGATGATCTTTTTTGACATTAATATAGCTGTAGTTGGTTATATTTTACTACTGTATCTTTCCTGCTAAAGTGACAACATTAGTTCAACTTTAACAAGAAATATTACGCTGGAGGAACCCTCATGTGAGGTTCCTTGATGACTGTGAGGGACTCTACGCTGGAGGAACCCTCGTGTGAGGTTCCTTGATGACTGTGAGGGACTCTTTACGCTGGAGGAACCCTCGTGTGAGGTTCCTTGATGACTGTGAGGGACTCTACGCTGGAGGAACCCTCATGTGAGGTTCCTTGATGACTGTGAGGGACTCTTTATGCTGGAGGAACCCTCATGTGAGGTTCCTTGATGACTGTGAGGGACTCTACGCTGGAGGAACCCTCGTGGAGGTTCCTTGATGACTGTGAGGGACTCTTACGCTGGAGGAACCCTCGTGTGAGGTTCCTTGATGACTGTGAGGGACTCTTACGCTGGAGGAACCCTCGATGTGAGGTTCCTTGATGACTGTGAGGGACTCTTTACGCTGGAGGAACCCTCGTGTGAGGTTCCTTGATGACTGTGAGGGACTTTACGCTGGAGGAACCCTCATGTGAGGTTCCTTGATGACTGTGAGGGACTCTTTACGCTGGAGGAACCCTCGTGTGAGGTTCCTTGATGACTGTGAGGGACTCTACGCTGGAGGAACCCTCGTGTGAGGTTCCTTGATGACTGTGAGGGACTCTACGCTGGAGGAACCCTCGTGTGAGGTTCCTTGATGACTGTGAGGGACTCTACGCTGGAGGAACCCTCGTGTGAGGTTCCTTGATGACTGTGAGGGACTCTTTACGCTGGAGGAACCCTCGTGTGAGGTTCCTTGATGACTGTGAGGGACTCTTTACGCTGGAGGAACCCTCGTGTGAGGTTCCTTGATGACTGTGAGGGACTCTACGCTGGAGGAACCCTCGTGTGAGGTTCCTTGATGACTGTGAGGACTCTTTACGCTGGAGGAACCCTCGTGTGAGGTTCCTTGATGACTGGTGAGGGACTCTTTACGCTGGAGGAACCCTCGTGTGAGGTTCCTTGATGACTGTGAGGGACTCTTTACGCTGGAGGAACCCTCGTGTGAGGTTCCTTGATGACTGTGTGAGGGACTCTTTACGCTGGAGGAACCCTCATGTGAGGTTCCTTGATGACTGTGAGGGACTCTTTACGCTGGAGGAACCCTCGTGTGAGGTTCCTTGATGACTGTGAGGGACTCTTTACGCTGGAGGAACCCTCATGTGAGGTTCCTTGATGACTGTGAGGGACTCTTTACGCTGGAGGAACCCTCGTGTGAGGTTCCTTGATGACTGTGAGGGACTCTTTACGCTGGAGGAACCCTCGTGTGAGGTTCCTTGATGACTGTGGAGGACTCTTTACGCTGGAGGAACCCTCGTGTGAGGTTCCTTGATGACTGTGAGGGACTCTTTACGCTGGAGGAACCCTCGTGTGAGGTTCCTTGATGACTGTGAGGGACTCTTTACGCTGGAGGAACCCTCGTGTGAGGTTCCTTGATGACTGTGTGAGGGACTCTTTACGCTGGAGGAACCCTCGTGTGAGGTTCCTTGATGACTGTGAGGGACTCTTTACGCTGGAGGAACCCTCATGTGAGGTTCCTTGATGACTGTGAGGGACTCTACGCTAGAGGAACCCTCATGTGAGGTTCCTTGAGGACTGTGAGGGACTCTACGCTGGAGGAACCCTCATGTGAGGTTCCTTGATGACTGTGAGGGACTCTACGCTAGGGGAACCCTCATGTGAGGTTCCTTGAGGACTGTGAGGGACTCTACGCTAGAGGAACCCTCATGTGAGGTTCCTTGATGACTGTGAGGGACTCTACGCTGGAGGAACCCTCATGTGAGGTTCCTTGAGGACTGTGAGGGACTCTACGCTAGAGGAACCCTCATGTGAGGTTCCTTGATGACTGTGAGGGACTCTACGCTAGGGGAACCCTCATGTGAGGTTCCTTGAGGACTGTGAGGGACTCTACGCTAGAGGAACCCTCATGTGAGGTTCCTTGATGACTGTGAGGGACTCTACGCTAGAGGAACCCTCATGTGAGGTTCCTTGAGACTGTGAGGGACTCTACGCTGGAGGAACCCTCATGTGAGGTTCCTTGATGACTGTGAGGGACTCTACGCTAGGGGAACCCTCATGTGAGGTTCCTTGAGGGCTGTGAGGGACTCTACGCTGGAGGGAAACCCCCATGTGAGGTTCCTTGATGACTGTGGGGGACTCTACGCTGGAGGAACCCTCATGTGAGGTTCCTGACTGTGAGGGACTCTACGCTGGAGGAACCCTCATGTGAGGTTCCTTAGTGACTGTGAGGGACTCTACGCTGGAGGAACCCTCATGTGAGGTTCCTTAGTGACTGTGAGGGACTCTACGCTGGAGGGACCCTCATGTGAGGTTCCTTAGTGACTGTGAGGGACTCTACGCTGGAGGAACCCTCATGTGAGGTTCCTTAGTGACTGTGAGGGACTCTACGCTGGAGGAACCCTCATGTGAGGTTCCTTAGTGACTGTGAGGGACTCTACGCTGGAGAACCCTCATGTGAGGTTCCTTAGTGACTGTGGGGGACTCTAGTAGGAAGAACCCTCTTAGGTTCCTTGGATCGACTGAACTAACTGCTCAAACCTCATGTGAGTTCCTTATGACTCTGACGGACTAAGTCGCCATGGTGACGTTAGGATGTAGCACTAAGAATAACGTCATTAGTTCCTTACTGGACTCAGCGTAGGCCAATATAGTTTTCCGAGGGATAAGTGGACGCTCCAGTGGTTTAGTGACTGTGTAGGACTAAGTAGTCGTTGTATTTGCCTTAGTGTGTGAGTGTAGTGGAGGTCATGTGGGTTCTTGTGTGTGGGTGTCTAGTGGGGTTGTGGGTTCTCGTGTGAGGGTGTGGAAAGGTCTGTGTAGGTTCCTTAGAGCTTTGAATAAGGCGTGTTGGGTCAGTAGTTCCTCTTAATAATGAGTGAAACCCTGTGATTCCTGACTTAAGCCGATCGTAGTGACTCCTTCAACTGTGAGGACTATGCTGGAGAAATCCCTCTATTGAGGTTCCTATACCCGTGATGTACTAAGTTGAAAACGCTCATGATGTTCCATTATGTCGAGGGCTAAGCTGAAAACTTTTGAGTTTTGCGATGAGACTAAGCGGAGAAACGTCAGTGAATTAACGTGAGGACAAAGGAAACCTATGCTAGGCCATTACGACTGTGAGGGACAACTGAGAGTATGATCTTATACTGTGAGGGACAGATAAAACGCTCATATTCCTT
The DNA here is from genome assembly GCF_026875155.1 of Cherax quadricarinatus. Taxonomy (NCBI): domain Eukaryota; kingdom Metazoa; phylum Arthropoda; class Malacostraca; order Decapoda; family Parastacidae; genus Cherax; species Cherax quadricarinatus. The sequence goes on along the minus strand of NC_069458.1, from coordinate 20,671,881 downwards.
AGTGATCTGTAGGCTAACTGGAAGCTCATGTAGTTCTTAGTGACTGTAGGGACTAAGCCAGTTAACTCATGTATTCCTTATGCTTGGGACTAGTGGAGCGCTCTATTCTTGTGACGGGGGACTTACTGGGATACCTCATGTGAGGTAGCTAGGATGGTAGGATAACTGAAAACGCTCATGAGAGGTTCCAGATGACGTGAACAGTGGGGTAACCCTAGTGTGGGTGTTTAGGTGAGTGAGAGTGTATCAGATAACGTCATGTGATTCCTAGTGTGTGAGTGTAAGGGGGTAGTGGAGTGTTCCTTAACGTGAACAGTGGGAAACGCTATGTGTGGTCCAGGTGGAGTGACAAAATAGGTA
>NC_069458.1:20636521-20666521 GCF_026875155.1 Cherax quadricarinatus | reverse complement strand
AACCACCCTATATCCGTTTTCAAACCTGCCCAAAATCTGAGGTTCGGTCTTCCATGTTCTAATTCTTCACCCCATCAACTGTTCCATAATTCTTCCCCCCTTTAATGTCCCCACCAATGGGGTGAATAACCCCTAATTACCTCTTTTCACCACCCACGTTTCACCTCCTACGGGAATCCACCCCAAACCAACTGTTACACCCCTACACTCCTATCCCCCCACCCTTGGGGAAATCAAGATCTCACCCCCCACGACCCCGTTCACAATCTATTCCCTCTTCCCCCAAAATGATTACCTATCTTCCCCATAACTGTTAAAACCCCCCACACAACCAACCGTCACCCATCTAAAACCCCCCAACCGCACTCCAAAATTGCTTCCTGGGATTTGAAATGGGCGGGCCCTGGTGCCTTAAAAAGGTCCCCCCAACTCGAAGGGTGGGGGGGTTGCCTGGGGGCTGAAGGGGGGGGTGGTGTGCTGCCTGTGGGGCCTGAAGGGTGGGGGTGGTGTGCTTGTCCAAGTTGGTGGGGGTTGAACTGAAGGGGGGGGGGGTTTTTGCTGGCCTGTGGGTTGAAGGGTGGGGGTGTTTTCTGGCCGTGTGGTTGAAGGGTGGGTGTGTGCTGGCCTGTGGGGAATTGAAGGGGGGGGGTGGGTCTGCCTTGAAACTAAGGATTTGGGGGGGGTGCCGCCAATTTAAAGTTGGTTTCCCTGGGGGAAACTTAAGGGGGTTGTGGGGCCGGGGAATAAATGGGGGGGTCCTCCCTTTTCTTGAAGGTGGGGGGGTGGGCTGCCTGGGACATTGAGTGGGGGTTATCCTCCTTGGGAACTTAAGGTTTGATACTCCAACGAAGGGGGGATGGGTCCCTTGGGAAAAGAAGGGGGGGTAGTCCGGCCCTTTTGGGGAAAAGGGAAGGGTGGGGGGTGTGCTGGCCTGTGTGGAACTTGAGGGTGGGGGTGGTGTGCTGGCCTGTGGGAACTTGAAGGGGGGGGGGTGGTGTGGCTGGCCTGTGTGGAACTTGAAGGGTGGGGGGGTGTGCTGGCCTGTGTGGAACTTGAAGGGTGGGGGTGGTGTGCGGGCCTGTGTGGAACTTAAAGGGGTGGGGTGGTGTGCGGGCCTGTGTGGAAACTTGAAGGGTGGGGGTGGTGTGCTGGCCTGTGGGGAACTTGAAGGGTGGGGGTGGTGTGCTGGCCTGTGTGGAACTTGAAGGGTGGGGGGGTTTGTGCTGGCCTGTGTGGAACTTGAAGGGGGGGTGGTGTGCTGGCCTGTGTGGAACTTGAAGGGTGGGGGGTGGTGTGCTTGGGTTTGGGGGGTGTGGGGAACTTGAAGGGTGGGGGTGGTGTGCTGGCTTGTGTGGAACTTGAAGGGTGGGGTGGTGTCTGGCCTGTGTGGAACTTAAAGGGGTTGGGGGTGGTGTGCTGGCCTGTGTGGAACTTGAAGGGGTTTGGGGATGGTGTGCTGGCCTGTGTGGAACTTGAAGGGTGGGGGGGGTGTGCTGGCCTGTGTGGAACTTGAAAGGGTGGGGGTGGTGTGCTGGCCTGTGTGGGAACTTGAAGGGTGGGGTGGTGTGCTGGCCTGTGTGGAACTTGAAGGGTGGGGGTGGTGTGCTGGCCTGTGTGGAACTTGAAGGGGGGGGGTTTGGGGGCTGGCCTGTGTGGAACTTGAAGGGTGGGGTGGTTTTGCTGGCCTGTGTGGAACTTGAAGGGTGGGGTGGTGTGCTGGCCTGTGTGGAACTTGAAGGGTGGGGGTGGTGTGCTGGGCCTGTGTGGAACTTGAAGGTGGGGGTGGTGTGCTGGCCTGTGTGGAAACTTGAAGGGTGGGGTGGTGTGCTGGCCTGTGGGGAAACTTGAAGGGGGGGTGGTGTGCGGGCCCTGTTGAACTTGAAGGGTGGGGGTGGTGTGCTGGCCTGTGTGGAATTTGAAGGGTGGGTGGTGTGCTGGCCTGTGTGGAATTGAAGGGGGGTGGGTGGTGGCTGGCCTGTGTGGAACTTGAAGGGTGGGGGTGGTGTGCTGGCCTGTGTGGAACTTGAAGGGTGGGGGGGGGTGTGCTGGCCTGTGTGGAACTTGAAGGGGGGGGTGGTGTGCTGGCCTGTGTGGAACTTGAAGGGTGGGGGTGGTGTGCTGGCCTGTGTGGAACTTGAAGGGTGGGGGTGGTGTGCTGGCCTTTGTGGAACTTGAAGGGTGGGGGTGGTGTGCGGGCCTGTGTGGAACTTGAAGGGTGGGGTGGTGTGCTGGCCTGTGTGGAACTTAAAGGGGTGGGGGGTGGTGCTGGCCTGTGTGGAACTTGAAGGGTGGGGTGGTGTGCTGGCCTGTGTGGAACTTGAAGGGTGGGGGTGGTGTGCTGGCCTGTGTGGAATTTGGGAAGGGTGGGGGTGGTGTGCTGGCCTGTGGGAACTTGAAGGTGGGGTGGTGTGCTGGCCTGTGTGGAACTTGAAGGGTGGGGGTGGTGGCTGGCCTGTGTGGAATTTGAAGGGTGGGGTGGTGTGCTGGCCTGTTGGAACTTGAAGGGTGGGGGTGGTGTGCTGGCCTGTGTGGAACTTGAAGGGTGGGGGTGGTGTGCTGGCCTGTGTGGAACTTGAAGGGTGGGGGTGGTGTGCATGCATTTATTTAGCTTCAAGGACAACAGTTTACCAATGTGCACATGAAGATAGATTGTAGTGGTGGGTGTATGAAGATGTTAGGATTAGCAGTATGTTGTTTGGTAGTGTTGACGAGGATGGAGATGGGAGGGGGGTTGGTGTGTGTGTATGTACTCACCTAGTTGAGGTTGCGGGGGTCGAGTCCGAGCTCCTGGCCCCGCCTCTTCACTGATCGCTACTAGGTCACTCTCTCTGAACCGTGAGCTTTATCATACCTCTGCTTGTGTGTGTGTGTGTGTTTTGTGTGTGGGGGTGTGTGTGTGGGGTGGGGGGGGAACGACGTTGATCAGTTCCACTGTTACAACAAATATTCTTTATTGTGATTGAATAATTATTTATTGAGTGAAAAATAACAGAAGAATGGACAAGGAGGAAGCGTGGTCCTGACTGGTAGCGGGTCCAGCACTGTACCACTGCGGGTCCAGCACTGTACCACAGCGGGTCCAGCACTGTACCACTGCGGTCCACTATCACACCAACACTCCCAAATTTAAAAGCAGAAAAAAAACAGAAATATGAAACTAAAAAAAACACAACTTTCTTAGACACATAACACAAAGTTTGTTGGTAAACTAAACAAAGTTCACTCCCAGTAACATTAAGTTCGGTACCATCTTGAGGCACTGTCCTATCATGAGGCACTGTCCTATCATGAGGCACTGTCCTATCATGAGGCACTGTCCTATCATGAGGCACTGTCCTATCATGAGGCACTGTCCTATCATGAGGCACTGTCCTAACATCATGAGGCACTGTCCTATCATGAGGCACTGTCCTAACATCATGAGGCACTGTCCTATCATGAGGCACTGTCCTATCATGAGGCACTGTCCTAACATCATGAGGCACTGTCCTGACATCATGAGGCACTGTCTTAACATCATGAGGCACTGTCTTAACATCATGAGGCACGGTCCTAACATCATGAGGCACTGTCTTAACATCATGAGGCACTGTCTTAACATGAGGCACGGTCCTAACATCATGAGGCACTGTCTTAAAATCATGAGGCACGGTCCTAATATCATGAGGCACGGTCCTAACATCATGAGGCACTGTCTTATCATGAGGCACGGTCCTAGCATCATGAGGCACTGTCTTATCATGAGGCATGGTCCTAACATCATGAGGCATTGTCCTAACATCATGAGGCACTGTCCTAACATGAGGCACTGTCCTAACATGAGGCACTGTCCTATCATCATGAGGCAGTCTTATCATGAGGCACTGTCTTATCATGAGGCACTGTCCTAACATCATGAGGCACTGTCTTAACATCATGAGGCACGGTCCTAACATCATGAGGCACTGTCCTAACATGAGGCACTGTCCTAACATCATGAGGCACTGTCTTAACATCATGAGGCACTGTCTTAACATCATGAGGCACTGTCTTAACATCACGAGGCACTCTTAACATCATAAGGCACTGTCTTATCATGAGGCACTGTCCTAACATCATGAGGCACTGTCTTAACATCATGAGGCACGGTCCTAACATGAGGCACTGTCCTAACATCATGAGGCACTGTCCTAACATGAGGCACGGTCCTAACATCATGAGGCACGTCCTAACATCATGAGGCACGGTTCTAACATGAGGCACGGTCCTAACATCATGAGGCACTGTCCTAACATCATGAGGCACGGCCCTAACATCATGAGGCACGGTCCTAACATCATGAGACACGGTCCTAACATCATGAGGCACGGTCCTGACATCTTGAGACACGGTCCTAACATCATGAGGCACGGTCCTGACATCTTGAGGCACGGTCCTGACATCTTGAGGCACGGTCCTACACTTTAGGCACGGTCCACATCATGAGGCACGGTCCTGACATCTTGAGGCAAAAGGTCCTGACATCTTGAGGCACGGTCCTAACATCTTGAGGCACGGTCCTGACATCTTGAGGCACGGTCCTGACATCTTGAGGCACGGTCCTGACATCTTGAGGCACGGTCCTAACATCATGAGGCACGGTCCTGACATCTTGAGGCACGGTCCTGACATCTGAGGCACGGTTTCCCGACATCATGAGGCCGGTCCTAACATCTTTAAAGGGACGGTCCTACATCTGAGGCACGGGCCTAACATCTTGAGGCACGGTCCTGACATCATGAGGCACGGTCCTAACATCATGAGGCACGGTCCTGACATCTTGAGGCACGGTCCTGACATCATGAGGCACGGTCCTAACATCATGAGGCACGGTCCTAACATCATGAGGCACGTCCTACATCTTGAGGCACGGGTCCTAAAATCATGAGGCACGGGCCTAACATCTTGAGGCACGGTCCCTGACATCTGAGCACGGTCCTAAAAATCATGAGGCACGGTCCTAACATCATGAGGCACGGTCCTACATAATGAGGCACGGTCCTGACATCATGAGGCACGGTCCTAACATCATGAGGCACGGTCCCAACATCAAAGAGGCAACGTCCTAAAACATTGGCACTCCTGCAACATAGCCCGGGCCTAACATCCTGGAACCTCCTAACATCAATAAAGAACGTCCTGGAACATCCTGACATGTCCTACATACACTCCTGACATCTGAGGCAAGTAAACACTACCCCTCCTTAACATCCTGAGCAACGTTCCTAAAAATCATGGGACTCCTGAGACATAGGCACGTCACTAACCACATGGTACTCCTAACATAGTGAGACCTAACAAACCGGCAAAATCCTGACAATCAAGACACTCCAAAATCCTGGAACACCGTCCAACATAGGCAGGTCCTAACATCCTGGGGAACATCCTGGGCACTTAGGCACGTCCTAACCCCATCCGGCAACACCTGCAGACATAGTCAAGTACACTAACCCCATCCTGGCAACATCCGCAGACATAGTCAAGTACACTAACCACATCCTGCAACTCCTGCAGACAAAGTCAAGTACACTAACCACAATCCTGGCAACATCCTGCAGACATAGTCAAGTACACTAACCACATCCTGGCAACATCCTGCAGACATAGTCAAGTACACTAACCACATCCTGGCAACATCCTGCAGACATAGTCAAGTACACTAACCACATCCTGGCAACATCCTGCAGACATAGTCAAGTACACTAAACACATCCTGGACATCCTGCAGACATAGTAAGTACACTAAACCCCAAACCTGGAATCCTGCAGACATAGTCAAGTACTCAACCTGGAAATCCCTTCGATAGCCAAGACACAACACCTGGAAATCTAGAAAAGGCAAGAAAACACACCTGGTAATCCCTTAGATGGCCAACCCATGGGAGAGCCCAACCCCCTGGTAAATCCCCAGAAAAGCAAGAAACACACCTGGTAAATCTACAGTTGGCACCGCAGTAGAAAACACTAAACCCATGGGAACTCTGAGAAAGGCCAACCCAGGAATCCCGGCAGAATGTCAAGGGAACTACTGGGTAAATCTTAGATGGACCAGGAAGACACTGGTAAATCTTAGTGGACCAGAGAGACCACACCTGGTAAATCTTAATGGCACCAAGGGGAGCACCACCCGGTAAATCTTGATGGCACCAGAGAGACCCCACCTGGTAAATCTTGATGGACCAGGAGAGAGCACACCTGGGAAATCTTAGATGCAAACCCGAGAGAGCACACCTGGTAAATCTTAGATGGACCAAGAAAGAGTACCAAAAACACCTGGTAAATCTTTGATGGCACCAAGAGAGCACACCTGGTAAATCTTTGATGGCACCAGGAGAGACCACCTGGTAAATCTTTGATGGCACCAAGAGAGCACACCTGGTAAATCTTGATGGCACCAGAGAGAGACCCCAAAATGGTAAATCTTGATGGCACCAGGAGACCCCACCTGGTAAAACTTAGATGGCACCAAGAGAGCACACCTGGTAAATCTTTGATGGACAGGAGACCCCAAACCTGGGAAATCTGATGGACCAGGAGACCCCACCTGGTAAATCTTTGATGGCACCAGAGAGAGCACAACCTGGTAAAATCTTAGATGGCACCAGAGAGAGCACACCTGGTAAATCTTAGATGGACCAGAGAGAGCACACCTGGTAAATCTTAGATTGGACCAGAGAGAGCACACCTGGTAAATCTTAGATGGCACCAGAGAGAGCACACCTGGTTTAAAACTTAGATGGACCAAGAGAGCACACCTGGTAAATCTTAGATGACCAGAGAACACACCTGGTAAATCTTGATGGGCACCAAGAGACCACACCTGGTAAATCTAGATGGCACCAGAGAGACCACACCTGGTAAATCTTAGATGGACCAGAGAGAGCACACCTGGTAAATCTTTGATGGACCAAGAGACACACCTGGTAAATCTTGATGGCACCAGAGAGACCACACCTGGTAAATCTTAAAATGGCACCGAAGAGAGCACACCTGGTAAAACTTAGATGGACCAGAGAGAGCACACCTGGTAAATCTTAGATGGACCAGAGAGAACACACCTGGGAAATCTTGATGGCACCCCGAGAGACCACACCTGGTAAATCTTTGATGGCACCAAGAGACCAAACCTGGTAAATCTTAGATGGCACCAGAAGAGCACACCTGGTAAATCTTTGATGGCACCAGAGAGGGCCCCACCTGGTAAATCTTACTGGCAAAAAACAACCTGTAACCCTTTGAGGAAAAGAGAAATGGGGAAATCTTACCCCCCGAAGAGAAATGTAATTTGTGGACCAAGGGAAATGAATCTTATGAAGGGGACAGGTAATGGATGGGAATAGACACCTTTTTTTGTGGCACCTAAAATGGTTCTTAGAAAGCGCCAAAAACACTTTCAGGGTGGGACAAAAGCACACCGGTAAACAACACCAAAACACAACACAAATCCACACCAAACACACAGAACACACCAAACACACACAAACAGAGAAAAGAGCCACCCTTTAAATCTTTTGGCACCAAAGCGCACCTTAACTTAGAATTGACCGGACACCCTGGGAATCTTCAATGGAAGAGGGCCCCAAAATTAAAAAGGGCTCCCCGGGTTTTAAGGGCCACCCTTTAAAATTTTAAGGCCCGGAACACACTTTTCAATCACCCGGGAGCCCCGGGAAATATTAATCCCCCAAAGGGCCCCGGTTAAAACTTAGATTCCAAAACCACTTAAAATTTGTACAGAGAGGGGACAGGGTTTTTTGCCTAAGACACACAACCTTTAAAATTTTAGGCCAGAATGCACACCTTTCTTAATGCAAAAAGAATATTAAATTTAATAAAAATAATTGAAAATATAAAAAAAAAACTTAAATTTATATACCCAAAAGAATTATAATATATAATAAAAACATTATTAAATTTAATAAAAAAAATTAAATTTAATAAAAAAATTTTAATTTAAAACAAAAAATTAAATTAAAAAAAAACATGTAAATATTTTAAAAAAAAATATTAAATTTGATGGCAAGAGAAGAATCGGGGAATTTGTTCCCAGAGGGGCACACTGGGTTTTTTCGGGGGAGAGAAATGGTAATTTGGGGAAACAATTAAATTTAAAAAAAAAAATGGAAAAAATTTTAAAAAAAGTAGTAGAGGTGGGGGATTCTTACCCCCAGACACTGAGTAATAATAGTGTTTGTGTGTACTCATGTAAATGATCATTAGTTAGGTGTTGATCAGGTGAAGTGTGTGAGTGTTGGATCATGAGCACTTGCCTTGTTGTGAGCACTTAATGTGTTCTGTCAGGAATGTCCTGCTCAGCAACATTGCAGGATGCACATACGAAACACACACACACACACACACACACACACACACACACACACACACACACACACACACACACACACACACACACACAGGAAATATGACGCCACTATACAAGTCATACTGCACTTCACTGCTCTTCACTATGAGATCATTGACTCTTGGTACATCGTCCTGTATGTCTCTCAAGAAGCGTCCCCTATAATAAGTGGCTGCTGTTTTAAGGGCGCACTTATTCAGCGAACTTACTACTTTTCAATCACAGTGGAGCCTTTGCCAGATAAGTAATGGAACACCACCAAATGTGGACGCTAAGTCATGCTGCCTGACTTCAAAGACTTTCACTCTAAATATTGTTTACTGTGGTGAGGAGACAGTTGTGTGCCATAATTATCACACTAAGCTAAAGTGAGTCTAGCTACGCAATACGCACTCTCTCTCCAACTTATATATTAATACATAACTATATCATATATATTATATCAAATTATATATATATATGCTATATCTAATATATATCTATATATTATATTTATAATATATTAATAATTGATTAATATATATACTAATTATTATATAATATATATTATATATAATATAATATATATATATATATATAATATATATATTATATATAATATATTATATACATATATATATATATATTTATATATACATATATATAATATATATATATTATTATATATATATATATATATATATATATAATATATATAATATAATATATATATATTATATATATATAATATATATATATTATATATATAATATATATTATATATATATATATATATATATATATATATATATATATTATATATATATATATATATTATATAATATATATATAATATATATAAATATATATATATATATATATATATTGTAACCACGAACGAGTGTTATTAAATCAATAACAATACTGCGACTAGCCGGGGATCGAACCCTTGTTGTAGCCCGCCTCATGGTGAGCGAAAATTCACGACTCTCTAACTCACTGAACCATACAATATATATATATATATATATATATATATATATATATATATATATATATATATATATATATATATATATATATATATAATATTGCAAAATAACAATCGTCTATGACAGAAGCGACGTCGAGTTTCCTGTGTAGGTTTGGGTTCGTTTTGAATTGTTACAGTCACTAGGGTGTTGCAACATTTAGTGTTTTTAATATAGTTGTGTGTGAGTTGGAGAAGGCAGTCAGTGGAAGTCCTTGGCTCCGTGACTCAAGGCTTCACATTATATGACTAACATCTCCATCACCCCACTTTATTCCTCACAAATAATATACGAAAATATAACTAGACCGTATAAGCTAGTATTACACAGCTTGAAGAAAAGGTATGATAGGGCGTACAAGGCTAAGGTAAGTGAATGTTATCACGGCAGATCAAGAGACAGTACGAGGAGCTGAGTCGCTATCCCTGTAAACACAAATATATTAGTAAATATATGGTGTGCAAGGCACCAGATATGTAGAGAGCTCTGAAGACTATCAGTATAACAAGCTTGTATAAAAATAATTCTTCTTGACTTACTCCTTTAATAACATAACAAAATTATCATTGAAGGAAGCATACAGTTGAGTACTGAAGGGATAGACGGTGGTGGGTAGGTAGTGGATGACCCTCACACTCTTCTGTGACGGGGCCTCATTACTGTCTCTTGCTAGTCTTGCAACATTGCATAGCTCCTGATCACGCACGAGTGTGCGTATATTGAGCTAAAGATTTCCATCCCCCATTAGGGATATATATATATATATATATATATTATATATATATATATATATATATATATATATATATATATATATATTATTTTTTTTATTATTATCACACTGGCCGATTCCCACCAAGGCAGGGTGGCCCGAAAAAGAAAAACTTTCACCATCATTCACTCCATCACTGTCTTGCCAGAAGGGTGCTTTACACTACAGTTTTTAAACTGCAACATTAACACCCCTCCTTCAGAGTGCAGGCACTGTACTTTATATATATATATATATATATAATATATATATATATATATATATATATATATATATATAGAGAGAGAGAGAGAGAGAGAGAGAGAGAGAGAGAGAGAGAGAGAGAGAGAGAGAGAGACAGACAGACAGACAGAGACAGGATGTAGAGTACATAAGAACGTTTCACTTGTTGGAGGAGGAGGTTGTAGCTGTCTGGCTGACAGAGGGAGGGGGATTTATTAACCATTGCATGAACAGTGGTTTATGGTGATACACAGTAAGATGCAGTATTTACAGTGAAACCGTTATTGCGATGTTTCGTTCATGATTAGACTCAATAATGATCAGTTAGACGGTAATTAAGTTTTATTGTATGTTTGTCATCTTTCTTCTCCAAGATGGCGTCACTGGTGCCACAGTATTGGTTGTCTTGGTTATATCGTGTCTTATGGAGTGCCAACTCCTCCTGATACCAAGATGGCGTCACTGGTGCCACAGTATTGGGTTGTCTTGGTTATATCGTGTCTTATGGAGTGCCAACTCCTCCTCATACCAAGATGGCGTCACTGGTGCCACAGTATTGGTTGTCTTGGTTTATATCGTGTCTTATGGAGTGCCAACTCCTCCTCATACCAAGATGGCGTCACTGGTGCCACAGTATGGTTGTCTTGGTTATATCGTGTCTTATGGAGTGCCAACTCCTCCTCATACCAAGATGGCGTCACTGGTGCCACAGTATTGGTTGTCTTGGTTATATCGTGTCTTATGGAGTGCCAACTCCTCCTCATACCAAGATGGCGTCACTGGTGCCACAGTATTGGTTGTCTTGGTTATATCGTGTCTTATGGAGTGCCAACTCCTCCTCATACCAAGATGGCGTCACTGGTGCCACAGTATTGGTTGTCTTGGTTATATCGTGTCTTATGGAGTGCCAACTCCTCCTCATACCAAGATGGCGTCACTGGTGCCACAGTATTGGTTGTCTTGGTTATATCGTGTCTTATGGAGTGCCAACTCCTCCTCATACCAAGATGGCGTCACTGGTGCCACAGTATTGGTTGTCTTGGTTATATCGTGTCTTATGGAGTGCCAACTCCTCCTCATACCAAGATGGCGTCACTGGTGCCACAGTATTGGTTGTCTTGGTTATATCGTGTCTTATGGAGTGCCAACTCCTCCTCATACCAAGATGGCGTCACTGGTGCCACAGTATTGGTTGTCTTGGTTATATCGTGTCTTATGGAGTGCCAACTCCTCCTGATACCAAGATGGCGTCACTGGTGCCACAGTATTGGTTGTCTTGGTTATATCGTGTCTTATGGAGTGCCAACTCCTCCTCATACCAAGATGGCGTCACTGGTGCCACAGTATTGGTTGTCTTGGTTATATCGTGTCTTATGGAGTGCCAACTCCTCCTCATACCAAGATGGCGTCACTGGTGCCACAGTATTGGTTGTCTTGGTTATATCGTGTCTTATGGAGTGCCAACTCCTCATACCAAGATGGCGTCACTGGTGCCACAGTATTGGTTGTCTTGGTTATATCGTGTCTTATGGAGTGGCAACTCCTCCTCATACCAAGATGGCGTCACTGGTGCCACAGTATTGGTTGTCTTGGTTATATCGTGTCTTATGGAGTGCCAACTCCTCCTCATACCAAGATGGCGTCACTGGTGCCACAGTATTGGTTGTCTTGGTTATATCGTGTCTTATGGAGTGCCAACTCCTCCTCATACCAAGATGGCGTCACTGGTGCCACAGTATTGGTTGTCTTGTTATATCGTGTCTTATGGAGTGCCAACTCCTCCTGATACCAAGATGGCGTCACTGGTGCCACAGTATTGGTTGTCTTGGTTATATCGTGTCTTATGGAGTGCCAACTTCTCCTGATACCAAGATGGCGTCACGGGTTTGCCACAGTATTGGTTGTCTTGGTTATATCGTGTCTTATGGAGTGCCAACTCCTCCTCATACCAGATGGCGTCACTGGTGCCACAGTATTGGTTGTCTTGGTTATATCGTGTCTTATGGAGTGCCAACTCCTCCTCATACCAAGATGGCGTCACTGGTGCCACAGTATTGTTTGTCTTGGTTATATCGTGTCTTATGGAGTGCCAACTCCTCCTCATACCAAGATGGCGTCACTGGTGCCACAGTATTGGTTGTCTTGGTTATATCGTGTCTTATGGAGTGCCAACTCCTCCTCATACCAAGATGGCGTCACTGGTGCCACAGTATTGGTTGTCTTGGTTATATCGTGTCTTATGGAGTGCCAACTCCTCCTCATACCAAGATGGCATCACTGGTGCCACAGTATTGGTTGTCTTGGTTATATCGTGTCTTATGGAGTGCCAACTCCTCCTCATACCAAGATGGCGTCACTGGTGCCACAGTATTGGTTGTCTTGGTTATATCGTGTCTTATGGAGTGCCAACTCCTCCTGATACCAAGATGGCGTCACTGGTGCCACAGTATTGGTTGTCTTGGTTATATCGTGTCTTATGGAGTGCCAACTCCTCCTCATACCAAGATGGCGTCACTGGTGCCACAGTATTGGTTGTCTTGGTTATATCGTGTCTTATGGAGTGCCAACTCCTCCTCATACCAAGATGGCGCCACTGGTGCCACAGTATTGGTTGTCTTGGTTATATCGTGTCTTATGGAGTGCCAACTCCTCCTCATACCAAGATGGCGTCACTGGTGCCACAGTATTGGTTGTCTTGGTTATATCGTGTCTTATGGAGTGCCAACTCCTCCTGATACCAAGATGGCGTCACTGGTGCCACAGTATTGGTTGTCTTGGTTATATCGTGTCTTATGGAGTGCCAACTCCTCCTCATACCAAGATGGCGCCACTGGTGCCACAGTATTGGTTGTCTTGGTTATATCGTGTCTTATGGAGTGCCAACTCCTCCTCATACCAAGATGGCGTCACTGGTGCCACAGTATTGGTTGTCTTGGTTATATCGTGTCTTATGGAGTGCCAACTCCTCCTCATACCAAGATGGCGTCACTGGTGCCACAGTATTGGTTGTTTTGGGTTTTATATCGTGTCTTATGGAGTACCAACTCCTCCTGATACCAAGATGTCGTCACTGGTGCCACAGTATTGGTTGTCTTGGTTATATCGTGTCTTATGGAGTGCCAACTCCTCCTCATACCAAGATGGCGTCACTGGTGCCACAGTATTGGTTGTCTTGGTTATATCGTGTCTTATGGAGTGCCAACTCCTCCTCATACCAAGATGGCGTCACTGGTGCCACAGTATTGGTTGTCTTGGTTTTATATCGTGTCTTATGGAGTGCCAACTCCTCCTCATACCAAGATGGCGTCACTGGTGCCACAGTATTGGTTGTCTTGGTTATATCGTGTCTTATGGAGTGCCAACTCCTCCTCATACCAAGATGGCGTCACTGGTGCCACAGTATTGGTTGTCTTGGTTATATCGTGTCTCATGGAGTGCCAACTCCTCCTGATACCAAGATGGCGTCACTGGTGCCACAGTATTGGTTGTCTTGGTTATATCGTGTCTTATGGAGTGCCAACTCCTCCTCATACCAAGATGGCGTCACTGGTGCCACAGTATTGGTTGTCTTGGTTATATCGTGTCTTATGGAGTGCCAACTCCTCCTCATACCAAGATGGCGTCACTGGTGCCACAGTATTGGTTGTCTTGGTTATATCGTGTCTTATGGAGTGCCAACTCCTCCTCATACCAAGATGGCGTCACTGGTGCCACCAGTATTGGTTGTCTTGGTTATATCGTGTCTTATGGAGTGCCAACTCCTCCTCATACCAAGATGGCGTCACTGGTGCCACAGTATTGGTTGTCTTGGTTATATCGTGTCTTATGGAGTGCCAACTCCCTCATACCAAGATGGCGTCACTGGTGCCACAGTATTGGTTGTCTTGGTTATATCGTGTCTTATGGAGTGCCAACTCCTCCTCATACCAAATGGCGTCACTGGTGCCACAGTATTGGTTGTCTTGGTTATATCGTGTCTTATGGAGTGCCAACTCCTCCTCATACCAAGATGGCGTCACTGGTGCCACAGTATTGGTTGTCTTGGTTATATCGTGTCTTATGGAGTGCCAACTCCTCCTCATACCAAGATGGCGTCACTGGTGCCACAGTATTGGTTGTCTTGGTTATATCGTGTCTTATGGAGTGCCAACTCCTCCTCATACCAAGATGGCGTCACTGGTGCCACAGTATTGGTTGTCTTGGTTATATCGTGTCTTATGGAGTGCCAACTCCTCCTGATACCAAGATGGCGTCACTGGTGCCACAGTATTGGTTGTTTTGGGTTTTATATCGTGTCTTATGGAGTGCCAACTCCTCCTGATACCAAGATGGCGTCACTGGTGCCACAGTATTGGTTGTCTTGGTTATATCGTGTCTTATGGAGTGCCAACTCCTCCTCATACCAAGATGGCGCCACTGGTGCCACAGTATTGGTTGTCTTGGTTATATCGTGTCTTATGGAGTGCCAACTCCTCCTCATACCAAGATGGCGCCACTGGTGCCACAGTATTGGTTGTCTTGGTTATATCGTGTCTTATGGAGTGCCAACTCCTCCTCATACCAAGATGGCGCCACTGGTGCCACAGTATTGGTTGTCTTGGTTATATCGTGTCTTATGGAGTGCCAACTCCTCCTCATACCAAGATGGCGTCACTGGTGCCACAGTATTGGTTGTCTTGGTTATATCGTGTCTTATGGAGTGCCAACTCCTCCTCATACCAAGATGGCGTCACTGGTGCCACAGTATTGGTTGTCTTGGTTATATCGTGTCTTATGGAGTGCCAACTCCTCCTCATACCAAGATGGCGTCACTGGTGCCACAGTATTGGTTGTCTTGGTTATATCGTGTCTTATGAGTGCCAACTCCTCCTGATACCAAGATGGCGTCACTGTGCCACAGTATTGGTTGTCTTGGTTATATCGTGTCTTATGGAGTGCCAACTCCTCCTGATACCAAGATGGCGTCACTGGTGCCACAGTATTGGTTGTCTTGGTTATATCGTGTCTTATGGAGTGCCAACTCCTCCTCATACCAAGATGGCGCCACTGGTGCCACAGTATTGGTTGTCTTGGTTATATCGTGTCTTATGGAGTGCCAACTCCTCCTCATACCAAGATGGCGTCACTGGTGTCACATTATTGGTTGTCTTGGTTATATCGTGTCTTATGGAGTGCCAACTCCTCCTCATACCAAGATGGCGTCACTGGTGCCACAGTATTGGTTGTTCTTGGTTATATCGTGTCTTATGGAGTGCCAAACTCCTCCTGATACCAAGATGGCGTCACTGGTGCCACAGTATTTGTTGTCTTGGTTATATCGTGTCTTATGGAGTGCCAACTCCTCCTGATACCAAGATGGCGTCACTGGTGCCACAGTATTTGTTGTCTTGGTTATATCGTGTCTTATGGAGTGCCAACTCCTCCTGATACCAAGATGGCGTCACTGGTGCCACAGTATTGGTTGTCTTGGTTATATCGTGTCTTATGGAGTGCCAACTCCTCCTCATAACACCTTTTTCTAAAGTTCTTACATTCGTCACATTATGGACGATCTTAACAACTTGAAATAAATTATTTATGGGCGTCACTGAACATTTACAATACTTACAAAAACATTTTGTTTTACAAGAACATAACAGTACAGTAGAACTGTTGGCCCATACTGGGCAGGTCCTTCACAAATCCAACCGACTACTTTCATTAACCAGTTTCTGATATAGTTCCACCTTGCCATGATGCTCCTGGGGTAGTAAATTTCCAAGAGCATCCTCGGTGGTTAACGTTATTCCTGCCCCGTCAGATTACCTTTATATACCTTTAATGAGTTCTGAGAGTTATTTTACTCCCGGAGCCGGCCATGGGCCAGGTTCGTCTGGTGTTTGCCTAGTCCACCAGGCTGTTGCTGACCAGATATAATAAATTGTAAAGGCAGTATCACGGAGTTAGGAAGGTGTTAAGAAACACACAGACACGTAAAGGAATTTATGTAAGTGTTTCTCTGTTAAGTAAAAGGACACAAGTACAACTAATTTGACATTTTATTGTGAAAACGTTTCACTCTCCAGGAGCTTTGTCAACGGCTTGACAAAGCTCCTGGAGAGCGAAACGTTGCCACACTAAAATGTCACATTAGTTGCATTTGTGTCCTTTTACCTGACATATTGTGGGTAATTCTACCAACATTATTACAAGAGTTTCTCTCATCGTAAGATTGAAAGCCCAGAAGTTCTCCCAGAGTGTTAAACGTTCAACAGACTTCCGTTTCCCACTCACATGACAGGCTAATTATTATCTCTGTGATGAATGGTTTAGAAAACCGACAAGTTGAAGAATTGAGACACTTATGCAACACATGGGAATCTTTATTGAAGAAACGTTTCGCCACACAGTGGCTTCATCAGTCCAATACAAAGTAGAAATGGGTAAGGAGAGGAGAAGTTTGAGGTAATCTCCTCTATAGTTAACCGTAAATAAAATACACAGTCGTGAGAGTACTGTGTGACTGGACTCCCCTGGCCTGGAGTTTCACTACTCACTTGCCATGGGTTCTAACCCACCCCTACCCTAGTTTGTACTGTCTGGCAGCGTTGTAAAGAATGCGTTTTTGTAAGAAGGGAGGTGTGGGGTGGGAGTTTCAGTGGTGTAAGACACATGTGCAACTCTTGGGCATCTTGCTGGACGAAACTTTTCGCCATCGTAGCAGACTTCTTCAGTTAAATTCGTGACTTTATTTTTATAGAGATAAAGACATGGAGGTGTTGCACATGTATCATATTCATCAATAAAGATTCCCAGGTGTTAATGTGGTACTTGTGTGGTATACAATACCAACAAGATAAATTGACTCACGAAATCGTAATGACACGATTGAAAACAAGTTCAACATCTAGGTGTATTTATTGTAGAAGTTTCGCCATCCATTGTATTGATAATCACTGGATGGCGAAACGTCAACAAATAAAGATATCCAGATGTTGCACATGTGTCTAATTCTTCACATCAGGTTAATGTAATACATTCTGATATGATAAATTGTAACTACGAGAGTATATAGAAACAAGAGTGAGAGAGGCATATATAACGTTAGGCGTAGCTTTGTAAATCATGCGTTAGTGGAAGGCAAGAGTAGCTCCAGTACCGTGGCTCAAGAGCCCTTGAGTAAACCATACGACACACACAAATTAGAAAGAGAAACATGGAATGGATGGAGTTTGAACTCAAGCCGAGTGAGTCTTACAACTCCACGTCAGTTTGTTTTTCTTAATAGATTTTATCAGTGCAGTATTAACTCAGGGGCGTTGATCTGGGGGATGGTCTAGTGTGAGAGCGAGCCGCGGGGGCGTTGATCTGGGGGATGGTCTAGTGTGAGAGCGAGCCGCGGGGGCGTTGATCTGGGGATGGTCTAGTGTGAGAGCGAGCCGCGGGGGCGTTGATCTGGGGATGGTCTAGTGTGAGAGCGAGCCGCGGGGGCATTGATCTGGGGGATGGTCTAGTGTGAGAGCGAGCCGCGGGGGCATTGATCTGGGGATGGTCTAGTGTGAGAGCGAGCCGCGGGGCATTGATCTGGGGGATGGTCTAGTGTGAGAGCGAGCCGCGGGGGCATTGATCTGGGGGATGGTCTAGTGTGAGAGCGAGCCGCGGGGCGTTGATCTGGGGATGGTCTAGTGTGAGAGCGAGCCGCGGGGGCATTGATCTGGGGGATGGTCTAGTGTGAGAGCGAGCCGCGGGGCATTGATCTGGGGGATGGTCTAGTGTGAGAGCGAGCCGCGGGGGCATTGATCTGGGGGATGGTCTAGTGTGAGAGCGAGCCGCGGGGGCATTGATCTGGGGGATGGTCTAGTGTGAGAGCGAGCCGCGGGGGCATTGATCTGGGGGATGGTCTAGTGTGAGAGCGAGCCGCGGGGGCGTTGATCTGGGGGATGGTCTAGTGTGAGAGCGAGCCGCGGGGGCGTTGATCTGGTGTCAGCATAGTTGTTGATCCCTGTGTTGTATAGCATATAGTATCATCCATGTGCTTTAGATAGGAGATCCCTTGTAGGCCTGTGACTTTGTGTGACGTCACGGGGTGCGCATGTGTACGCTCGTACCTCTGCCCCGGCCTCAGTCGGCGTAGACCTACAGGCGAAGACAGGCAGAGGCTGGGCTCCATTCCTCATCATCTCAGTCTGACAATATATGTTACCATCCAACAAGTGTGTCTACCTTCAACCCTCGATATCTCCATTAAGAACCCCCACGATACTGGGGGATGGTCTAGTGTGAGAGCGAGCCGCGGGGGCGTTGATCTGGGGGATCCAAAGAAAGAAAAGTACTTAACCTAAAGTAAATGTTTTTGTTTCATTGCTTTACTTTGCTTAAGAAATAGAATAAATGGCGATGTTTTTTACACACACAACACACACACACACACACACACACACACACAACACACACACACACACACACACACACACATACACACACACAACACACACACATACACACACACACACAACACACCACACACATATATAATAAAATAAATAAATATATATATAATAATATATATATAGTAATATATATATAAAATATATATATATATTTCGTGCCCGAATATTAAAACGGTCAATTAGCAAAAACTCATTTAAAATTAAGTCCTTCTAAAATTTTCCTCTATACGTTATAAAGATAATGAAAAAAAATTTTTTTTAATGTATGTTTATGGGGTTTAAATAAAATGTGAATTTTTTCTCCAATGACTTTTTTCCCTCTGAGTCTGACCTGGGAACCATCGACACATAACTAGCGAGTGTATGTTATACCAGCGAGTGTACACACATGTCGTGTGGGGTTCGAATGCTGGAATTGGGTAAAACCACACACATCGGACGGCTGGAAACTTATAATTATGAGTACTAAAGGAGGAACGCCAAGCTTGACCTGCCTTCTCTCTAACGTCTCGACTAGAGCTTCTGTGCCGTGCCTGGAGGGGCAAGAGACATTCAAACATCATGCTGTGGTCAGCAGAATGACTCAGTAACGGTCAGTGATCATGTAGGGAGACGGTGAATCAGTAACAGTTGGTATGAGTCACATACTACTGACACTACTGCTAACTGATACGTATGTTATACCAGCGAGTGTAGACACATATGTTATACCAGCGAGTGTACACATGTATGTTATACCAGCGAGTGTACAAATGTATGTTATACCAGCGAATGTAGACACATATGTTATACCAGCGAGTGTAGACACATATGTTATACCAGCGAGTGTACACATGTATGTTATACCAGCGAGTGTACACATGTATGTTATACCAGCGAGTGTACAAATGTATGTTATACCAGCGAGTGTACACGTATGTTATACCAGCAAGTGTACACATGTATGTTATACCAGCGAGTGTACACGTATGTTATACCAGCGAGTGTACACATGTATGTTATACCAGCGAGTGTACACACGTGTGTTATACCAGCGAGTGTACACGTATGTTATACCAGCGAGTGTACACACGTGTGTTATACCAGCGAGTGTACACGTATGTTATACCAGCGGGTGTACACATGTATATTATACCAGCGAGTGTACACACGCATGTTATACCAGCGAGGAGGAACACTGGTGAAGAAACACCGTGGCAAGTGAAGCGTGGGGAATTTGGTGTTGGCTTGTGAAAGCTGGGTGGGACGTGTACCAAGGCACCCTCCATCACCCTGCTAGGTACTACTTACTACCCTTTTGTTTCTTGTATTACAACAACCATGCCAAGAACAGTGAGGGGGAGGATAGGTGTCGGATAGAACAGTGAAAGCGGTTGTGGATAGGCAGGGGAGAGAGGTAAGAAAGATTATGGGTAGACAGTGAGAGAGGTAAAGAAAAAAGTTACGGGTGCACATGATACAGATGAAAAAGGTTAAGAGGGCGATCACTTTTAAGGGAGTAATTTTTGTCTCAGTGACGAGCATCTGTATTTTGCATAGTTATGAGAGCTGGAAAATATACAGAGGTTGTTTACTGTCCGCATGCACTCGGTATAACATGTAAGATACTGCGAATGCCTTAAAGTACGTGCAATTTATTCTTTGAAAAAAAGAGGGAAGAGAAAGATACCTGATAATATATACGTGAAAAATATTTGAAGGTCAGGTCCCGATCTACACTATACCATAAAATTACTGGAGTGAAGAAATATAGGAAGAACAGTAGAATAAACCAAGTGAAAAGCATCTGTTGCATGGACACAATAAAGAAACACTGGGTCAGCATACATGGCCCATCACTCTTCAACTTCCTACCATTATATATAAGAAATATTGTCGTTCAAGAAGAAATTGGACCATTACCTGTTACAAGGCGGGTTGTTATAGCTATGTATTCGTGCTGCGCTTTTGCAGCTGCAGCCAGGTTGACCAGACATAAGAGACGGAAGTCTATCCTTTAGGCTGGTCTGTGGTCTTACAAGAGCTTTGGAAACCCATCAGACATATCACCGAAAGCCGTTATAAAATATATAACAGAATTTTGTTTATTCCGTACTTAACTAGAAGGAAGTGCCCAGAATATGTTGTAGAGTGCACCTAAATTCTCAAAACATCAAGAATTTATATCATACGGAAAAGGAAACACTACGTAAGATTCAGTGGTTCAAGGTTACCTGTTGACACCCCACATTGTTTACTGTTGTTGAGGAGGTTATGTTGACGGCAGTGTGGAGAATATTGTATTAAGATCTGGAGGGCAGTGTGAAGAATATTGTATTAAGGTCTGGAGGGCAGTGTGAAGAATATTGTATTAAGATCTGGAGGGCAGTGTGGAGAATATTGTATTAAGGTCTGGAGGGCAGTGTGAAGAATATTGTATTAAGATCTGGAGGGCAGTGTGAAGAATATTGTATTAAGATCTGGAGGGCAGTGTGAAGAATATTGTATTAAGGTCTGGAGGGCAGTGTGAAGAATATTGTATTAAGATCTGGAGGGCAGTGTGAAGAATATTGTATTAAGATCTGGAGGGTAGTGTGAAGAATATTGTATTAAGATCTGGAGGCAGTGTGAAGAATATTGTATTAAGATCTGGAGGGCAGTGTGAAGAATATTGTATTAAGATCTGGAGGGCAGTGTGAAGAATATTGTATTAAGATCTGGAGGGCAGTGTGAAGAATATTGTATTAAGATCTGGAGGGCAGTGTGAAGAATATTGTATTAAGATCTGGAGGGCAGTGTGAAGAATATTGTGTTAAGGTCTTATAGGAGTTAATATATGACCTGGAAGGGTTAGGAGAAGGTTACTTCGTTTAATCAAGACAGTTGTAGTTTAAGTGACCCGGAATATCAAGACAGTAAAACCTTTGAAGATATGTAAGGAATTTCATACGTTAGGATATCATTATAAATCTTTCTATGAGGAAACTTTAGAAAAACTTAACTTTTGGAAAATATGAGATAAAAATTTACTTCAAAGTTGATAACAGATAATGATAAAACTCACGGAAATTTGTTTGTATTGAAAACTAAAGAGGATGCAACTGTAAAGTTATGTCTGATTAACAAAAATAATTGGCGTTATTTGTTTTATTGGTAAGAGAGTTGACGGATGGAGTGTGTGAGTGAAAGATGTATTATGTTCTTATATATTACAAGTAAAGGAGGGGTGTTAATGTTGCAGTTTAAAAACTGTAGTGTAAAGCACCCTTCTGGCAAGACAGTGATGGAGTGAATGATGGTGAAAGTTTTTATTTTTTCGGGCCACCCTGCCTTGGTGGGAATCGGCCAGTGTGATAATAATAAATATTACAAGATGGTACACCAAGCGTACAGTTTCCGCCTTGTAACCACAAATTCTCTCCTTCTGTCTCTCTAACTCTCTCTGTGTACATGAACGTACTTGAGTTATCAGTGTCAGGAACATTGTACGTCTCTGCCTGACGATAGTAATTAGGGTTACCTGGAGGTTACCTGGAGGTTATTCCGGGGATCAACGCCCCCGCGGCCCGGTCCATGCGAGTTCATGTCTGCGAGTTCTTAATTATTAATATATAAACATAGTGTGGAGTTTAAATCATCTGATGGTAGCCTAACACCATGGTAACACCACTTCCACAACATTCACGACATTATTCTGTGTTACGGAACGTAACGGGACGAAATTAGGTCTCACGCTTGACGGACTGATGGTTCAGCCGTCACAGATCTTTACAAATGAATGACCCACGCGGGTTAAACGCTTCACGTGAAAATAATCATGTGGGTGTTGTAACTTTTTATTATCAACCCGTGACTGGTGCATGACACAGGGCAGGTAGGTCGTGTAGGCCCACGGAGGCACATGAGAAAGCTTAATATATAAGGCTGAAATGTAATTTTATACAGTTAAGCTACACGGTACGCTTAGATAATAAACCTACAAGGTAGGCTTGAAAAAATAAAGCTATATGGAAGGCTGAGATGATAAAGCTAGCAAGTGGGCTTACAGTTGTGTTGCCACGTGCAACTCATGATAGCTGCGTGTTGCAGGAAGCAGCAACAGCAACAGCTGGTCTTGGTGTTTCCAGCTAGTCATGCGCCACAATAACAGCTTAAATAGCTGTAAGGAGTTAGCTGTTGGGTCAAGACAGTGTTTTCCAAGTGGGCTTTCACCTCCCACTTCCCCTCCCCTTTCCCCTCCCCAACCCTCTTACAGGTAAGGAGCTGCTTGGTAATGGTACATATTATATATATATATATATATATATATATATTATATATATATTATATATATATATATATAATATTATATATATATATTATATATAATAAATATTATAATTATTATATATATATATATATTTATATTATATTTATATAAATATATTTATTATATATATATTATATATATATATATAATATAATAATTATATTAATATATATATTATATATAATATTAATATATATATAAATATATATTATATATTATAAATATATATATAATTAATATTATATATTAATATATATTATTTATATAGATTTAATAATATAATTTTTATACTTATAATATAAATATAATTATAATAATTGATTATATATAATATATATATATATATAATTATAATATATATATATAATATATATATATATAAAATATTTTAATAATATATATATATAAATTATAAATATATATATATTATATATAATTAATATATATATATATATATATATAAAATATATATATATATTTATATATAATATAATATATATTTATTTATATATAAAATATAATATATAATTTTATATAATATATATTTAATAATATATTTAATAATATATATATATATATATATTATTATATATATATAATTATATATTATAAAAATATATATAATATAAATTATAATATATATTATATATATATATATATAAATAATATATATATATAAATATATTATATATATTATATATATAATTATTTATAATATATATATATATTTTATATATATAATATATAATATATATATATATATATAAATATATATATATATTATAATAATATAAAATTATTAATAAATTTATTAATATTAATTTTAAAATAACTATATATAAATTAATATATATAATTATAGAAATATATATTAAATAAAATAATTATAATTTTAATATAAATAGAAGTTCAGTGGCAAACATTAGGGGCACTCAGAATCAGTTATAGCCCGACAATCCCCCGTTACCGACAAATTGATGTCCTGAGCTTTTATGAGACTCTGTGCCTGTCATCGTCCCAGGAACATTCACCGGGCCGAAGCACGCTGGACTTGGCTCCAAGCCCAAGAACAAACTGACTAAACCCTACATATGATGGAAAGTTCTCTTTTAATTAATTCAGCCTCAACATAAGGCAACTTCATCAAAAGAATACGATTGTCCCCCAAAACTAGATAAGAGATCATGTCAAAGGAGCGTCCTAATCATTTATAAAACTCTCAAATCGAATCACATTATAAATTAATACACGCTCTCAAACAGATTATACCTATTCCATTCCAACACCAAAATTAAATTGCAAAAAATTATTTTATTCATATCATATATAAGGGGGCCAATGTCAGTTTTGGCGTTAGTGATTAACGTATCTGTTTCACCGACCAGGATTTTCGCGCACCTCGAACTTGTCTACTTCACGACATGAAAACTACTTACCATGCGATGAACAATTCAATTTGCTCACATAACAAAGGTATCAGAGGTAAAGCATATACGTAAAAACGATCAAACAACATCTAAAGATACTATCGTGAACAGAAACTTCCCCCTCAAAGATTACAACACCTCAAGATTCAAGTACTTAACGAAATCCTCAATCTGAAAGAAACCAACTACCAACTAGATCTGGCCAGTAGAAGAACCAGAGCAGTGATGCGCAGTACAAAGCCAGGGCCGAACATCCAGAGCGAAGACTCTGTCTCATAATATCGACTGAAGTCCTAAGTACAGATTCTTTGTATTGGGTAAGCTCCTCAACACAAAAAATCCTTAGCCTATTAACCAAGTGACTCCAGTACAGGTTCCAGTCACTAATCAGAAATAAATACCTCGATCCTGAAGGAAGGACGTCTCTCAAAAACTCAAAACTCCAGCATGAAAACAAGACCACGAGAAGCATCCGCCTAAAAACTCCTTAATCACAAAGTATTACCCAAATGGGGACTTCAGCCAGAAAGGAAATACTCCTATAAGAGACTGCATTAACTCAAAACTCCAGACTTAATTAGTTCCTTATCCAAAAAACTTCATTGAAAAATATCAAACTTAATTAAATATTCAAAAAAAATATCACTTCAAAAACACTGATTTTTACATAGAAACAAAAGAACTAATTAACCTACCATCGAACCTAGAACCAAAATCTATCCATTATGAATTTGAATTTCTGGGGAAGTCGTCAACGGATTGACGACTGATCTCAGTAGGCAGATTGTGGGGATAGTGCTCATCGAGGAAGTTCGGGAGTGAGGCCTACAGCAGCTATCCGTGAGGACGCCTCCGAGTCACCGAAGCTTCTCCTTCAGCCGTGGCCGTGAGAGAGTCATTACCGGAGAAAACCCCGTTCAACCCACCCTGACCCCTCTACCCTGCCCCTTCGTCATCCCACCTCTTGGCCTTTTCCCCACTTTTCCCTACCCCACGACAGCATCCGCGCAGGGCACGTTCTTGTTAGGGCCTGTTTATGTCCTCCATGTTGGTCTGTGTTCCCCCACATCGCCCACCGCACTTTCCCTAAATCCTGTATCCAGCGAGTGAGTACGACCGACTTGTTGGGTAGAGTCAGATACTCCCACCGCCTAACCTTTCCCACATGCCTCCTCCATCAGGAGAACCATGGCCATGTAGCTAGCAGCTGAACAACTGCAAATGAACGTACCGTCCAAGGGTAGAGGATCATTGGCCCCATGCAGCAGGAGGCACAAGCTCTCACACAGACACTCCACTAACGTCGTTGTAGCCCAACTCCCCGCTTCAAGATTCTCCACAGACGACTCAAGTTCTCAAAGTCACTTGAAAACGAGAATCTCTCAAGTCGTCGGAAAAGGAAGAATCTTCATACTATCCAAGCAAGGAATCTTTGGGCCAGTAGAGAAGATAGATTCCAACAGACTGCTAGAGTGGATGCAGCGTAAAAGCTCAGAGAGTCAAGAATCTGCCTTTCTCATAGTCGAAGGCTCTGGTCTCCAAGATTTCGAGTCTTGTAAGTCCTGGAGAACAGATTCTTGGGTAGTGTGCGGGAGTTAAGACTCCTTCGACTGTGACAAGGAAAAATTCCTTGCAGTCGCTAGTGAGTCTGATCCAGTAGGAATTCCAAAGAGAGTTCACTTAAATCAGTGGAAATGAAGGGTGTCCTCGGTTCCTGAATGGGAAAGGTCCACAAAATATATGAAAGGGAAGAGGCTGAAGATCATTGGAGAGGAGAGAGCTGGAATCACGGAAAGGAGAGAGCCTGGAAGGCCGCTGGAGAAGAGAGACTCCTTTAAATTTCAGGACAAGAGAGAGTATTATCGCTCACTGGAGAAGAGGGACTCTGGCAGGGCCTGCGAGAGGAAGAATATATACGTTTCCTAACGGGGAGGCTTTGGGAGGTTACCCTTTACGAAAAGGGAATTTCCAATCTTTAGAGGCAGGAATCTTTTCATCCCATCGAGAGAAGGGACTCGGGGAGATTAGAAAGAAGTGAGTCAGGAAGACCTTTGAGAAGAAGTGGTTCTGAGAGATATTCCGAGAAAAAAAATTTGGGACATTTCAAGAAGGGAAACGAGGGCTGAGTCCCCTTTTGGGTTTTCGAAAGAACACAAAAGAGATGGCAGGGAAAAGCCGTGATGCCCATCGAGACCATAGGAAGTAGCCAGGAAAGTGAAGGTTTTGGGAGGTCACGGATGTGAAGCGGGCCGCAAACTTTCGGGGTTTCTTAGGAGAGAAGAGTCTCAAGATCGGGTCGGGTTGGAGTGGCGGACTTTTACCAGTGGGCGCGTTGTGGGTTGTGCCAGTATGCTCCCACTTCGGAGGCACTCAAGTCTCCCTGATAGGGTCCTTCAGCACTGTCTTCCGCTAGGGAAGACTACCCGCAAGTGCCATCGCGAAGCCCTATCTCCTTTTCCTCAGCGACGCTTTGGGCCCTAGGAGAGAGCGTTTTCCCCGCAGAGGATGAGAGAGAGCCACGACGGGTTTTTGGCGGGGGGACTCATCAAGTGGGGGTCTTCCGCCACCTGCCTAGATCCCCCTTTAGCCAAACTGGCCCCTCCCGCCTCCCGGTACATGGAGGCCAGAACCACATGTTTCCTGAAAGCGCAAGTTTTTGAGGGGGC
This sequence comes from Cherax quadricarinatus, assembly GCF_026875155.1. Taxonomy (NCBI): domain Eukaryota; kingdom Metazoa; phylum Arthropoda; class Malacostraca; order Decapoda; family Parastacidae; genus Cherax; species Cherax quadricarinatus. The sequence continues at coordinate 20,639,327 of NC_069458.1, read as the reverse complement.
CCCAGCTCTTTGGGGAAATGACGCTTCGTACCCCAAAAGGGGTGGGGATCCACTTTTTTGGCCCCCCCCGGAACCCACAGGTTCGTGGGGAAAATTGTCGGAGCGGGGGATCTCTTCTGGGTGGCAGATTGAGGGGAGCAGATTACGTGCATGGTCCCTGACGGACCTGGGGTCTGAAACAAGTGAAAGTTCTAGACTGGTGCTTCCCCAGCATCCCAGCTCCTTCCCCGGTGACACCTCTCTCACCCGCACCAACAGTAACGTCAGCGACACCACTACACTCTCCTCCCGTGTAGGTAAGCCACGTACACTCAACACTTACCTATCACGCCCAACTTATACACCCACTCCCTTCTCTTCCCTCTCACTCACAGCTCTTTTTCATCTCCCACATTGACCTAACCTTACACAAACATGACCCTTCATGCAAATGCAAAATCAAAATGGAAATCCGGATCACAAGTGGTTAAGAAGCATACATTGTGGAGTGTATATAACATGACGTGTGTTGCATATGTCATATAATCATTGTTAGGTGAGCGGTGTATGAGAGTAACATGAGCAGTGTTTTGTGTGTATAAGAGGAAGACCCTACCTGTCCCGTCTTTCCTGCTTACTTTCAGCTAATTATTAAAAATAACAGCTCAGTATTCTATCTTTACAAATATATCCAACTTTTGTAATAACTCGTAAGTTATCTAAGTTTGTGCTTGTATTAAACCAATATTGTTGTGTGTGATGTTTTTTAAAGTGCATGTTTGGCAGTGCCGTCGACGTAAAGTGCATGTTTGGCAGTGCCGTCGACGTAAAGTGCATGTTTGGCAGTGCCGTCGATGTAAAGTGCATGTTTGGCAGTGCCGTCGACGTAAAGTGCATGTTTGGCAGTGCCGTCGACGTAAAGTGCATGTTTGGCAGTGCCGTCGACGTAAAATGGCTGAAGTTATTTTAATGGTTAATTAACCTTTCTTAGGGTGCCTTGATGCTGCTGAGGGGCTCTAGATGTACACTCACCATTGATCACTGCCACTCCCCAGGCACTCTGACCCTTATTATTCTGGCATTCCCCTCACTATAATATAAATAATAATGAAATTAATAAAGTATGACTGTTAAGGTAGGATGAGCCTTGAACTTGTGTTCCAGTAAGCTGTTTTTTGCACTTGCAGTTGGAAAGTTAATGCATAATTGAACAGCATGTACCATCAAGGCTTTTTTTACGTGCTTCTCAATTTTGGATGTACCTCTTCAGTTGTATTTACAAAAAAACTCGCTAAATAATGGAGCTTTATGGTTGCTGCGGGTAAGTGTGATGTTATTTTTTTATTAAATTGTACATGTTATGATTGTTACGGGTGAGTGTGATGTTAGGTTACTAAGGTGGTGTTGTGTTTGTGGTGACAGGCTCAACAGAGGCTGGAGGAGAGCAGTCATAAACTGGACCTCATCCGCCTGTCCCTAGAGCGACTACGGTCTGACCTGCCGCACGGCTCCCTCATGGCCGGCGAGGTAAGTAAACCATACATTTTACTTGTTTGCTTCTGGTTTTAACAGTTGGTTAGTTAACCTGAAGGAAATATTGCAGGTGTTTGTGTTATTTTAGCCTTGTATGTGTCTGACAATTTCTGATATCACTCGCGTGTCATTTAGCATATACTAGTTTGATGTAGCATGATGCTATAGGCAGTCAGCAGATGGAATGCAATTCAGCGTCATGTTAAGGTGACACCATTGTTATGATGATGTAGAAGTGTAAGTGTACTGTTGATAGTGTTAGTATGATGTAGAGGTGTAAGTGTACTGTTGATAGTGTTAGTATGATGTAGAGGTGTAAGTGTACTGTTGATAGTGTTAGTATGATGTAGAGGTGTAAGTGTACTGTTGATAGTGTTAGTATGATATAGAGGTGTAAGTGTACTGTTGATAGTGTTAGTATGATGTAGAGGTGTAAGTGTACTGTTGATAGTGTTAGTATGATGTAGAGGTGTAAGTGTACTGTTGATAGTGTTAGTATGATGTAGAGGTGTAAGTGTACTGTTGATAGTGTTAGTATGATGTAGAGGTGTAAGTGTACTGTTGATAGTGTTAGTATGATGTAGAGGTGTAAGTGTACTGTTGATAGTGTTAGTATGATGTAGAAGTGTAAGTGTACTGTTGATAGTGTTAGCATGATGTAGAAGTGTAAGTGTACTGTTGATAGTGTTAGTATGATGTAGAAGTGTAAGTGTACTGTTGATAGTGTTAGTATGATGTAGAGGTGTAAGTGTACTGTTGATAGTGTTAGTATGATGTAGAGGTGTAAGTGTACTGTTGGTCATGTCATTCATTATGTTTTAGTAGTGGTACTTGCTTCTAGTGACACTTTAACATGATACTGTCTTGCTAATGTGAAATAGTCTCTATATAGCGCTTAGTATATTTAGCTAGTTAAACTACCATTTAACATGATATACTGTCACTTAGCATTCAGTTTTAATTAACATTTAAACATTGTTGTATAATTTAAGAGTTAATTACAATTATGTTACAAGTTAAATTGGTCACTTAATATTGTAATAACTTAAGAGTGACTTAGCATGGAATTATATCACTTGTTTCTGCCACTAAGATCTATTAACTCAAACTTGTACTGGTATGAGAGTTAGAATGACATGCGATGTAGGTCTGCAAATGGATGAGAGGCATTAAACATGACACAAGAATGAAGAAAGACTGCAGTAGGCCTACTGGCTCATGCTAGGTTGCTAGCATGCATGTCTATGTGAATGCTAGCATGTCACTGCTCATGTCACCGTCCAACTTTATTTGG
>NC_069458.1:20576521-20631521 GCF_026875155.1 Cherax quadricarinatus | reverse complement strand
TTCAAAATGTTGATGGAAACGTTTTGGAAAATTTTCTTTTAAAGTGCTTTTGGTGTCAAGAAAAATAGGCACAATACCATACGGGGAAAAATACAAGATAACCCCACTAGGAAAAAGAAACTTATGCAACTTTTTGGCCCAACTCTATTAACAAAATAAAGTACTTTCGGATAATTCATTACTGGCCCCCCGGTTAACGTTTTTAATCCTGAAAGAGGGTCTTCTTTATGCGAATAATCGTTATCGAAAAATTTTTCCCCTAAGAAAATTGGAAATAAAATTAATCCGGAAAGACCCCCAAAAAGTATAAAAAAAAATTTTTTTTTTTACCACATGAAATTTAAATTTTTAAAAACACCAAACTAAAAAAGGCATCAAAAATTAAATACATTATTTTATAAAATTTGGGTGATGATTAGGGGTGGGAGGAGGGGGGGAGTGTTTTTGTGTTTTGAAGGGGAATCCCCCCCTTTAGGACTTGGGGTTTTGAAAGTCCTTTTTGGGGTTACTCCCCTTCTTCTTTTAATGCCCTAGGGCCCAGCTTAGAGTCATGGATTTTTCGCACAAGATATCTGCCCTAGTGGCCTGTACTCTGTTCCTTTATGACTTGCCTAAAGGTTTCACAACATTGTCAGTGTAAAAACACCAGCACGGCTTGCAATAGCTGTGGGGGGTGTTTTTCATCCAAAAGGGGTTTGCCTTCAGCCATTAGCACGTTTTCCCTTTATCTTTGTAGTGGCAATTTTTTAAATTTCTCTCCCCCTCCTCTGAACCAGTTTCCTCGGTCTGCCTCTTGCTCTTAAATTTGATTACAGTCTCAGGGTTGTTTTTCATTGCCTCCTCCCCCAAAACTCTTCCCAATCCCCCCCACTAACCCCCAAACCCCCAAGGTTTTTCCCAAGCCACAATGGATTCCTAACTGGCACAGGATTCTCAGGGTTACCCTAAACCCCTTCAAAACCCCTTTTTGTCTACACATTCTGGCCCAGTTTCTTCCAAGCGGGTTTTCAAGGTCCTCTTATTTCACTTCCCCCCAAAGCCTTCCTATAAGGTTTACACAATTGAGGATTTTAAAAAGTGTTCTCCAAAAACTCTCTTAAGTCAGTTGAGTTTCTGAGGTATTACAAACACCTTTCAAACAGAGCTTTTTTGTAAGTTTCTTGAAGTTGGAAATAACCTGTGGCCCGGGGCTGCAGGAGAGGAGGGGTATTAGGGGCAAAAAACTTCACCTTAATGAAGTCATGTCCCCATAAAAAGCGTCGCCCGTCTGTAGGATAAACCAGGGGCTTGTCTAACACCGGAGGCCTTAAGTTCTAATTTTTTTTCATTAGGTAATTTTTCACTTTGGGGGGCAAATGCAGGTGTAACCAGTCAAGAAAACCCTAGTGACCCATGCCTTACTTTTTCCCCTCCACAGCACACACAAATTTTCCTTGAGGACATTTTTTGCCCGAACCTCTGGGGGTTTTTCAGATTTATCCCAATAAAGGCTTTACTTTGCAATCACCCGGCATTGGCCCCACATAAAAAAAGTAAGCCTGTCTTTTTATAGGCTTTTGTCTGGGGTGTTTTTCCTCCGGTAATGTAGGGCCTGCTTGGGATTTTTTTTCCAGAACGGCCCCGTTTAACAATTTTAAACCTTTTTTCAGGTTTCGTCCTTAGTTTCTATGTACTCCTTGAAATTTCCTGCAATATTTTTCAGCCGCTTTTTGGTCCCCAAATGGCGCCTACCTGCCTTAAACATTGGTGCCCTCGCTTCTTTAAAATTTCCCAACCTTTGTGGCCTTAAATTTTTACTAATATCCTTTTGAGGTTTTTTTTTAAAACCTATGCCTTTCCCACTTTTCCAAAAATATATCGCTTGAGAGATGCTTTTCCTGCTTTCTGTTTTTATTTATCCCCCACCATAAGGTCTCTAACATTTTTCCCTCACTTGCGATCTTTGTTTTAAAACACAGTTGAACCTTTGGCAAGAACAGCTTCCTTGTTGTCTTTCTGGTGCCCACATAGTAGGTGGTTGATTGGGTTTCTTGTACAGCTTGACAGGGCGGCTTAGCACTCCACTTTCAACTTTTTAATTATCTTTTTCTTTTTCTCTATATTTAATTTTTACCCTTTTTTAGGTGTAGGGTTGGCACTAAAGTTTTTGGGGGGCCCATGGTCACTTTTTTTCCAGAAACACACCGAAAATCTGAAAATACGAAATATTCGGTGTTGCTTGGATGTTACCGCGGGGGGGTGGTGGGAAACAATGGGACGGGGCGGCACATGTGAGGCTGGCTTTAGGGCACATTGGAGGTTCTCGGACGAAAATCGGGAACGGGGGTTTTTTAAAGGTTTTCGCGGCAAAAAATTTTTCGATAAAAGTAATGTTATGCGGAAAAAAAAAGCTATGTGTGCCATCGTTATGCGGGGGTCCACTGTACTAAGATATCATACTGTATAGTCCTAAAGGCTACTTTCCTTTTTCATAATGCTGGTAGTGTAGCCATTATTATGACTCTGTATACCTAACTCTTCCATGGTTCTGTATGTCTTACAAGTCTGTCACAATTAATGCTCTCCAGATGTGTAAATCATTAAGAGTATTTATCTCAAACAGACTTTATTAGTTAATGGTTCAAGTTGGACCAAAATGTTGTCATAAGTTTCTTTTTCCTGTGTGTGGGTTACTTGTGTATTGTTCCAGACATGTTATTGTGCCTTTTTATTCTTTACTACTCCATATTATACTTCACTTGAAAATGTTTTATTTATAAGATAAGATAAGATTTCGTTCGGATTTTTAACCCCGGGGGGTTAGCCACCCAGGATAACCCAAGAAAGTCAGTGCGTCATCGAGGACTGTCTAACTTATTTCCATTGGGGTCCTTAATCTTGTCCCCCAGGATGCGACCCACACCAGTCGACTAACACCCAGGTACCTATTTGCTGCTAGGTGAACAGGACAACAGGTGTAAGGAAACGTGTCGAAATGTTTCCACCCGCCGGAAATCGAACCCGTGACATTTTATTGTGGTAACGTTTCACTCTCCAGGAGCTTTAAGCTCCTGGAGAGCAAAATATTGCCACAATAAGTTGTCACATGAGTTTCACTTGTGTCCTTTTACCCAACATATTGTCACTAATTCTACCAACATTAATACACTATATTAGTGCAAGAGTTGAAATCTTGAGTATAGGCCTAGCCTAGGCTACATTCCGTACAACATTTTTATTTGTAAAGCCTATGAATGATACAAGTAAGCAACATCAATATGGGAATAATGAAATAAAGCAATTTGATAAAAAATAAAAAAAAGATAATCATGACAAATTTATTAGGTTAAAAGAATGCTGTACAGGTAAATGACTTCCACATGCCATGCTAACATAATTCCCATATCTGTGAGTTTTGAGATCCGACCGGTAGGTCAGAACTGAACTCAGACATAAGTCGAGGAGGATCTATATACAGTGTACCCCCGGTTTACGATATTATTTCATTCCAGAAGTATGTTCAGGTGCCAGTACTGAACGAATTTGTTCCCATAAGGAATATTGTGAATTAGATTAGTCCATTTCAGACACCAAACATACACGTACAAATGCACTTACATAAATACACTTACATAATTGGTCGCATTGGGAGGTGATTGTAAAGCGGGGGTCCACTGTACTATGGTATATATTCTAATAGCTTGTGACTCATGGTTATCTTTTGATAATGGAGTTTATATGTATCACTACTATTTACATATCACTCTATAAATGTATCACTACTATTTACATATCACTCTATAAATGTATCACTACTATTTATGTATCAGTTTCACTACATATATGTATCACTGTTATTTATGTATCACTTTCACTGTATATATGTATCACTGCTATTTATGTATCACTGTTTCACTGTATATATGTATCACTACTGTTTATGTATCACTGTTCTTCTGTATATATGTATTGCTGCTCTTGTGTTTAAAGATTGATTGGTGTACAAGACCTCCTGGAGGATGTTCCAGGCCGGTCCCGCCGAGATTCCCACTCCGGACCCTCCGACCTCAAATCTTTCATGAAAGGCGTCACAGGAAAATCCTCTAAATCCTATTCTGTTAAGGACGAAATTTCAAGTAAGTTTAATTTGGGAGTATTGCATTTTTCAAAGGTAATTTTTGCTTGTAATATAAAACATAATGCGGTAAGACCCTGCCTTACGAACACAAGTTACTGTGATCTGCAGTTAAAAACACTTATGTAATGAGAAAGTTTTGATTATACAGGTCTCCCTCAACATTCACGTTTTCAACTTTCACGGGCTTCACACATTCGCGAATTCCCAACCGCCAAATTCCCAGCCGCCAAATCATATTTAAGTTTCCCGCCACCTGCGAGTCCCTACTACCCTCTCTCCGACCCCCGCAACTGGCAGCCAGCCCTCGCACCACTCAGTGTGGTGAGTGTTTTGTTTGTTCATTATTTGCTATTAAACTACAGAATAAATAATGTAAACACATTCATGACTGCATATTGGAATGGCTATTTGGACAGGTATTGGATGGTGACATCATGTGTTTACTCTTGAACATTGCAAAGAATTAAACATTTCTGCTACAGCTAATAATAACAGTAGTAGTAGTAATAATAATAATAATAATAATAATAATAATAATAATAAATATGATATAATTGAAGAAGGAAATTGTACAAAAATACGAGGGAGTGGTTGACACATCGTCAGTGTGACTTTGTTTATGCTGGAGTGAACATTAGTCTCCCTGCTCTTCCAAACATTTCACAATAATTCATTGTGTTTGGTGCTTGTAGACTGAGTGTGACTGGAGTGGTAGAGGCAGTGATTGAGGCAATGGTATTTAATAACATACATGTTAATAATAATACATGTTATTAATAATAACATGTACTATTATTATTTATAACATATATGTTATTAAATACCACTGCCTCAACCGCTGAATTATTGTGAAATGTTTGGAAGAGCAGGGAGACTAATGTTCACTCCAGCATAAACAAAGTCACACTGACGATGTGTCAACCACTCCCTCGTATTTTTGTACAATTTCCTTCTTCAATTATATCGTATTTATTATTATTATTATTATTATTATTATTACTATTGTTATTATTAGCAATAGCAGAAATGTTCGATTCTTTGCTGTCTTCAAGAGTAAACACATGATGTCACCGTCTAATACCTTTCCTAATAGCCATTCCAATATGCAGTCATGAATGGGTTTACATTATTTATTCTGTAGTTTAATAGCAAGTAATGAACAAACAAAAAGTGGTTGGGCAAATATTTTGTTAGTGGGATGGATTGTAAAGGACCTGCCTAGTATGGGCCAACAGGCCTGCTGCAGTGTTCCTCCTTTCTTATGTTCTTATGTTAAAACACTCACCACACTGAGTGGTGGTAGGGCTGGCTGCCAGTTGCGGGGATCGGAGGGAGGGTAGTAGGGACTCGCAGTGGTGGAGGCAGTGGTGGAGTCTGTGGTATTTAATAACATACATGTTATTAACATACAAGTTATTAAATAACATACGTTATTAAAGCATAACATGTATATATTTAGTACAATTTACGACGTTTTCATGTATTTTATGATTATTCATGGTTCAACAAGTTAAGGGAGCAATATTGTAATATATTTCCCTACAATATATTGGGGCACCAAACATTCACAGTTTTTCAACATTCGCGAGGCTCTTGATCCCCTAACCCTCGCGAATGTTGAGGGAGACCTGTAAAGCCTGATGTGCAACACATGTGTAACACAATCATCCATTCTACAAGTATTTTCTGTAGGATAATAATTTTCTGAGTCTACAGGAGGGGTTTGGGATATTTACTGTTATGAGGGACATCTAAACTGTCATATCCGTGTGCTTCTAGCAAGACAGTGATTGTACGAATGATGGTGAAAGTCTTTCTTTTTTGGGTCACCTCGCCTTGGTGGGAGACAGCCAGCCTGTTAAAAGAAATAAATTCAGAATTACAAACTTAAAAGTATTTTATTCATACAGAGATTATACTTAGTTCTACATAAACCCTTCATATAATGGACCTCTGTATATTGGACTTAAAAATATATGGAACAAAATCCTCTTTGTCAAAAGGACAAAGTTTGTTATCCATGGAATTGTCTGATTTTGTTATTTTCACAGCTAAACAATCTCTTCTTTGTCCATTATGGGCTCCGTTACCAGCTACCCACTACCCCTGTTAGTCCATTATATGGAGGGATTACTGGCCCATGGCCAGGCTCTGGGATTAGAAAAACTCATCAAAGGTATATCGAAGATACATATAAAGGATGAATGTAAGAATTTAAAGGGGAATTAACCTTTTTAGCATATAGGGTAAAATATCTTTCTTTTCTTTCAACAAACCAGCCATATCCCACCGAGGCGGGGTGGCCCAAGAAGAAAAACAAAAGTTTCTCTTTTTAAATTTAGTAATTTTTACAGGAGAAAGGGTTACTAACCCCTTGCTCCCGGCAATTTAGTCGCCACTTACAACACGCATGGCTTACAGAGGAAGAATTCTGTTCCACTTCCCCATGGAGATAAGAGGAAATAAACAAGAATAAGAACTAGAAAGAAAATAGAAGAAAACCCAGAGAGGTGTGTATATATATATGCTTGTACATGTATGTACAGTGTGACCTAAGTGCAAGTAGAAGTAGCAAGACGTACCTGAAATCTTGCATGTTTATAAGACAAAAAAAAGGACGCCAGCAATCCTACCATCATGTAAAACAATTACAGGCTTTCGTTTTACACTCGCTTGGCAGGACAGTAGTACCTCCCTGGGTGGTTACTGTCTACCAACCTACTACCTTGAGGGTAAAATATATATACGTATATTATTATTGAAGCTTGGGTGGTAAAAGCAGTAGCGAGGAGACGGTTGGAGGCAGTGGAGATGTCCTGTTTAAGGGCAATGTGTGGTGTAAATATTGTGCAGAAAATTCGGAGTGTGGAAATTAGGAGAAGGTGTGGAGTTAATAAAAGTATTAGTCAGAGGGCAGAAGAGGGGTTGTTGAGGTGGTTTGGTCATTTAGAGAGAATGGATCAAAGTAGAATGACATGGAAAGCATATAAATCTATAGGGGAAGGAAGGCGGGGTAGGGGTCGTCCTCGAAAGGGTTGGAGAGAGGGGGTAAAGGAGGTTTTGTGGGCAAGGGGCTTGGACTTCCAGCAAGCGTGCGTGAGCGTGTTAGATAGGAGTGAATGGAGACGAATGGTACTTGGGACCTGACGATCTGTTGGAGTGTGAGCAGGTAATATTTAGTGAAGGGATTCAGGGAAACCGGTTATTTTCATATAGTCGGACTTGAGTCCTGGAAATGGGAAGTACAATGCCTGCACTTTAAAGGAGGGGTTTGGGATATTGGCAGTTTGGAGGGATATGTTGTGTATCTTTATATGTGTATGCTTCTAGACTGTTGTATTCTGAGCACCTCTGCAAAAACAGTGATAATGTGCGAGTGTGGTGAAAGTGTTGAATGATGATGAAAGTATTTTCTTTTTGGGGATTTTCTTTCTTTTTTGGGTCACCCTGCCTCGGTGGGAGACGGCCGACTTGTTGGAAAAAAAAAAAAAAAAAAAGTATATTATTATTATTGAGAGTTATGGGTAAGGTAAAAAGTAGGATTGCAGAGAAACAAGGAGGATTTAAAAAGTGTAGGAGATGTGTAGCTCATATACAGATACCAAATATATATATATATCTTGAAAATGAAAATAAACAATACTTAGGTAAAGGTAGGCAACTTTTTGTTAGCATTCATGAATTTAGAAAATGTATATAATAGGATGGATGGGGAGCAGTATAGCAGATGTTGAACCTCCCTTTCCCAAGGCACTATATAAACCTGTCAGATTTACTCCTTCCCATTACAATAATATATCAAATGATTATAATCATAACCATAATTTTTAGAGGTGTGGAGAGGTAAGCCAGCAGAAGGCCTCGATCACATGACAAAAAGCTCCAGCTGCGAGTCATCATGTGACTAAGACAAGCCTCAGGAAACGCTTATCCTATTTTTTTTTTTTTTTTTTTTTTTTTTTTTTTTTTTCTCTCTCTCAACAAGTCGGTCGTCTCCCACCGAGGCAGGGTGACCCAAAAAAGAAAGAAAATCCCCAAAAAGAAAATACTTTCATCATCATTCAACACTTTCACCACACTCACACATTATCACTGCTTTTGCAGAGGTGCTCAGAATACAACAGTTTAGAAGCATACACATATAAAGATACACAACATATCCCTCCAAACTGCCAATATCCCAAACCCCTCCTTTAAAGTGCAGGCATTGTACTTCCCATTTCCAGGACTCAAGTCCGACTATATGAAAATAACCGGTTTCCCTGAATCCCTTCACTAAATATTACCCTGCTCACACTCCAACAGATCGTCAGGTCCCAAGTATCATTCGTCTCCATTCACTCCTATCTAACACGCTCATGCACGCTTGCTGGAAGTCCAAGCCCCTCGCCCACAAAACCTCCTTTACCCCCTCTTTCCAACCCTTTCGAGGACGACCCCTTCCCCTCTTTCCTTCCCCTATAGATTTATATGCTTTCCATGTCATTCTACTTTGATCCATTCTCTCTAAATGACCAAACCACCTCAACCCCTCTTCTGCCCTCTGACTAATGCTTTTATTAACTCCACACCTTCTCCTAATTTCCACACTCCGAATTTTCTGCATAATATTTACACCACACATTGCCCTTAGACAGGACATCTCCACTGCCTCCAACCGTCTCCTCGCTGCTGCATTTACCACCCAAGCTTCACATCCATAGAAGAGTGTTGGTACTACTATACTTTCATACATTCCCTTCTTTGCCTCCATAGATAACGTTTTTTGACTCCACATATACCTCAACGCACCACTCACCTTTTTTCCCTCATCAATTCTATGATTAACCTCATCCTTCATAAATCCATCCGCCGACACGTCAACTCCCAAGTATCTGAAAACATTCACTTTCTTCCATACTCCTCCTCCCCAATTTGATATCCAATTTTTCTTTATCTAAATCATTTGATACCCTCATCACCTTACTCTTTTCTATGTTCACTTTCAACTTTCTACCTTTACACACATTCTCAAACTCATCCACTAACCTTTGCAATTTTTCTTTAGAATCTCCCATAAGCACAGTATCATCTGCAAAAAGTAACTGTGTCAATTCCCATTTTGAATTTGATTCCCCATAATTTAATCCCACCCCTCTCCCAAAGACCCTAGCATTTACTTTTTTTACAACCCCATCTATAAATATATTAAACAACCATGGTGACATTACACATCCCTGTCTAAGACCTACTTTTACCGGGAAGTATTCTCCCTCTCTTCTACACACCCTAACCTGAGCCTCACTATCCTCATAAAAGCTCTTTACAGCATTTAACAACTTACCCCCTATTCCATAAACTTGCAACATCTGCCATATTGCTCCTCTATCCACTCTATCATATGCCTTTTCTAAATCCATAAATGCAATAAAAACTTCCCTACCTTTATCTAAATACTGTTCACATATATGCTTCAATGTAAACACTTGATCTACACATCCCCTACCCACTCTGAAGCCTCCTTGCTCATCCGCAGTTCTACATTCTGTCTTACCTCTAATTCTTTCAATTATAACTCTACTGTATACTTTTCCTGGTATACTCAGTAAACTTATTCCTCTATAATTTTTACAATCTCTTTTGTCCCCTTTCCCTTTATATAAAGGGACTATACATGCTTTCCGCCAATCCCTAGGTACCTTCCCCTCTTTCATACATTTATTAAACAAAGTACCAACCACTCCAACACTATATTCCCCCCTGCTTTTAACATTTCTGTCATGATCCCATCAGTTCCAGCTGCTTTACCCCCTTTCATTCTACGTAATGCCTCACGTACCTCCCCCACACTTACATTCTGCTCTTCTTCACTCCTAAAAGATGGTATATCCTATTTACTGACAAATATTATACTACAACTCCTTTCCAATTAATGTAATAATATCAATAATGAATACTTTAGCATGCCAAGGAGTTAGTATTTAAATTGAAATTTTAATAGAGCACTGTTATATTACACAAATTAATTTATGTATTTTATTTATTCAGATCCTACTTAATGTGTTTAAACTTTAGAGGATGTGATGCATTATTATATTTTTGTTTGCAGATGATGTAATGGCGGTACTAAAATTAGATAATAACAAAGTTGTTGGCCAAACTAGCTGGAAGCCATGCTCTCAATCAGCATGGGACCAGAGGTAGGTCCACTCTTATGAATGATGATTTTACTGGACATTTGTGGAAATATTTTCACTCAGTGAAGGAATGTTGTGGTGGAAGACAAGTTCAATCAGAGGTAGACAGTTTAGAGTGAAAGTTTGTGATTAGTGTTTGCAGAGGTATGTGCACAGCACCTGAGAGGTCTCTAATTCCACAACCTCAATGCTGATATCTTTGTGTATCAGTGATGATGGCAAGTTATGCCACCTCTAAAGCTTTCCTGCAGTGATCGATTGATGAAGTTTAAGCCCTGTATAAATAAAAGAGTGCAACGTTAAACTGATCTTAAATTTGCATTTGTTATAATCCCAGACACAGAAAAAGTATAACTGTTATATATTTTTTTCAACATACCTTCCATCTTCCACTGAGGCAGGGTGACCCAGAAAAGAAGAAAACCTTACGTATACAGGAGAAAGGGTACTAGCCCCTTGCTCCTGGCATTTTAGTCACCTCTTATGACACACATGGCTTATGGAGGAAAGATAATTGTTATATCATTACAGTAATTCAGCAGAATCTGAATTAATGAGTAGGTTACAATTTTAAAATTTGTTGCTTAACAGCAGCAGCATTATCTGAACTGAACAACATACGGAAAAATAGGGTTGTGTTCCTGACATATCAAGAAAAAACCCAAACAAGCTTTTTAATTTCTTAATTTGTCAAAAATAATATAGATTTTCATGCCTTACATTGACAGCATTTTCCCGCACAGTCTGCTTTATCAATTCATAAACATAAATTGATACTAGAAGATAAAACATCCAGGGATCTCCATAAAAAGCATTTACCAGCATCAGTGCATCAGCAGAGCTGATTACTTGTGGATGATTCTTGAGTTCAACACTGAAATTCCCACAACTATTTGATTAATTACAAGAGGCACACTACTCATTATCAAGAAAGAGGAAATCCAGAGATACAGGACCTTAGAACCAGCTCTCATCAGTATTTCCAACAAGAAAAATGAATTTTGCGACATAACTGAGCCTGTGATGTAAATAGTTTAGAAAACCAACAAATTGAATAATGATACACTTGTGCAACATTTAGGAATCTTTATTGAAGATACATTTTGCCAGCCAGTGGCTTTTTCAGTCCCATACAAAGAAGAACGGTGAAAGAAAAATAGGAGTTTGAGGTAATCAGTCCCTCAGCCTGCAGTTGTAGAGAAAAATACATTGAGGTATATGTGGAGAAAAAGCATGTTATCCATGGAAGCAAAAAAAGGGAATGTATGAGAGTGCAACCTCTCCTCACTTAGCCACGTGCTCGTTTACCGATGCCTCAGAGTTACGATGGCCCTGTGACCAGTATTTATACCCAAATAATGTATATTAGAGCTGATTTCCTCTATTCTGTTTATTTCAGTATACAGTACACTACTGTATGAACATTTAAAAATATACCAGTTATAAATGATGCAAAGGTGACATTAAAACAATATCAAAGATGGTTGACACAAACCCACTACCATTATAGTATTCTCCTTGCTTAGCAATAAATTTGTTTACCAATGTGGTCTTAGAAACAGAACTCCATCATTAAATGAGGAGAGGCTGTATAGTGGTACCAGTGCTCTTGTATGTGTGTGAAGCATGGGTGGTGAATGTTTCAGCAAGGAGAAGGCTGGAGGCAGTGGAGGTGTCGTGTCAGAAGGTTGTGTGTGGTGCAAATATCATGCTAAGAGTTCATAGCTTGGAGATTAGGAGGTGTGGGGTTACTAAAAGTATTATCCAGAGGGTGGTAGACTGGTTGTTGAAGTGGTTTGGACATTTAGAGAGTATGTAACAAAATAGGATGCGTTGGAGGGTGTATATATCTGTAGTGGAAGAAAGGCAGGGTAGGGGTTGTCCTAGAAAATGTTGGAGGGAGGGGATATAGGTTTTGTATACAAGGGGCTTAAACCTCCAGCAAGTGTGCATGAGCATGTTAGATAGGAGTGAATGGAGGCAAGTGGTTTTTCTGACTTGAAATGCTGTTGGAGTGTGAGCATGGTAACATGTATGAAGGGACTCGGGTAAACCAGTTAGCCACACTTGAGTATTGGAGGTAGAAAGTACAGTGCCTGCAGCTGAAAGAGGGGTAGGGATATTTGCAGTTTTGAACTCTAATGCCAGCACTCCTCTGGCAAGACAGTAATGGAGTGAATGATGGTGAATTTTTTTTTTTTTTTATACCCTGCCTCAGTGGAGATGACCTTTCTTTTATTTTATTTGTTTATGTATGTATTTATTTATTCTTAAATTAATATATGTTTGTTTCTTATATGTAGATTTAGCATCGATTTAGAAAAATCCAGAGACTTAGAAATAGACATCTACTGGCGAGACTGGCGGTCGCTGTGCGCGGTTAAGTTCCTAAGGTTGGAGGAGTTCATTGATGATGTAAGACATGGAATGGCACTTCAGCTAGAACCAAAGGGACTACTGTTTGCTGAGGTAGGTATACTCACTATTATAGCTTTCCAATATAGGAGATAAGGACATAGGAATTTTAACTAATAAGAGTGTCTATTTTAAATAAGTTAATTACCCATTAACATAATGGTGTTTTTTATCAGCATTCACAGTGGTGCTTTTAGATGTTCAGTATTCATAATAGGACTTTTAGATGTCCAGTTTTCACAAGGGGACTTTTATATGTGAAAATCATTACTATTTAGTGATTGTTATTTAAGTGGGGGTGGAAAACTTAACAGTGGTAGGTCAGCAGATGCTCAACTAGGTAATTGGTCATCATCTGATAAACACCTGTGGAAGAGGATACTTGCGAACAATTAAGAACATTTATTAAAGAAAAAGATTTGCCATGAATGTCTTTGTCAATGTTTCAAGGTAACGTTTCCTTCAGTAAATGTCCTGAACTGTAGAGAAGTGTTATTTTCCACAGTTTGTCTACCAACTTACAACCTGAACAAGATATGTGCCAGGAAGCATTTTCCTGTTTTTTGATGAGCAAAACATTATCTAGAGGAAAAGCTGCTACAATAGATAAATAGTACATACATAGTACAGTAAACTTTATGAATAACAGCACCCCTGGGGATTAAAGGTGCTGTTATTTTGATTTTTCCATTGTTTAGAAAGTTTTTGTTTTGACTGTTTAATACATTCTGTGTTGGTGATCCGATGTTATACTTCGTCATTAACCCTTAAACGGTCCAAACAAATCGACGTTCAAATTCGTAGTGCTACAAAAGTAGATCTAATTTTTTTAACGTATTTTCAAATGTAACAAAAAAAAATGTAGATAAAAGTTTTTTTTTACACATTTTCAAATGTAAAACAAAAAAGAAGATCTACATTTTTTTACATACTTTCAAATGTTGAAAAAACGTATATATACGTTTGGACCATTTAAGGGTTAACACACTTCTACTTACACCCCGTTCTAGTTTCTTTATTATATCAGGTTTGTCACAATTTTAATGTTTGTTTTTCTTCATTTGCAAGTTGAGGAAACATTTCTTGCTCTAATTAATTACACATACAGCAAAGGTAAAATGGCACTGTATATTGTAACATCCTATCAGCACGGAGTTCACTTTCAAAATGGCCACTGTAAACAAATATTCGTATTGAACATGGTATAAAATACCGACAAGTTGACGATTAAGACACATGTACAACAGTTGGATGTTGTTCCAGACCATGGAGATGAACTCTTCATCCAGAATGAGGGATTGAACCCCTCAAATACTTTTTCTCCAAGGTTGATAGACTGATTACATCATCTTCATTTCACCACTACACCTACTGTCTCCTCTGCACTTAACTAAAGAAGCCTACTCTATAGGTGAAACTTAAAACAATGAAGATACCAAACTGCTGAATATATGTCGTAATCATCAAACAAATATTCATGTGTTGCCGAGTTCTGCTACTGCAGCTCAGGGCGCTGTATAAATGGCGTCAGTTTCAGTGTGCTGTTAGCTCAAGAGTGCCATTGTGTAGGGTGATGCTATTTTGACAGTTTACTGTATATATACTATTTATTGCTGAAAAACATTGAAGAGCTGATGCAATGAATAATTATGTGATAAATTCAATTGACTGGAGAACTGGTGTTTTTTCTATGGTGCTTTTGGTGATATGATGTTACACAGAGGGAAGAGATTGAAAGTTAAGGTGGTTCTGTAGGAAGCTAGCTAAAAACTTGCTGGGATAAAGTATTAGAATCACGGGGAAAATACAGTAGGTGAGTATTACAAAAATGCTTGATAATAAAGTCATCAGTTTATATTACAGGTTGGCCATCACTAATCCGGCAATCAGTAATCTGGTTCTGTCAGTAATCCGGCACTAATTTCAGCTAGCATAATTTCAAATTTCTGGGTTGCCACGCCAACCTGCTCACTTTTACCCCGAGCCATGGTTCCAATGAATAGAGGAAATGCTTCTCGCTGTGTAAAGCACGTACACCGTACATTGTCCATAAAAGATAAGGTGGCTTTGAAGCCACTGTTGGTCACCATGAGCTCAGCTCACTCACATAAGCTCTGACCAGTAAATTTGGTCCTACATAGGAGATAATAGGTCCGTGTGGTAAGTGTGCACTGTATAAACAAAAATCCTGCAGCACGCAGTGCATAATGAAAAAAAAAATGCGACTGTATTTTTGGTGTAAAACCAACTTTGCGGTGTATTTTTGTATGATTTTTATGGCTGTATTCTCATTTTTTTTGTCTTATTTGAGAGAATGGAAGACAAGTTACAGAAATAGACATGATTTTG
The DNA here is from genome assembly GCF_026875155.1 of Cherax quadricarinatus. NCBI lineage: Eukaryota > Metazoa > Arthropoda > Malacostraca > Decapoda > Parastacidae > Cherax > Cherax quadricarinatus. Next base: position 20,616,464 of record NC_069458.1, on the reverse strand, counting down.
ATTGGTTTCATAACAGAAAGTACCTTGAAATTGAGCTCAAAGTAGCGGAAACGTTCGATTTTTACCGATGTTCAAGAGTAAGCAAATGATATCACAGTCCAATACGTATCCAACTGGCTGGTCTAATATGCAGTCATGAATGGGTTTACATTGTTTATACAATTACAATAGTGCAGTAGTCTGCATAACAGTAAATCTTTTATTTTTTTATGTATACCTTTGATATACCTTTGAAGAGTTTCAAGAGTTTATCTACTCTCTGAGCCTGGCCATGGGCCAGGCTCGTCTGGTGCTTGCCTGGTCAACTAGGCTGTTGCTGCTGGAGGCCCACTGCCCCACATATCCATCACAGCCTGGTTGATCTGGCACCTGGTGAAGATACTTGTCCAGTTTCCTCTTGAGGGCTTCTACACTTGTTCCAGCAGTGTTTCTGATATCTTCTGGTAAGATGTTAAAAAATCTGGGACCCTGGATGTTGATACAGTGTTCCCTTACTGTCTCCACCACACTCCTGCTCCTCACTGGGTTTATTTTACACTTCCTCCCATATCTCTCACTCCAGTATGTTGTTATGGCAGTGTGCAGATTTGGGACCAAGCCCTCAAGTACCTTCCAGGTATATATTATCACGTACCTCTCTCTCCTCCACTCCAATGAGTACATGTTCAAGACTTGCAGGCATTCCCAGTAGTTTAGATGCTTTACTGGCTCAACGTGAGCCGTAAACGATCTCTGTATTTGTTCCAGCTCCGATATTTCTCCTGCCTTGAACGGGGCCGTCAGCACTGATCAATATTCTAAGTGAGGGAGCACTAGCAATTTGGAGAGTGTCACCATCGGCATTATTTCCCTTGTTTTGAAAGTTCTCAATACCCACCCCGTCATCCTCCTGGCTGTCATGATCTTTGTCTTGTTATGGTCTTTAAAAGAAAGGTCCGCTGACATAATTATTCCTAGGTCTTTTACGTGTTTCTTATGTTCTATTTAGTGACCCTCTTGAGTTTTCTATATAGTGCTCCTTTTGAGTTCTTCATTCTTTCCATACCTAAGCAGCTGGAACTTATCACCATTGAACGTCATGTTCTTCTCCACTGCCCACTGGAAAACCCTGTTTGTCTTCCTGTACTTTTTCAGTGTCCTCTACCATACTGACTTTCATGCTTATTTTAGTGTCATCTGCAAATGATGATACAAAAGTGTGCCGGGTGTTTTTGTCTATGTCTGCTATAAGGATGAGGAACAGCAGAGGTGCCAGGACAGTGCCTTGGGGCACTGAGCTTTTGACCTCGCTGATGCTGGATCTTGCCCTGTTCACTACTACTTTTTGTGTTCTGTGTGTTAGGAAACCGAAAATCCACCTGCATACCTTCCCCGTAATGCCCATGGCATTATGGGGATAAAAATTTAAAATGGAAAGCAAGTGTAATATAAGAGGGGCCTAGAGATGTGACTAATGAACAGAGAAAATGTTATTTTAGTGCCAGGAATGTCTGTATTGTTTATTTTGGACCCTGTTTTGAAATTGCATCTCTTAAAATTTGTGTGAAATTGTCCAAATTACCAATTTCTGATCACTTTATTGGGTAGTTGAAATAGGTAAATGGGCGGTTTCTTGTACTCGATCGACAGAATAGAAGGAATACTAGTGGAATAGCTATGAGTTTGGTAGACTGGAAGAATGGAATGGGCCAAAAATAGGGTGTAAAGTGGGTGAAATTGCCGATGTGTAAATACTGCCATTAGCTTAAGTGTATTCTAACCTAACTACTCTGTATTCCAGCAAAATTGGTAATGTGGCACCCTACAGGGCTTGATGGTGCCAGATTAGTGATGATCAACCTGTACTTTACAAAGGGGAGTAAATTTTAAAAGGTTAATCATTGTAAATAACTTGTTGCCTTTAATATACAGGCAGGCCCTGCTCTACAGCACTTCTCTGATACAGCAGTTTTCATTTATACCCATTCTTCATTTATTCAGTTTTCCTACAATAAATATATTCACCACTCACTCTAAGCTAAGGACAAAAATATTTTAAAGTAATATGTGCACTATATATGCATTTTTTAGGCCTAGCTCACATAATATATGATAGTGTAAACATGTTATTAGGCTTTTATATGCATTTGAAAGTAAAAAAAGGCTATTTCACTTTATAGCAATTTTTGCTATCAACAATATCCTGAAAACTAACCTGCTGTATAAGAGGAGTCCTCCTGTAACTTATGTATTTAATTCTTCAGGATTTTCATGTAATAATTTCTTGTAATTTTTATTTTTTCCAACAGATCAAATTCCTAAATCCAATGATCTCTCGCAAGCCCAAATTACAGCGACAGAAAAAATTGTTTATGCAGAAAGGAAAGGTGCTACGACCAAATCAGATGAACATTAATGTTGCGGCGTGGGGAAGACTTATTAAAAACATACAACCCAGTCACGAACCTATGCACTCTCTCTCTGGGGGAAATGCCATACCCATTACATCTAGTTCTGCTACTCCTATCACTCCTGGTTAGTTAAATGAACTATGAATTTATGGTTTATAGAATAATTTAACTGGAATTCACCATAGATCTTGTAGAGTTCTTCAGCTGATTTAATGCCTTCCCATTTATAGTTGAATGGTTCTGAGGTTTCTCTGGAACATTCCTAGGCAGGTTTTGCTGCATTACACTAAAAAAATAGGACTTTTAGTCCTAATCAGATTGAAAAGCATTTAAAAATTCTTAAATATATGAAATAGTTAAAAAAGGTAATAACATATTTTAGCACCAGAGAATGAATAAATATACAAGAATTGCATGTCACGGTAATTATTGAAAAGACATATCTCAGTCTTAAAATGTACTGGGATGTGTTCGAACTTTGACAAATATTTTATGTGCTTTTTAATCAACAGGTCCTCGAGCACTTCCAACTCGCTTAGATTTTGATAACGAGAAGACCCCAGGAGAGGAACGCCACTGCCGCCCACTGGCAATGCCGGAGGTGCGGCCGCTCAATATGGGAGGTGTACCTTCCTCTCCAGCTCCCCCCAATCTGGAATCCCCCACAGTGGCTCCCCCACCTCCCTCCATCACCCATGGTGTCCCCACACAACCCCAGCAGTTTCCTCCTGCACCTGCACTTGTGGCTGCTACTCACCATATATCCACGTACCCCACCCCTCATGGCTCAGTCTACCACCCCACTCCTGGCACACCGTCCACACCTGCTCACCATAGTGTCTTCCCTGTCACACAGACTCCCACCATCCACCCTGCTCACTCCATCACTGTCCAGGTAAGGTGATGGCTTCTCTCTTACACACCTATTTTGTGGAAATCAAGGGTTTATGTTCACTCAGACTCTTAAGTCTTCATTGTATACATATGTACTACAAAATATTACCATCTTTTAATTACAATTTTGGTATAGTATACTTGCCAATTGTGGTTTACACACACATTTACAACCCTTTAATTCCATTAAATGTTATTTAGATTGTAAACTTCATTTGTATTCTTCTTTCTGAGTCCTCATTGTAGTTTCTTTTGCTTTTACCATTTTGCTTTTGATGTTAAGTGGCTCTTATGTGCTCCTGTGTTGTCTTAAAAATTAGTCTCTAGTTGTGATTCATTAAATATTCTTAGCTGGGAATCACATACTACAGTGATTAGAAATGAATTTAAAATTTTATTTATGTAGATGTTTTCATTGCTGACAAGAAAATGTTCTTCGTCACCACACAGGTTGCGAAACGGCCGACATCTATACCTCCACCACCACCCCCACGCCCACATTCTGGCACAGTCACTATCACCGTACCAGCCTCACCTGTAGAGCCTGACGTTAAGGTACGTTTCACTTCCCATACTCATTTTTCTCTGGATGTAGGAAAAATAAAACCAGAATATCTATTTGAATGCTAGGTAGTAGGCTGGTAGACAGCAACCACCTAGGGAGGTACCTCTGTCCTGCCAAGTGAGTGTAAAACGGAAGCCTGTAATTGTTTTACATGATGGTAGGATTGCTGGTGTTTTTTCTCTGTCTCATAAATGTGCAAGATTTAAGGTACGTCTTGCTACTTCTACTTACACTTAGGCCACACTACACATACATATACAAGCATATATATACACACTCCCCTCTGGATTTTCTTCTATTTTCTTACTAGTTCTTGTTCTTGTTTATTTCCTCTTATCTCCATGGGGAAGTGGAACAGAATTCTTCCTACATAACCCATGTGTGTTGTAAGAGGTGACTAAATTAGTAAATTTAAAAAGACAAACTTTTGTTTTTCTTTTTGGGCCACCCTGGCTTGGTGGGATACAGCTAGTTTGTTGAAAGAAGAAGAAAAGAATTATGATAAATATTTTATTGTGTAAACTATCCAAAGCATGTCTGAATCATATGAATTGTTCATAAACATTCAATATCAGGCTGTCTACTTTGACACCTGGTCCTACACATGTTCTGTAGAGCACAACTTTATTTATATGAAATTGAGGGTATATACCCACTTGTGCTGTATGACCCTTGTAGGTTTAGCGCATAGTTTGATTGTAATAATAATAATATACTTATTGATTCAGGCACCACCTTTTTTCCACTTGAAATCCTTCCATTTCTGAGAAAGAGTAGCCATATACCAAACCATATTTAGACATTTTAAATGCATTCATGTTACAAATAAATAGTGTATGACATAGAGTTAGACCAGAATTATAAACTCTCATGGTTAACCTATTTTGCTCCAACCCCTCTAAATGCCCAAACCATCTAAAACAACCCCTCCTTAGTCTCTAAATTATACATCTGGTAACTGCACACTGTCTTGTGATTGCCAAACTCTAAATCCTCCTTATAATATTCACACTACACATTCCTCTCAGATATGATATCTCTCTCTACTGTCTTCAGCCTCTTCCTGACTACAACATTTAAAACCCATGCCTCACACCCATATAAAAGTGTTGGTACCACTACAGAGAAAGAACAGAAAGGCACAGTAACATCACTGGAACAATACACAAATAACCTGCACATAGGAGACTGAAATTTATGACAATGTTTTGGTCTGATTTGGACCGTAAGCTTTCAGTCTAATGGTATGTAGGTTTTTTGCATACCATTATACTCTGGTACTTTCACCTTTTTTTCTGCCATAGCTGGACTTTTCTTTCCTTAAATGCCTTACTACACCACCTTTCTTTTACCCTTTGTTTATTTTATGGTTCATCTCATTTTTCGCTCCCAAATATCTAAATACATTCACTCCCTAAATACTCTTTCCAGTCGATATCTAGTCTTTCATTACCTATACAGTGGACCCCCGCTTAACGATCACATCCCAATGCGACCAATTATGTAAGTGTATTTATGTAAGTGCGTTTGTACGTGTATGTTTGGGGGTCTGAAATGGACTAATCTACTTCACAATATTCCTTATGGGAACAAATTCGGTCAGTACTGGCACCTGAACATACTTCTGGAATGAAAAAATATCGTTAAATGGGGTCCACTGTACTTTTCTATTACTTCCATTATTTTGCTCTTTTCGATGCTCGCTTTTAATTTTCTTCTTTTACATGCCTTTCAAATTCATCAAAGTTTTGAAAATTCTCTTCAGAATCTACCAGTAAAGACACAAATGAGACAAGTACCAAGACTTAAGACACCACTGGTAATATTTACTTATGATGACACTTTTCAGTTTCCCTTTTATTTCTCCAATATTTTGCACTTATCATATTCCTTTATTGGGACCTCTCTCTCCTCTCCTGACTTCATCTACACTTAATATTTATAGCAGTGTTCTCTAGCTAGATGAAGAGACCTTGTGTTGTCTGGTTTGTCATGCACATTCTCCTTGCAAGACAATTTTGTCATGTTTAGGGACAAACTACTATAATTTTCCTCAGAGTGGTTAAAGGATGGTGGTATTCAAGTAAACTTTGCCTTTTAGCCTGACCATGTGCAGGGAGGAATCTTTCTTTCAACAGACCAGCCATATCCCACCGAGGCAGGGTCGCCCAAAAGAAAAAAATAAATTCTCCTTTTATATTTAGTAATATATACAGGAGAAGGGATTACTGGCTCCTTGCTCCTGACATTTTAGTTGCCTCTTACGACACACATGGCTTACGGAGGAAGAATTCTGTTCCAACTCCCCATGGAGACAGGCAGGAATATGAGTATTTATTAGTCAAGTTAGTGTTGGTGTTGGAGGTGGTGATGTTGATGGTTAGTGTTGGTGGAGATGAAGGTTAGTGTTGGTGGTGATGCTGATGGTTAGTGTTGGTGATGATGATGGTTAGTGTTAGTGGTGATGTTGATGGTTAGTGTTGGTGGTGATGATGGTTAGTGTTGGTGGTGATGAAGGTTAGTATTGGTGGTGATGTTGATGGTTAGTGTTGGTGGTGATGTTGATGGCTGTTATTGTGGTGATGTTGACGGTTAGCGCTGCTGGTGGTGATGACGGTTAGCGTTGGTGGTGGTGATGATGATTAGTTTTGGTGGTGATGTTGATGGTTAGTGTTGGGGTGATGAAGGTTAGTATTGGTGGTGATGATGGTTAGTGTTGGTGGTGATGAGGTTAGTATTGGTGGTGATGTTGATGGTTAGTGTTGGTGTGATGAAGGTTAGTATTGGTGGTGATGTTGATGGTTAGTGTTTGGTGGTGAGTTGATGGTTAGAGTTGGTGGTGATGTTGATGGTTAGTGTTGGTGGTGATGTTGATTGGTAGTGTTGGTGGTGATGTATGGTTAGTGTTGGTGGTGATGTTGATGGTTAGTGTTGGTGGTGATGTTGATGGTTAGTGTTGGTGGTGATGTTGATTGTTAGTGTTGGTGGTGATGTTGATGGTTAGTGTTGGTGATGTTGATGGTTAGTGTTGGTGGTGATGTTGATGGTTAGTGTTGGTGGTGATGTTGATGGTTAGTGTGGTGGTGATGTTGATTGTTAGTGTTGGTGGTGATGTTGAGGTTAGTGTTGGTGGTGATGTTGATGGTTATGTTGGTGAGTGTTGGATTGTGAGTGTTGGTGGTGATGTTGATGGTGAGTGTTGGTGGTGATGTTGATGGTTAGTGTTGGTGGTGATGAAGGTTAGTATTGGTGGTGATGTTGATGGTGAGTGTTGGTGGTGATGTTGATTGTTAGTGTTGGTGGTGATGAAGGTTAGTATTGGTGGGTGTTGATGGTGGTGGGGTTTGGTGGTGATGTTGATGGTTAGTGTTTGGTGATGTTGATGGTTAGGTTGGTGGTGATGAAGGTTAGTATTGGTGGTGATGTTGATGGTGAGTGTTGGTGGTGGGTTGATGGTGAGTGTGTGGTGAATGTTGGTGGTGATGAAGGGTAGTTTGGGGGTGATGTTGATGGTTGTGTTGGTGGTGAGGTTGATGGTTGTGTTGGTGATGTGGTTGATGGTGAGTGTTGGTGGTGATGTTGGAGTGTTGGGGGGGTGATGTGGATGGTGAGTGTTGATGGTGAGTGTTGGTGATGTGATGATGAGTGTTGATGGTGATGGTTGTGGTGGGGTGTTGGTGGTGGGGTGTTGATGGTGGGTGGTGGTGGTGGTGTGATGGTGAGTGTTGGTGGTGATGAAGGTGTGAGGTGGTGGTGATGGTTGTGGTGTGGTTGGTGGGATGGATGGTGATGTGTGTGGTGGTGATGATGGTGAGTGTTGGTGATGTTGATGGTTAGTGTGGTGGTGATGGTTGATGGTTAGTGTTGGTGGTGATGTTGATGGTTAGTGTTGGTGGTGAGGTTGATGGTTAGTGTTGTGTGGTGATGGTTTGTTGTGTGGTGAGTGATGTGTTAGTGGTTGGTGATGTTGATGGTTATGTTGGTGGTGTGAGGTAGTAGTGTTGTGTGGTGTGATGGTGTTGGTTAGTGTGGTGTGATGAAGGTTAGTATTGGTGGTGATGGTGAGTGGTTTGGTGTTGTGTGGTGAGTGTGTGGTTTAGTGGATTGGTGGTGGTGTGTTGATGGTGAGTGTTGGTGGTGATTTGATGGTGAGTGTGTGGTGATGTTGTGGTTAGTGTTGGTGGTGATGTGATGGTTAGTGTTGTGGTGATGTTGATGGGTTAGTGTTGGTGGTGATGTTGATGGTTAGTGTTGGTGTGATGTTGATGGTTAGTGTTGGTGGTGATGAAGGTTAGTATTGGTGGTGATGTGGTGGTAGTATTGAGTTGATGATGTTGATGGTTAGTGTTGGTGGTGATGAGGTTATTGGTGGTGATGTTGGGGTTATGTTGGTGGTGATGAAGGTAGTGTTGGTGGTGATGTTGATGGTTAGTGTTGGGTGATGTTGATGGTTATGTTGGTGGTGATGAAGTTAGTATTGGTGGTGATGTTGAGTGGTTATGTTGGTGGTGATGAAGGTTAGTATTGGTGGTGTTGTTGATGGTAGTGTTGGTGGTGATGTGAGGTTAGTGTTGGTGGTGATGATGTTCTGGTTATGTGGTGGTGATGTTGATGGTTAGTGTTGGTGGTGATGAATGGTTAGTATTGGTGGTGATGTGAAGTTAGGATGGTGGTATTGATTGATAGGTTAGTGTTGGTGGTGAATGTTATGGTGAGTGTTGGTATGATGTTGATGTGGTTGTGTGATGATGTGAGTGTTGTGTATGTTGAGGTAGTGTTGGTGGTGATGAAGGTTAGTATTGGTGGTGAGATAGTTAGTATTGGTGGTGATATTGATTGGTGAGTTTGTGATGTTTGAAGGTGAGTGTGTGGTGTGATGTTGTGGTGGATGTGTTGGTGGTGATGATTGTGTGAGTGTTGGTGGTGATGAGGTTAGTAATTGGGGTGATGTATGTTAGTGTTGTGGTGATGAAGGTTAGTATATGGTGGTAAATGTGAGGTGAGTGTTGATGGTGATGTTGGGTGATGATTGATGGTGAGTGTTGTAGATGATGTTGATGAAGTAGTGGATGTTTGGTGATGTTGATAGTTAGTGTGGTGTGATGGGTTAGTGTTGGTGGTGATGTTGATGGTTGTGTTGGTGGTGATGAAGGGGTTTGTTTGGGGGGGTGATGTTGATGGTTAAAATGTTGGTGGTGATGAGGTTAGTAAAGGTGGGTTTGATGTTATGTGGTTGATGTTGATGGTAGTTTGGTGGTGTGAAGGTTATATTGGTGGTGATTTTGATGTTAGTGTTGTGGGTGTGAAGGTTATATTGGTGGTGATGAAGGTTTTTTGGTGGTGAATTTATTTAGTGTTGGTGGTGTGTGATGGTTAGTGTTGTGGTATGGGTTAGTTTTGGTGGTGGTTGATGGTTAGTTGGTGGTGATGAAGGTAGTATTGGTGGTGATTGAAGGTTAGTATTGGTGAGTGATGTATGAGGGTGGTAAGTGTTGATGGTGGTGTGGTGGTGATGTTGGTTAGTGGGGTAGGTTTTGAAAAAGGAAGTGGAAGGGGTGGGGGGTTTTGAGGGGTGGTGGGCTTTGGGGTATTGGGTGGTGGATTGTGGGGGTTTGGTATCACGGTGGTTTAGTCTTTGTTTTTAAATGAAGTTAGTGTTGTGGTTTTAAATCTTTAAAATTTAATTTATTTTGGGTTGGTTGTTTTAAATTGTGAACGGGTACAGGGGAGGGTTTCACCTTTCATTTTGTTGTTGTTGATGGATCTGCTGTGTGTTTTTTTTACTTCTGTTTTTTTACTGTGTTTTGAATCTACGAAGTATATTCACACTTAGGGTAGAAACATTTGCGAAAAGCCTTCACCTCTTACATAAGGTTACTCCCCCACCTACATGTTTATTTTCATCCCCTCTCCATTCTTACTCTATTTCTTCATTTTTTAAATTTTTTCTCAATAGGGCCTGCCCCCAAGGCTCCCAAAAGGGCCCAGGATTACTATTCCCCTCCCCCTTTCCCCCCACCGGCTACCCCCCCTAAAATGGGGGGTGGCCGGGTGGGAGACGGGAGAAGGAAAAGTGTGTTTTTGGGGCCACAAGTGAAGACAGGGTGGGGTTTTTGGGGGTGGGCTTTGGTGGGAAGGGGGGTGGTGGGTAGGTAATAGGGGGATTAAACTATGGTGGACGAGGTTGGGAATGTGGGCTTTGGGAGCGGGGTTGAAATTTTGTGGGCAAGGCGGGGAGGGTGTAGGATGTTAAGGGGTGCCCAGGGGGCTGGGACGGGTATTGGGTGAGGGGCAGGTGTGGGTGGTGGAGTGGCAGGCTAAAGAGAAAAGGATACTTTTAAATGTGGAGGCAGTGGAGGTAGCATTGGGAGACAGTTGGGGTAGCATGTGGGAGACAGAAAGGGGTTTAAATGTGGGAGCAGTAGAGGTACTGTAGGAGACGTAGAGGTAGCATGTGGGAGACAGTAGAGGTAGCTTTAGGAGCAGATGGAGGTAGCAAAAGACATTGAGGGCACCCCAGTAAACTCATATGCCTCAGTTAAGGAAATCGGGAACCTGAAAATATAGGATATTTGACAGATTTATTATATGTAAAAGAAAGAAAGAAAGAAATTTTCTCCATGGAATTTGGGAAAAGAATTCTTTCCCCCGTAACCATGCTGTCATAAAAGACGCTTTTAAATGCCCGTAACAAGGGGTAAGTAAACCCCTTCTCCTGTATAATTACTAACTTAAAAGGAAAAAAACTTTTAGTTTTTTTTTTGTTTTTTTGGGTCACCCTGCTCAGTGGGATACAGTCAGTGTGTTGAAAAAAAGAAAAAGAAAGTATCAAGAAAAATTTATAAAGAAACAGTCTTACAGACAGTGCACTGCGGGACCACAAGATCTGTATTTTTTCAATTTAAATTTTTTTAAAGATACAAAAATTTTGGGGAAATAACTATATGATTATATTTTACGTACGTATTACACAAAAACAAAAAAATGAAGGAAAACAAAGACTAAATCTGGGGGAAAAATGAGATAAATTGAGGAATAAAAAGGAGGGTTGAAATTTAAAAAATTTTATAAGTCTTCAAATGGATAAATAGACACAAAAAGTTCTTTTTTCAAATTGTCGGGTTTTTAAACCATTTACAAACCATATAATAAAGTGGGAAAATTATGGGCAACAAGTGAAAAATAGGGTAAATGTTGTGAACTAAGAATTTTGAAGATGGAAGACACTGAATACACTATGTAGCCACTGGAGTGGAGGAGTTCTCTCCTCTGCTCCAGTGGATAGTACTCAAGGGCCTGATCCCAACTCTGCACACTGCCATAACAACATACTGGAGTGAGAGAGATGGGAGGAAGTGCAAAATAAACCCAGGAGTGCGGTGGGCATAGTAAGAGAACATTGTATCAACATTCGTGGGCCCAGATTATTCAACATCTTACCAGAAGATATCAGAAACACTGCTGGAACAAGTGATAGAAGTCTTCAAGAGGAAACTGGACAAGTATTTTCACCAGGTGCTAGATCAACCTTGCTGTGATGGATATGTGCGGCAGCAGGCCTCTAGTAGCTTCAGCCTGGTTGACTAAGCAAGCACCAGACAAACCTGGTCATGGCTGGGCTCTCTGAGAGTAGAAAGACTCTTGAAACTCATCAAAGGTATATCAAATGATCATAGAAACTTACGAGAAAGTAAACAAAGCAGAGCAAGAAGCAGACCACAAAAATTGGTGCTGCAAAAGACAGGTATCATAACATTAATGGTATACAGTGCCAACAAGTTGATGAATTAGTCACAATTGTAACAGTTAGTTAGTTTAATATGTTTATTATGCACCCCATACCCATCCTGTGGGCGGTAGTCAAAAGATTACAGAGGTACATAATTGGTCCAGGGACTGGACTCCAAAGTTTTGATAGCTGAGCAAGTTACAAAGGTAATGAACTAGATCTGGTCATAATCATGACCAAGTTACAAAGGTAATGAACTAGATCTGGTCATAATCATGACCAAGTTACAAAGGTAATGAGCTCCAGGTAGAGCTGGTCAAACTCATGAATAATTGCAAAGGTAATGAATCATAAACACATTAATCATGAGAATTTACAAAGGTAATGAGCTCAATTGTAACATACGTGTATATTTTGAATTCAGTATATGGGTGTCCATCTTCCTGCATCTTCAGATTCAACCAGACTGAGATACAGAACACCTTCAAGACTGAGGGACTGATTACCCACATCTTCCACTGTCTCCAGTATATAATCTTTGTAATGAAAAAGAAACTGGTTGGTGAAACATATTCAGAATAAAGATATCTGGGTGTTGCACGTGCATCTAATATATTACACAGCTAGAAAACATTTACAGTTCACCCTACGTATGATGGAGTTTGGAAATACAGAACAAAATCCGCTAGGTTAATTGATTTTGAAACGACAGTCAAAGTCCGATGGTTACAGAATTGTCTGTTTTTGTTGCTATCACGGTAAAGTAATCTTGTCTGTATCCACCATGATTACCATTACCGGCCACTCACTACCATCTCGCTTACTCCCCATTATTAGTCTGTTATATGCTGGACTGGTATACAGGAAGAGGTAGTGTGTGTGTGTGTGTGTGTGTGTGTGTGTGTGTGTGTGTGTGTGTGTGTGTGTGTGTGTGTGTGTGTGTGTGTGTGTGTGTGTGCTACAATCAGTGGAATTTCTAAACATATGAATGATAAACTGAACATTGAAGACCAGATACAAGGAAAGTTTTCCTTCCTTCTGTTTATGCCTTGACACTCATTTATTATGACCTGCCTTGAGTTTGTAGTAATATTAGGTTTATGTGGAGTTAATAAACCCATAAAGGTCAGTCACCATCTTGAGAGGGGGAGCCCCCCCCCCACACACACACAGCTGTGTCTTCTTGAGACTGTATAGATTTTTTTGCAGTCATTGACAGTAATTTTATATATTTCTGTTTCCATCCCCAATTCAGAGTTGAGAGTTATCTTGGTCACATTATTAAACATATGCTGGCTCTACAACCTCCCTACATCAGAGTTATCTTGGTCACATTATTAAACATATGCTGGGCTCTACAACCTCCCCTACATCAGAGTATCTGTCATTATTAAACATATGCTGGGCTCTACAACCTCTCCTACATCCGTTATTCAACTTTACCCACAGTTTTCATTATTTTCTAATTTGTTATGTTGTAGTTTTCTTTGGTTATTATGGTGTAGTCTCTGGCAGTTTGTTTTACAAGTATATTTTTAAAAATAGCCGTAGATATTCATTATTTAAGTGTATGTATGTTGTATGTATTTATGATTGTATGTAGTAGGTGGGTGTGTAGACACCAGGGAGGTCAGCCAGCGACATTCACCCACATCACACCCACTGTGCTCCTGCCCACACCTTGCCCACCCACTCCTGCTTGGTTGTGCATGCGTGCACACACACACACACACACACACACACACACACACACACACACACACACACACACACACACACCATACTTTGCACCAAGTTAATGGGAGTTTCCCTCATTTATTCTGCACATGTAGGACCACACCTGTAGTATTCACCTCCCACTGACACTTGTCCCATGCACCTCCCACTGACACTTCCTCCCCCCCCCCACACACACATCTGTCTTATCCACCTTCCACTGTCACCTATCTTACACCCACACCCATCCCATACATCACGTACTGACACCCACCCAACGCCCTCATACAGATTTGAACGGTTTCTGGTATTGCTCAGTTACCGTGTTGCCAGACGTGTCAAGAAGTTTTTTGTTCTGTTTATCTGTGCTTTAATGTGTGTTTCATTAAGGTGCTTGTTGCTAGAAGGCTGGTCATTATTAAGGTGCTTGTTGCTAGAAGGCTGGTCATTATTAAGGTGCTTGTTGCTAGAAGGCTGGTCATATATAAGGTGCATGTTGCTAGAAGGCTGGTCATTATTAAGGTGTTTGTTGCTAGAAGGCTGGTCATTATTAAGGTGCTTGTTGCTAGAAGGCTGGTCATTATTAAGGTGCTTGTTGCTAGAAGGCTGGTCATTATTAAGGTGTATGTTGCTAGAAGGCTGGTCATTATTAAGGTGTTTGTTGCTAGAAGGCTGGTCATTAAGGTGCATGTTGCTAGAAGGCTGGTCATTAAGGTGCATGTTGCTAGAAAGATGGTCATTAAGGTGCTTGTTGCTAGAAGGCTGGTCATTATTAAGGTGCTTGTTGCTACAAGGCTGGTCATTATTAAGGTGCTTGTTGCTAGAAGGCTGGTCATTATTAAGGTGCATGTTGCTAGAAGGCTGGTCATTAAGGTGCTTGTTCCTAGAAGGCTGGTCATTAAGGTGATTGTTGCTAGAAGGCTGGTCATTATTAAGGTGCATGTTGCTAAGAAGGCTGGTCATTAAGGTGCTGTTCCTAGAAGGCTGGTCATTAAGGTGATTGTTGCTAGAAGGCTGGTCATTAAGGTGCATGTTGCTAGAAGGCTGGTCATTAAGGTGCTTGTTCCTAGAAGGCTGGTCATTAAGGTGATTGTTGCTAGAAGGCTGGTCATTAAGGTGCTTGTTCCTAGAAGGCTGGTCATTAAGGTGATTGTTGCTAGAAGGCTGGTCATTATTAAGGTGCATGTTCCTAGAAGGCTGGTCATTAAGGTGCTTGTTCCTAGAAGGCTGGTCATTATTAAGGTGCATGTTGCTAGAAGGCTGGTCATTATTAAGGTGCTTGTTGCTAGAAGGCTGGTCATTAAGGTGCTTGTTGCTAGAAGGATGGTCATTAAGGTGCTTGTTGCTAGAAGGCTGGTCATTAAGGTGCTTGTTGCTAGAAGGATGGTCATTAAGGTGCTTGTTCCTAGAAGGCTGGTCATTAAGGTGCTTGTTCCTAGAAGGCTGGTCATTAAGGTGCTTGTTCCTAGAAGGCTGGTTACTAAGGTGCTTTTGCTAGAAGGCTGGTCATTAAGGTGCTTGTTGCTAGAAGGCAAGGTCATTAAGGTGCATTTTGCTAGAAGGCTGGTCATTAAGGTGCTTGTTGCTAGAAGGCTGGTCATTTAAGGTGCATGTTGCTAGAAGCTGGTCATTAAGGTGCTTGTTGCTAGAAGGAGGTCATTAAGGTGCTTGTTGCTAGAAGGCTGGTCATTAAGGTGCATGTTGCTAGAAGGCTGGTCATTAAGGTGCTTGTTGCTAGAAGGCTGGTCATTAAGGTGCTTGTTGCTAGAAGGAAGGTCATTAAGGTGCTGTTGCTAGAAGGCTGGTCATTATTAGGTGCTTGTTGCTAGAAGGATGGTCATTAGGTGCTTGTTGCTAGAAGGCTGGTCATTAAGGTGCATGTTCCTAGAAGGATGGTCATTAAGGTGCTTGTTGCTAGAAGGATGGTCATTAAGGTGCTTGTTGCTAGAAGGATGGGTCATTAAGGTGCTTGTTGCTAGAAGGATGGTCATTAAGGTGCTTGTTGCTAGAAGGCTGGTCATTAAGGTGCATGTTGCTAGAAGGATGGTCATTAAGGTGCTTGTTGCTAGAAGGCTGGTCATTAAGGTGCATGTTCCTAGAAGGATGGTCAATTAAGGTTGCTGTTTGCTAGAAGGCTGGTCATATTAAGGTGCTTGTTGCTAGAAGGCTGGTCATTAAGGTGCTTGTTGCTAGAAGGCTGGTCATTAAAGTGCTGTTCCTAGAAGGCTGGTCATATAAGGTGCTGTTGCTAGAAGGCTGGTCATATAAGGTGCATGTTGCCTAGAAGGCTGGTCATTAAGGTGCTTGTTGCTAGAAGGCTGGTCATTAAGGTGCATGTTCCTAGAAGGCTGGTCATTAAGGTGCTTGTTGCTAGAAGGCTGGTCATTAAGGTGCATGTTCCTAGAAGGCTGGTCATTAAGGTGCTTGTTGCTAGAAGGCTGGTCATTAAGGTGCTTGTTGCTAGAAGGCTGGTCATTAAGGTGCTTGTTGCTAGAAGGAAGGTCATTAAGGTGCTTGTTGCTAGAAGGCTGGTCATTAAGGTGCTTGTTGCTAGAAGGATGGTCATTAAGGTGCTTGTTGCTAGAAGGCTGGTCATTAAGGTGCTGTTGCTAGAAGGAAGGTCATTAAGGTGCATGTTGCTAGAAGGCTGGTCATTAAGGTGCTTGTTGCTAGAAGGATGGTCATTAAGGTGCTTGTTGCTAGAAGGCTGGTCATTAAGGTGCTTGTTGCTAGAAGGCTGGTCATTAAGGTGCTTGTTGCTAGAAGGCTGGTCATTAAGGTGCATGTTCCTAGAAGGATGGTCATTAAGGTGCTTGTTGCTAGAAGGATGGTCATTAAGGTGCTTGTTGCTAGAAGGCTGGTCATTAAGGTGCTTGTTGCTAGAAGGATGGTCATTAAGGTGCTTGTTGCTAGAAGGCTGGTCATTAAGGTGCTTGTTGCTAGAAAAATGGTCATTAAGGTGCTTGTTGCTAGAAGGCTGGTCATTAAGGTGCTTGTTGCTAGAAGGATGGTCATTAAGGTGCTTGTTGCTAGAAGGATGGTCTTTAAGGTGCTTGTTGCTAGAAGGTTGGTCATTAAGGTGCTCATTGCTAGAAGGATGGTCATTAAGGTGCTTGTTGCTAGAAGGCTGGACATTAAGGTGCCTGTTGCTAGAAGGCTGGCCATTAATGTGCTTGTTGCTAGAAGGCTGGCCATTAAGGTGCTTGTTGCTAGAAGGCTGGTCATTAAGGTGCTTGTTGCTAGAAGGATGGTCATTAAGATGCTTGTTGCTAGAAGGCTGGCCATTAAACTGCTTGTTGCTAGAAGGCTGGCCATTAATGTGCTTGTTGCTAGAAGGCTGGCCATTAAGGTGCTTGTTGATAGAAGGATGGTCATTAAGGTGCTTGTTGCTAAAAGGATGGGCATTAAGGTGCTTGTTAGAAGGCTGGTCATTATTAAGGTGCTTGTTGCTAGAAGGCTGGTCGTTATTAAGGTGCTTGTTGCTAGATGGCTGGTCATTATTAAGGTGCATGTTGCTAGAAGGCTGGTCATTATTAAGGTGCTTGTTGCTAGAAGGCTGGTCATCATTAAGGTGCATGTTGCTAGAAGGCTGGTCATTATTAAGGTGTATGTTGCTAGAAGGCTGGTCATTATTAAGGTGCTTGTTGCTAGAAGGCTGGTCATTATTAAGGTGCATGTTGCTAGAAGGCTGGTCATTATTAAGGTGCTTGTTGCTAGAAGGCTGGTCATTATTAAGGTGTATGTTGCTAGAAGGCTGGTCATTATTAAGGTGCTTGTTGCTAGAAGGCTGGTTATTATTTAGGTGCTTGTTGCTAGAAGGCTGGTCATTATTAAGGTGCTTGTTGCTAGAAGGCTGGTCATTATTAAGGTGCTTGTTGCTAGAGGGTTAGTCATATAGTTGAGTTGCTTGGCTAGGAGCATGAGAGAAGCATGGAGAGGATGAGGTGTAAATACGAGAGTAAGGTGTCACAATCCTAGGCTAGGAAGGTGACACAAGGGTCAGCCTGGAAGTTAGTTGGTGCTAGTTATATTAGGCACTACCATAGTATCCAGTGGTGCTAGTATATTAGGGCACTACCAATAGTCATCCAGTTGGTGCTAGTTATATTAGGCACTACCATAGTCATCCAGTTGGTGCTAGTTATATTAGGCACTACCATAGTCATCCAGTTGGTGCTAGTTATATTAGGCACTACGCTAGTCATCAGTTGGTGCTATGTTTAATAGGCACTCCATATCATCCAGTTGGTGCTAGTTATATAGGCTACCATAGTCATCCATGTTGGGGCTAGGTTATATTAGGACTACCATAGTCATCCAGTGGTGTGTATATTAGGCTACTACAAGTCTGTCAGTTGGTGCTGTTATATAGGCATTACATAGTCTCCTGTTGTGCAAGTTATATTAGGCTTCTAAGTCATCAGTTGGTGCTAGTTTATTGGCATACCTTAAGTCATCGTTGTGTAGTTATATTAGTGCACTACCATAGTCAATCCATGGTGTAGTTATATTAGGCACTACCATAGTCATCCAGTTGGTGCTAGTTATATTAGGCACTACCCTAAGTCATCCAGTTGGTGCTAGTTATATTAGGCACTACCATAGTCATCCAGTTGGTGCTAGTTATATTAGGCACTACCATAGTCATCCAGTTGGTGCTAGTTATATTAGGCACTACCATAGTCATCCAGTTGGTGCTAGTTATATTAGGCACTACCATAGTCATCCAGTTGGTGCTAGTTATAATACTACATAAGTACATTACCACTGCAGGCACTTAGCATCATTAAGCAAGTTACACAAGTTATTAAATATTTATAAAAATGTACACAGTACTCAGCTGATTACACAATGTACACAGCAGTACTGAGGTGGTTACACAATGTACACAGTACTCAGCTGATTAAACAGTGTACACAGTACTCAGCTGATTACACAATGTATACAGCAGTACTGAGGTGGTTACACAATGTACACAGTACTCAGCTGATTAAACAGTGTACACAGTACTCAGCTGATTACACAATGTACACAGCAGTACTGAGGTGGTTACACAATGTACACAGTACTCAGCTGATTAAACAGTGTACACAGTACTCAGCTGATTACACAATGTACACAGCAGTACTGAGGTGGTTACACAATGTACACAGCAGTACTGAGGTGGTTACACAATGTACACAGTACTCAGCTAATTACACAATGTACACAGCAGTACTGAGGTAGTTACACAGTGTACACAGTACTGAGGTAGTTACACAGTGTACACAGTAGTATTGAGGCGCTTTTTCTAACACACGTGTTGTCTGCCACCGAGGTAGGTTGACCCAAAGAAGAAAACACATTAACCATCATACATTCACTGACTGTCTTGTCAGAAGTGTGCTGACATTACATTGTAAATGACCCTCTGACCTGCATCATCCTCACCTCTCCTTCAGAGTGCAGGCACTCTACTTCCAACCCTCCAGGACTCGAGTACAGATAACAGATTTCCCCGAAACTGGTTACTGCTATTATTATTATTATTATTATTATTATTATTATTATTATTATTATTATTATTATTATTATTATGTTAGTGATCATGAAGTTATATCACAGTTTTCAATAGCCTACAAGCAGAGGAATTAAAGTTGTCCTTCCCTTACTTGGATTAAACCAGATTACCTCTCATTTGCCAGGCACTGCATGACCCTTAGGGGTTTAGTGCTTCCCCATGACAGTAATAATGGCATACCGTCAATATAATTTATTTCTTTTCCAGGTATGTTTAGCTAATTGATGACATTGATGTGTTGAACTGGGAAAGGTAAGTGTTGTTTTTGTTCAGTATTCAGCATGTTGGTAAAACTTAATGAAGGGCTTTTGATCGAAGGAGCTGGAGCTGCCCTCTGTTACCATGCAGGTTTAGCGTTTTATCGTACGTTTTACATTAAAAGTTTAGGCATGTTTGCCATGTGTGAGAGCTTTAGTTTAAAATCAAAATTGATTTTAAGTTCTTTGGTGGTATTATACGTTGGGATATTAACTGTAGTAACTATGGGTCCACAATGCACTCTTGAAGGATAGATGTGAGGTGTGGTCAGGGCTAGAAGCAGTCTTCAAGCAGTGGTGAGGTACAGTTGTGAGGTGTGGTCAGGGCTAGAAGCAGTCTTCAAGCAGTGGTGACGTACAGTTGTGAGGTGTGGTCAGGGCTAGAAGCAGTCTTCAAGCAGTGGTGAGGTACAGTTGTGAGGTGTGGTCAGGGCTAGAAGCAGTCTTCAAGCAGTGGTGAGGTACAGTTGTGAGGTGTGGTCAGGCTAGAAGCAGTCTTCAAGCAGTGGTGAGGTACAGTTGTGAGGTGTGTTCAGGGCTAGAAGCAGTCTTCAAGCAGTGGTGAGGTACGTTGTGAGGTGTGGTCAGGGCTAGAAGCAGTCTTCAAGCAGTGGTGAGGTACAGTTGTGAGGTGTGGTCAGGGCTAGAAGCAGTCTTCAAGCAGTGGTGAGGTACAGTTGTGAGGTGTGGTCAGGGCTAGAAGCAATCTTCAAGCAGTGGTGAGGTACAGTTGTGAGGTGTGGTCAGGGCTAGAAGCAGTCTTCAAGCAGTGGTGAGGTACAGTTGTGAGGTGTGGTCAGGGCTAGAAGCAGTCTTCAAGCATGGTGAGGTACAGTTGTGAGGTGTGGTCAGGCTAGAAGCAGTCTTCAAGCAGTGGTGAGGTACAGTTGTGAGGTGTGGTCAGGGCTAGAAACAATCTTCAAGCAGTGGTGAGGTACAGTTGTGAGGTGTGGTCAGGGCTAGAAACAATCTTCAAGCAGTGGTGAGGTACAGTTGTGAGGTGTGGTCAGGGCTAGAAACAATCTTCAGCAGTGGTGAGGTACAGTTGTGAGGTGTGGTCAGGGCTAGAACAGTCTTCAGCAGTGGTGAGGTACAGTTGTGAGGTGTGGTCAGGGCTAGAAACATCTTCAAGCAGTGGTGAGGTACAGTTGTGAGGTGTGGTCAGGGCTAGAAGCAGTCTTCAAGCAGTGGTGAGGTACAGTTGTGAGGTGTGGTCAGGGCTAGAAACAATCTTCAAGCAGTGGTGAGGTACAGTTGTGAGGTGTGGTCAGGGCTAGAAACAATCTTCAAGCAGTGGTGAGGTACAGTTGTGAGGTGTGGTCAGGGCTAGAAGCAGTCTTCAAGCAGTGGTGAGGTACAGTTGTGAGGTGTGGTCAGGGCTAGAAGACAAGTCTTCAAGCAGTGGTGAGGTACAGTTGTGAGGTGTGGTCAGGGATGTTATCTGGTAGTACTGATGAGTGTATATTGAAAGTGAGTGTAAAGTGCTCTGGGTGCCTGCTAATGATAGCTGGAAACTCGTAAGATGTAAGACGTTTATTGACTCAGAGCACAACAATTTAAGACCAGTGGGAGAGTAGAGGAGGAGAGAGAGAGAAGAGAAAGATGGAGGAGAGGTGAGAGAGAGAGAGAGAGAGAGAGATCTCAGCATGTAGTATAAGTTGTGAGGTGTGGTCAGGAGAAGCAGTACTTCAAGCATGGTTGAGTACAGGGAGTGGGCAGGCTAGATAGATCTAAGAGATGTAGATAAGTTGAGTGTGTCGGTGATGCAGTCTTGCAGTGAGTCGATTGTGATGTGTCGAGGCTAGGCAGCTTCGATGTGAGGTGACAGTGAGTGGTAGGAGAGCAGTCTAGCAGTGAGTGAGGAGTACAGTGTGATTCATGGCTAGAAGCAGTCTTCAACTCTGAGACATTTATTCTACATAGAACATCTTAAGACAGCTGTAGTACGTGGTTTAGAGGTAGAGCTCTTCGAAGAAGCTGGTGAGGACAGTTTAAGGTTGTGTGGATCAACCACTTCAGCTGGTAAGTACAGTTTAGTGTGTCAGCAGAAGCACTTGATGTGAGACAGTGGTTGGTCTGAAAGATTCTTCAAGCTGGTATACAAGTGTGATCGTGTCAGTAGAAGTCATATCTCAAGTCACTGGTACCATTGTATATATCAAGATAAATATTCTGGAAGATAGAGTAATTAAATATATAATTTCTATATATATATAAAATATATTATATAATTATAATATGATATAGTAAAATTTATAATATAAAAAATAAATATAATAAATAAAAATATATATATATATATATATATTGATATATTTTAGTGTGATGTGTGTGTGTATTTTTTTTATTTATGCTATATGAGTACTTTTAGGTGTACTGTACACTTGTTTCTAAGTGTACAACACTGTTTCTTCTCAGTGTACACACACACTGTTCTCGTGTACACACACACTGTTCTTTCAGTACACACACACTGTTCTTCTCAGTGTACACACACACGTTCTTCTCAGTGTACACATACAGTCACATGTTTTCTTCTGTGTACAAACACTGTTCCTAGTGTACACTTTGTTCTTCTCAGGGTGTAAAAGTCTATCAGTGTACAAAGGGATTTTGCACGTACATGTTCACACACTTGTTTCTTACGAAGATAGTACTGTAGATAGAGATAGAACTATAGAATATATTAGAAGTTAGAATGATTGAAAATAGTATCATATTTAACATATGTAAATGTATCTTATGAAGCAGGTCACTGTAGACATGGGTCACATAAAGGCAGGTCACTAACATGGATCACTTAGAAGCAGTCATGTAAAATGGGTCATTATAGAAGGCAGGTACACTTAGCATGGATCACTTAGAAGCAGGTACATGTATACATGGGTCACTTAGAAACATTCACTGTTAGACATGGACATTAGAAGCAGGTCACTGTAACATGGTTCACTTAAGAAGGCAGGTCACTGTAGACATGGTCACTTAGAAGCAGTCACTGTAGACATGGGTCACTTAGAAGGCAGTGTCACAGTAGACATGGTCCTCATGAAGGCAGGTCACTGTAGACATGGATCACTTAGAAGGCAGGTCACTGTAGACATGGGTCACATAGAAGGCAGGTCACTAGACATGGATCACTTAGAAGGCAGGTCACTGTAGACATGGGTCACTTAGAAGGCAGGTCACTGTAGACATGGGTCACTTAGAAGGCAGGTCACTGTAGACATGGATCACTTAGAAGGCAGGTCACTGTAGACATGGTCGCTTAGAAGGCAGGTCACTGTAGACATGGATCACTTAGAAGGCAGGTCACTGTAGACATGGGTCACTTAGAAGGCAGGTCACTGTAGACATGGGTCACTTAGAAGGCAGGTCACTGTAGACATGGGTCGCTTAGAAGGCAGGTTATCATAGTGATGGATCACCTGGTGACTGCTGGAGTTGCCACTTAGGATGTATTCAGCAGAGTAAGTTTGGGTGGGGCACTTACAGCAGGTTTATCAAGTGGTAAGTGTTGCAGAGTCATTGATGATGTTGCGGCGGGGCTTGTTGAAGAAGCAGACTGCTTGCTGTGTCCATGTGGCCACAGAAATATTACTCCAGTGTCTGATATAATCACAGTGAAAAGTTGTAGCGTGTGTTTACCTCACAGACTTCAACATCTGAAACATCTGTAGGCATTACATGGAAAACAAACATTAGTAAACATCAACGTTTTTACAATTTTCTTGAGTATATGAGTTAATAGAAAGTAGTGTGGTGAGTTGTCACTGCAGTAGCTGTGTTGCAAGTGTTGTCTCTCACCTGAGAAGTGTTGCAAGTGTTGTCTCTCACCTGAGAGGTGTTCCAAGTGTTGTCTCTCACCTGAGTAGTGTTCCAAGTGTTGTCTCTCACCTGAGTAGTGTTCCAAGTGTTGTCTCTCACCTGAGTAGTGTTCCAAGTGTTGTCTCTCACCTGAGTAGTGTTCCAAGTGTTGTCTCTCACCTGAGTAGTGTTGCAAGTGTTGTCTCTCACCTGAGTAGTGTTCCAAGTGTTGTCTCTCACCTGAGTTGTGTTCCAAGTGTTGTCTCTCACCTGAGAAGTGTTCCAAGTGTTGTCTCTCACCTGAGTAGTGTTCAAAGTGTTGTCTCTCACCTGAGTAGTGTTTCCAAGTGTTGTCTCTCATCTGAGTAGTGTTCCAAGTGTTGTCTCTCACCTGAGTAGTGTTCCAAGTGTTGCTCTCACCTGAGTAGTGTTCCCAAATGTTTCTCTCACCTGAGTAGTGTTCAAGTGTTTTTCTCTCACTGAGAAGTGTTTCCAAGTGTTGTCTCTCACCTGAGTAGTGTTCCAAGTGTTTCTCTCACCGGGGTAGTGGTTTCCAAGTGTTGTCTCTCACCAGTAGTAGTTCCAAGTGTTGTCTCTCACCTGAGTATTTCCAAGTGTTGTCTCTCACCGAGTAGTGTTCCAAGTGTTGTCTCTCACCTGAGTTGTGGTTCCAAGTTTGTCTCTCACACTGAGAATGTGCAAGTGTGTGTCTCTCACCTGAGTAGTGTTCCAAGTATTGTTCACTGAGAATGTTGCAAGTGTTGTCTCACCTAGGTGTTCCAATGTTGTTTCTTCACTGAGAAGTGTTCCCAAGTGTTTCTCACCTAGAAGGTTCCAAGTGTTGTCTCGCCTGAGAATGTTGCAAGTGTTGTCTCTCACCTGAGAAGGTTGCAAATGTTGTCTCTCACCGAGAAGTGTTCCAAGTGTTGTCTCTCACCCGATAGTGTTCAAGTGTTGTCTCTCACCGAGTAGTGTTCCAAGTGTTGTCTCTCACCTGAGAATGTTGCAGTGTTGTCTCTCACCTAGAAGTTTGCAAGTGATTGTCTCTCCACCTGAGAATGTTGCAAGTGTTATCTCTCACCTGAGAATGTTTCAAGTTGTCTCTCACCTGAGAAGTGTTGCAAAGTTGTCTCTCACCTGAGAAGTGTCCAAGTGTTGTCTCACCTGAGAAGTGTTTCCCAAGTGTTGTCTCTCACCTGAGAAGTGTTGCAAGTGTTGTCTCTCACCTGAGAAGTGTTCCAAGTGTTGTCTCTCACCTGAGAAGTGTTGCAAGTGTTGTCTCTCACCTGAGAAGTGTTCCAAGTGTTGTCTCTCACCTGAGAAGTGTTGCAAGTGTTGTCATCCCTCACGTCAAAAGTCAGTGTTCGGAGTAATGTTACTTCTCTGTGATATATTCTATATTAAGATATCAATTGTTTCTTGTAAGCTTATTGTGTTATTTTAGTGTTTGTAATCGCCAGAGTAACAGCAGTATTAATTACCACAGTATTGGCAGCTAAGTTATTAACAGCAGTAATAACATCTAGGTTATTAACAGGAGTATTAACAGCTAGGTTATTAACAGGAGTATTAACAGCAAGGTTATTAACAGCAGCAGCAGTAATGAAAGTGGTGATGGCAGCAGTTATAGAAGACTATTGTTTGTAGATGAATGGTTCAGAGAACCGACATGTTGATAAATTAGACACATGTGCAACTCTTGGGTATCTTTATTGAGGAAACGTTTCGCCACACAGTGGCTTCATCAGTCCATACGAAGGAGAATCTTGAAGAACAGGAGGAGAATGAGGTAATCAGTCCCTCAATCTTGAGTCGATGTGGTCAGTCCATCAATCTTGAATAGAATACGGCATAAGTGCGGAGGAGCAGCTTATAAACCGTAAGCGGGAGAGGTGCAGCAGTCATAGGTCGTGTAACATTTGTTCAATGTGGAAGTAGGTCGTGCCCAAGAGTTAGGCAAGCGAAGAATTCCCAAGTATTAAGATCCCAAGAAGTTGCAGTGTCTGACAGGTTTGTAGATGATTGATGGACTGACCACATCGACTCAAGGTTGAGGGACTGATTACCTCATTCTCCTCCTGTTCTTCAAGATTCTCCTTTGTATGGACTGATGAAGCCACTGTGTGGCGAAAAGTTTCCTCAATAAAGATACCCAAGAGTTGCACATGTGTCTAATTTATCAAGACTATTATTGTCTCAGTGATGAGTGTGGATTGTACCTCTTAAAGCATTGGTAGTGTGTTTAACTCTCAACCGATGTAGCACGGTGGAATGCTGGGCGAGGCTGGACATATGGACACGTCTACACAAATAACCCGCACATAAAAGAGAGAAGCTTACGACGACGTTTCGGTCCGACTTGGACCATTGACAAAGTCACACTAACCAGAAGTGGAGCAGGACGGCTATATATCGAAGCTGATTCTTACGACGCCTGGTAGCAATAAGAGCAGCCTCCTAAGATCGAAAGAGGGGTTTATAAGAGGGAAGAACATTAAAAAAGTTGGAGAGAATATGACACTTAACTGCGGGATCCATAAATAAAAAAAAAAGGCACAATACCGTGACTGGAACGATACACAAATAACCCACACATAAAAGAGAGAAGCTTACGACGACGTTTCGAAAAGAAACCTACTGGCTGTCTTTGGGTATCCTGGGTTTATTATCCTCTAGGGTTACTAGTCTATAGTCTCGTGCAGTTGGTTGTTCTTGCTGGTTGGATGTGTCTTCAGGATATAACGAAGGAGCACTCCAGCAGGCCTACTGGCCCGTGCTAGGCAGGGCCAAGTCACCTGGCCTAAGCTAGTCAGGTCCAAGTCACATCCACTGAAGAAGGAAGGAGCACTATATCAGACCCACTGGCCAGGGCATTAGGTAGGTTCATTTAATACAGTGCTGCTTACTCTCGCCTTGTCAGTAACATTTCTCATAAGTACTTATGAATAACACTTCTCATAAGCACCTATGAGTAATATTTCTCATAAGCCCCTGTGAATATTTCTCATAAGCACCTGTGAGTAATATTTCTCATAAGCACCTGTGAGTAATATTTCTCATAAGCACTTGTCAGTAATATTTCTCATAAGCACTTGTCAGTAATATTTCTCGTAAGCACTTGTCAGTAATATTTCTCATAAAACCACTTGTCAGTAATATTTCTCATAAGCACTTGTCAGTAATATTTCTCATAAGCACTTGTCAGTAATATTTCTCATAAGCACTTGTCAGTAATATTTCTCATAAGCACTTGTCAGTAATATTTCTCATTAGCAGGTGCGAGTCTAGCTCCTCTCACGATATCGTCTTCAGTATTAAGCAGTTGTATAACATTTTATAACGTTTGCATAGTTAATATAACATAACGGAAACTGCAGTAGGCCTATTGGTCCATGCTAGGTAGGTCCAGATCGCACCCACACCTGCTCAAGTACCCGTCCAGCCTACATACAAAGCTACTCAAGTCTTGCCTCAATGAGTACATGAGAGATTCTTCCAGTCATCTACAACTCTATTGCCAAGCCAGTATGAAGCTAGACTTATCTAATCCATTGCGGCGAGTCTTTTCTTGGTTAGATATTTTTTTAGCAAGTTATTTTCTCACCTTGTATTAGTTCACCTTAGCAAAGGAGTTTCTTTGTGCCACAGAGTAGGTAACACCACCAGGTAGTAGGTAACACCACCAGGTAGTAGGTAACACCACCAGGTAGTAGGTAACACCACCAGGTTGTAGGTAACGCCACCATGTAGTAGGTAACACCATCAGGTTGTAGGTAACACCACCAGGTAGTAGGTGACACCACCAGGTAGTAGGTAACACCACCAGGTAGTAGGTAACACCACCAGTTAGTAGGTAACACCACCAGGTAGTAGGTAACACCACCAGGTAGTAGGTAACACCACCAGGTTGTGGGTAACGCCCCCCATGTAGTAGGGAACACCATCAGGTTGTAGGTAACACCACCAGGTAGTAGGTGACACCACCAGGTAGTAGGTAACACCACCAGGTAGTAGGTGACACCGCCAGGTAGGTGACACCGCCAGGTAGTAGGTGACACCACCAAATAGTAAGCAACACCAGGTAGTAGGTAACACCACCAGGTAGTAGGTGACACTACCAGGTAGTAGGTGACACCAGGTAGTAGGTAACACCACCAGGTAGTAGGTGACACCCCCAGGTAGTAGGTAACACCACCAGGTAGTAGGTGACACCACCAGGTAGTAGGTGACACCGCCAGGTAGTAGGTGACACCGCCAGGTAGTAGGTGACACCACCAGTAGTAGGCGACACCACCATGTATTAGATAACACCGCCAAGTAGTAGGTAACACCAGGTAGTAGGTGACACCACCAGGTAGTAGATAACACCACCAGGTCGTAGGTGACACCACCAGGTAGTAGGTGACACCGCCAGGTAGTAGGTGACACCACCAGGTAGTAGGTGACACCGCAAGGTAGGTGACACCACCAGTAGTAGGCGACACCACCAGGTAGTAGGTAACACCGCCAAGTAGTAGGTAACACCAGGTAGTAGGTGATACCACCAGGTAGTAGGTAACACCGCCAGGTAGTAGGTGACACCACCAGGTAGTAGGTGACACCACCAGGTAGTAGGTGACACCACCAGGTAGTAGGTAACACCGCCAAGTAGTAGGCTACACCACCAGGTAGTAGGTTACACCACCAGGTAGTAGGTGACACCACCAGGTAGTAGGTTACACCACCAGGTAGTAGGTGACACCACCAGGTAGTAGGTGACACCACCAGGGTAGTAGATAACACCACCAGGTATTTAGGTTACACCACCAGGTAGTAGGTACACCCCCAGGTAGTAGGTTACACCACCAGGTAGTAGGTGACACCACCAGGTAGTAGGTGACACCACCAGGTAGTAGATAACACCACCAGGTAGTAGGTTACACCACCAGGTAGTAGGTGACACCACCAGGTAGTAGGTGACACCACCAGGTAGTAGATAACACCACCAGGTAGTAGGTTACACCACCAGGTATTAGGTGACACCACCAGGTAGTAGGTGACACCACCAGGTAGTAGGTGACATCACCAGGTAGTAGGTGACACCACCAGGTAGTAGATAACACCACCAGGTAGTAGGTTACACCACCAGGTAGTAAGTGACACCACCAGGTAGTAGGTGACACCACCAGGTAGTAGGTGACACCACCAGGTAGTAGGTTACACCACCAGGTAGTAGGTGACACCACCAGGTAGTAGGTGACACCACCAGGTAGTAGGTGACACCACCAGGTAGTAGGTTACACCACCAGGTAGTAGGTTACACCACCAGGTAGTAGGTTACACCACCAGGTAGTAGGTTACACCACCAGGGTAGTAGGTGACACCACCAGGTAGTAGGTGACACCACCAGGTAGTAGGTGACACCACCAGGTAGTAGGTGACACCACCAGGTAGTAGGTGACACCACCAGGTAGTAGGTGAAAACCACCAGGTAGTAGGTGACACCACCAGGTAGTAGGTTACACCACCAGGTAGTAGGTGACACCACCAGGTAGTAGGTGACACCACCAGGTAGTAGGTGACACCACCAGGTAGTAGGTGACACCACCAGGTAGTAGGTGACACCACCAGGTAGTAGATAACACCACCAGGTAGTAGGTGACACCACCAGGTAGTAGGTGACACCACCAGGTAGTAGGTGACACCACCAGGTAGTAGATAACACCACCAGGTAGTTAGGTGACACCACCGGTAGTAGGTGTCACCACCAGGTATAGATAACACCACCAGGTAGTAGGTGACACCACCAGGTAGTAGATAACACCACCAGGTAGTAGGTGACACCACCAGGTAGTAGGTGACACCACCAGGTAGTAGGTGACACCACCAGGTAGTAGGTGACACCACCGGGTAGTAGGTGACACCCACCAGGTAGTAGGTGACACCACCAGGTAGTAGGTTACACCACCAGGTAGTAGGTGACCCCAAACCAGGTAGTAGGTGACACCACCAGGTAGTAGGTGACACCACCAGGTAGTAGGTGACACCACCAGGTAGTAGGTGACACCACCAGGTAGTAGATAACACCACCAGGTAGTAGGTGACACCACCAGGTAGTAGATAACACCACCGGGTAGTAGGTGACACCACCAGGTAGTAGGTGAAAACCACCGGGTAGTAGGTGACACCACAGGTAGTAGGTTACACCACCAGGTAGTAGGTGACACCCCCGGGTAGTAGGTGACACCACCAGGTAGTAGGTGACACCACCAGGTAGTAGGTGACACCACCAGGTAGTAGATAACACCACCAGGTAGTAGGTGACACCACCAGGTAGTAGGTGACACCACCAGGTAGTAGATAACACCACCAGGTAGTAGATAACACCACCAGGTAGTAGGTGACCCCACCAGGTAGTAGGTGACACCCCCGGGGTAGTAGGTGACACCACCAGGTAGTAGGTGACACCACCAGGTAGTGGGTTTGAAAACCACCAGGTAGTGGGTGACACCACCAGGTAGTAGATAACACCACCAGGTAGTAGGTGACACCACCAGGTAGTAGGTGACACCACCAGGTAGTAGGTGACACCACCAGGTAGTAGGTGACACCACCAGGTAGTAGGTGACACCACCAGGTAGTAGGTGACACCACCAGGTAGTAGGTGACACCACCAGGTAGTAGGTGACACCACCAGGTAGATAACAGTTACTGCAATAGAGGGAAATGTTGCAAAATGTAAAAAAAAAAATGTACATGTGTGTGTGTGTGTATGTATGTATGTATGTATGTATGTATGTATGTATGTATGTGTGTATTAGGATGCCTTCTGTTTTATTCTTTACTCAGACACCTAGATAATACATGATAGTTTTTCATCTAAAACTCTAAATAAAAGTATTGAAGATAGTTGTCAGGAGATAGTCTCAGTGTGAACTTCAAGTCCTCTGCTATCTGTGATTTTCATGTACTCTGGTGTACTCTTATATAGTCCAGGGAGAAAGTCAATGTCCATTTTGTTTTTTGTGTGACCATCCAAATCGTTCAAGGCTGACCTTCAGTGATTGTTTTGGCCGGGGGATCTGTGTGGTCACTACACGCCTAACTTCACTAGCTGGCCACTGTGTAGGAAATGGGTGATAACGGGTGATTGTAACCAGTGATCGACGCTAACGGATGCTTGTAATGGATGACTGACTGTAACGGGTGACTGTGAAAGGATAATGAAGTTAAGGGGGGATATGTAGTAAGCTGACTGTTGACGGTAATGGGTGAGTGACTGTTACTGTTTTACATTTACAAAGTCATTATCAACTACCACCAGAAAAAAAACCTTAACACTTCTCTGGATAAGACATAATTATTTTGTAACCTTCACCTGGTATGCTCCACCAAGACTACTGTGTCAACATAACATGCTCCACCAAGACTACTGTGTCAACATAACATGCTCCACCAAGACTACTGTGTCAACATAACATGCTCCACCAAGACTACTGTGTCAACATAACATGCTCCACCAAGACTACTGTGTCAACATAACATGCTCCACCAAGACTACTGTGTCAACATAACATGCTCCACCAAGACTACTGTGTCAACATAACATGCTCCACCAAGACTACTGTGTCAACATGCTCCACCAAGACTACTGTATCCACATAACATTCTCCACCAAGACTACTGTGTCAACATAACATTCTCCACCAAGACTACTGTGTCAACATAACATTCTCCACCAAGACTACTGTGTCAACATAACATTCTCCACCAAGACTACTGTGTCAACATAACATTCTCCAAGACTACTGTATCAACATAACATTCTCCACCAAGACTACTGTGTCAACATAACATTCTCCACCAAGACTACTGTGTCAACATAACATGCTCCACCAAGACTACTGTGTCAACATAACATGCTCCACCAAGACTACTGTATCAACATAACATTCTCCACCAAGACTACTGTATCAACATAACATTCTCCACCAAGACTATTGTGTCTACATAACATTCTCCACCAAGACTACTGTATCAACATAACATTCTCCACCAAGACTATTGTGTCTACATAACATTCTCCACCAAGACTACTGTATCAACATAACATTCTCCACCAAGACTACTGTATCAACATAACATTCTCCACCAAGACTATTGTGTCTACATAACATTCTCCACCAAGACTACTGTGTCAACATAACATTCTCCACCAAGACTACTGTATCAACATAACATTCTCCACCAAGACTACTGTATCAACATAACATTCTGCACCAAGACCATTGTGTCTACATAACATTCTCCACCAAGACTGGCGTTTCCACATAAGGAATGACGAACTTGAAGCGTACCATATGAGTATACGAACTCACTGGGCGTTTAAAACAGTACCAGGTAAGCCACACATGTCCAGAGGCTCGTTAGTTCCCACCAAATGTGGCAAAGGTGACACACAAACCCATGAAATATATCTATGAAGTCAGGTGATCGCCTTAAGAGGATATTTGTTTACTCTGAGTTTAATTCCAGAAACAGCTGTGCTTATGTACAAACACAATTAGCACTTAACCCACCAAGGTTTCCAGCTGTTGAGATATATATATATATAATATATATATATAATATATATATATATATATATATATATAAATACACACAGAGTAGCGACCAGTGAAGAGGCGGGGCCAGGAGCTGTGAATCGACCCCTCAACCCAACTGGGTGAGTACACACACACACACACATACACACACACACACACACACACACACACACCACACACACACACACCACACACACACACACACACACACACACACACACACACACACACACACACACACACATTGGAGTATGGAGCACCAGTTTGGAACCAACGCCTAGCCAAGCACATAAGGAAACTAGAGAAGGTGCAAAGGTTTGCAACAAGACTAGTCCCAGAGCTAAGGGGTATGTCCTGCGAGGAGAGGTTAAGGGAAATCGACCTGACGACATTGGAGGACAGGAGAGATAGGGGGGACGTGATAATGACATATAAAACACTGAGAGGAATTGACAAGGTGGACAGAGACAGGATGTTCCAGAGATGGGACACAGGAACAAGGGATCACAATTGAAAGTTGAAGACTCACAGGCATGTTAGGAAGTATTTCTTCAGCCACAGAGTTGCCAGGAAGTTGAATAGTCTAGGAAGTGATGTAGTGGAGGCAGCATCCATACATAGATTTAAGAAGAGGTATAATAAAGCTCATGGAGCAGGAAGAGTGACCTAGTAGTGACCAGTAAAGAGGCGGGGACAGGAGCTGTGAATCGACCCCTGCGACCAAAACTAGGTGAGTACGTACACACACACACACACACACACACACACACACACACACACACGAGAAGAATACACAATGAAGGAAAGTTGAAGAAACTGAAATTGACGGCGTTGGCGGAGAGGAGGTACAGGGGAGACATGATTATGACATACGAAATGAAACTAAGAATTGATGGGAGTAGATTGAAATAGACCAGGGATGAGGGAACCGGTGACATAAGTGAAACGTAAAGACAAGTATAATTCATAGGATTGTTAGGAAGAACGTTAATGTAAGAGGGTGGAAATATTTGTGTGTGGTAGTAGCAGAGACAAACTCCCTACACAGGTTGAAGAGTAGGTATGATTGTTCCAAGGGATCATAAACATGTAATTCTGATTAATGTAGCTTAACATATACATATGTACGTCACATTGTTGTATTATGTATATTCACTGGTGGTGTGGGTGAACTTATAGAGGTGCAACACTATCGTAAATAACGTATTGGCTACATCTAGATTTCTCGTTGTAAAATTTATTGTTAACGGGAAAAAAGTTGGTAACGCATAATCAAGTTAAGTCTAAATTAAGACAAAATTATTTTAGAAAGAAAACAGTTAGTGTTTTCTTGATGTTATTGATGAAGTGTTCAGTGTGGGTTGTATATGAACGGTATATAATACCGACAACATGTGCAACGTCTGGGTATCTTTATTGTAGATGTTTCTCCATCCAGTGACTTTATTAATACAATAAAATGACATATTGTGAAGAATATAGAAGTATATAGTAAAGATGAGGTAATGAGTCCCTCAGCCTTGGAGTTGAAATATACCGTAGAGTGATCTTCACCACCTCCAACACTGACGGACTCGTTACCTCATCTTAGTATATAGTTCTATATTCTTCACATTATGTCCTTGTATTGATAAAGCCACTGAATGGTGAAACGTCTACAAATTAAAATACCCAGATGTTGTACATGTGTCTTAATTCTTCATCTTCAGGATGGGTTACCTGGACTCATCGGCACTCTGCTGCCCGGTCTCGAACCAGGCAGGGTACGGGTACCATAATAACCGAGGCACCCTAAATGGACCAGGTCATCACTAGCCCAGAAATGGAAGACAACTCTTTACTTGACGATTTGGGTCCGTCTTGAACCATTATCAAGTCGTGAGTTTATAATAGTCGAAGACCGTAAAGTCTAAAGATTTATGTGCAGCTTGTGGGTTTGTTGTTAAGTGCAGTGATGGCCAGAGGGAAACGTGAGCTGAGGTAATGAGACGGTGTAGCAGTGACTTGCAGTGACTGTCACCCTCATACTCTCTAGAACACTTCGTAAACTCACCTTTTGTGACTGTCACCTTTCGCACTACAACAGTTACTATAGTCTCACTTTACAAGTTGTAAATATAACTCACTACCATCTGTCCATCATCTGCCTGTAAGGTTTCCTAAATTAATCAAGATATCCAGTCATCAGTATCTTGTTTATAAGATATTTATAATGGTGGTTGGAGGTGGTAGTGAGAGCAGGTGGTGCTAGTGGTGTAGTGAACATCAGGTACCCTGAGGCGGTTCCCAGGGGGAAGCAGCCAGTGAGAACTGTGGTGCCTACCACACTTCCCACACTACTCCCACCTACACCCACAGTGTATTTACCCCGAGGAGGGTGTATATCTCTGTGACAATACACTAGAAATTTAATTTAGTCAGTATTTTACGGAATATTCTTGGTGTAATGGTGAACTACAGCCTTAATGAGCCAGGTGTAGTGAACTACAGCCTTAATGAACCAGGTGTAGTGGTGAACTACAGCCTTAATGAGCCAGGTGTAGTAGTGAATTTCAGCCTTAATGAACCAGGTGTAGTAGTGAATTTCAGCCTTAATGAACCAGGTATAGTGGTGAACTACAGCCTTAATGAGCCAGGTGTAGTGATGAACTACAGCCTTAATGAACCAGGTGTAGTGGTGAACTACAGCCTTAATGAACCAGGTGTAGTAGTGAATTTCAGCCTTAATGAACCAGGTATAGTGGTGAACTACAGCCTTAATGAGCCAGGTGCAGTGAACTACAGCCTTAATGAACCAGGTGTAGTGGTGAACTACAGCCTTAATGAACCAGGTATAGTGGTGAACTACAGCCTTAATGAACCAGGTATAGTGGTGAACTACAGCCTTAATGAACCAGGTATAGTGGTGAACTACAGCCTTAATGAACCAGGTATAGTGGTGAACTACAGCCTTAATGAACCAGGTATATGGTGAACTACAGCCTTAATGAACCAGGTATAGTGGTGAACTACAGCCTTAATGAACCAGGTATAGTGGTGAACTACAGCCTTAATGAGCTCACGGTGTCTACCCGTCAACAACAATCCACCAATGAATGATGAAAGCTGACAATGTTTCTGCACTTGCTAGACCAGGAATGGTTCAACAACAGCAGCAGCAGCTAAAACAGCTACGTCAAAAAACAACGAATAGCAACAAAAGTAGAAGAAACAATATAACCAGTAATATCATCAGTAGCAACAGCATCAGCAGCGGCTGCACCAGAAGCAGCAAACAACAGCAACAATAACAGTAAAAGCAGCAAAATCAACTGCAGCATTAGTAGTAACGAAGGTGGCATTAGCGTGGTAATAAGATACTCAGAAGAACATAAACGGAATTACCAACACCAGAGACAAGGTAACGTAGAAATTTAAAAACACAGATGAGTTACAGATGCGGTAATAGGTATGTCAAAGCGCACATGCTACTGAATCATCTGCAAGAAGAAATCTGTAAGAAAACCCACACACACACAGTGAACTACACTTAAGTAAACAGAAGAAAACAACGCGAGTTAAGCATGGATTTCATATCAGAGGTCCCCATGATTATAATATAATCATATCAGATGTAACTCTGCCACCAAGATGTAACATTCCCCCTTCCATGGCAGGGTCACAAGGTCAAGGTCAGAGCTAAGTGGCAGTGCTCTGATATAAGAGCTCTCACAAGAAGCAACTCTGACAACTGCCTCCACGTTCATTAACAGCCACAGATGAACCACGCTTCAGCAGCTTGTAATGTCTTGATTGTTACTCTTGCAGGTTCTCACACACACACACACACACACACACACACACACACACACACACACACACACACACACACACACACACACACACACACACACACACACACACACATACACACACACACACACACATACACACACAAACATACACAAAAGGATCAGGAGGTGGTACTTGAATGTACATAGAGTCAACAAAGAAAGGAAAGTTACGAAAGAGAGAGTAAAAGAGAAAAAACCCTGATAATACTATAGATTTTACAGAGACGAATCTCTCAGGAATATTAACAATTGTAATATTCCCAGTTATAGAAACAGGTTTTGCACACGTCATGTTTACTCTTAGATACATGTTCCTTTATGGTAAGACAAGTACAGTACAAGGTTAATGACGATAGGAGCCTTCTCGTCTTATACAGGATTGATCTAAGCTAATATTTAAGGTTGGCAAACATATTTAAGGTTGCAGAGATCTTTCCGTTCCTAAATTCAAACCAAAATTATTGTGAATGCCTAAAATATTTTAAATCTTTCTTCTCTGAGCAGCAGTGAAAGCAACAGGTGCTGTAGGCATTGTGAACCACGACCCCGATGAAAGTAGGGGTAATAATAGCTGTCTCACTTGTGGGACATAGTGGTCTGTGATGGGTCACTTGTGGGACATAGTGGTCTGTGATGGATCACTTGTGGGACATAGTGGTCTGTGATGGATCACTTGTGGGACATAGTGGTCTGTGATGGATCACTTGTGGGACATAGTGGTCTGTGATGGATCACTTGTGGGACATAGTGGTCTGTGATGGGTCACTTGTGGGACATAGTGGTCTGTGATGGATCACTTGTGGAACATAGTGGTCTGTGATGGGTCACTTGTGGGACATAGTGGTCTGTGATGGATCACTTGTGGGACATAGTGGTTTGTGATGGATCACTTGTGGGACATAGTGGTCTGTGATGGATCACTTGTGGGACATAGTGGTCTGTGATGGATCACTTGTGGGACATAGTGGTCTGTGATGGATCACTTGTGGGACATAATGACACATCAAACTTAGAAGTGGATGGGTTACAGCAGCAGAAGACCACACTGGGGTCGATCAGAAGACTACACTGGGGTCAATCAGAAGACCACACTGAGGTCCATGCCTGTCAGCTAAGAACAGGACACTGAGGCTACAGTGGCCAGAGGCTCACAAAACCTTGACAGTTGAAAATAGAAAAAAATGTGGCCGTCTGTGTAGCATAGAGGCATAGACAGGTGTTCTGTGCCACAGCCTTAATAAGTTACCAGAGTTATCAAGGCTGAGAAACTTAACAATTATTATCAAGGCCGAGGGACTGACAACCTTAAATTACCTTAAACAGTGTACAAGTAACAAGTTACTGAGAGCTAGAAGCATGCCAGTCGTGCTGCAACATGCAGTGAGATACGACTTTGCAACGGGAGGCTAATGATGCAAGATTATATGTGAGGTCAACTGCACTGATTAAACCAATCGTTTTACTTTTGAATTATACCAAGAACGAGGGCGAGGAGAAGGTTCCCCTAGTTTAAAATGCCAACGCTTTTCTTGCCGAATAAGGCAAGCAAAAATTTGTGTATGCAATAATTTTGTAAAAATCATTGCGAAAAAATATATTTCATTGTGTTTATTATTAAATTATTGTAAACTTATCTAAAATATATTTAGTTGGATTAAGCTAAATTAAATTGCGCTTGTTATATTAACATAATTGAAAAATATATCTTTAAACGTATAAGAGAATATTTTAGAAAGGACTTAATATTAAACGAGTTCTTGCTAATTGAATAGTTTTACCTATTTGGCATGACATTATATATATATATATATATATATAATATATATATATATATATATATATATATATATATATATATATATATATATATTACCTAGCCTTTTCAAGACTTTTATCTCTTAGTCTCGGAGATGAATAACAAAGAGAGAGAGAAAAGGGGAAGACGGAGATAGAACAAAGAACTTGGTGATGACTAACATCACACGATTGTGGTGATACATGCATATTACTTATCGTCTGTGAGAGAACATAGTGAAGAGAGTTGGTTAAGAGGCAAGACCAGGAGCTCAGACTCAACCCTCCCATCCGTAAATCGTTATACACACAGAGTGAAAGGAAATCCCTCATTCCAGCAACACACTTTTATCACAGTTTAGTCCTTATGTAGACTACACTCTTCTAGGCACTAGTATTAGTTCACATTCTTAATTCACACCTGTCTCTTCTTTATATTAAGTAGTTTACATGGTGTAGTTGTCATGGTATACTACTGGGTTTATATTGTGTAGTTGTCATGGTATACAACTGGGTTTATATTGTGTAGTTGTCATGGTATACTACTGGGTTTATATTGTGTAGTTGTCATGGTATACAACTGGGTTTATATTGTGTAGTTGTCATGGTATACTACTGGGTTTATATTGTGTAGTTGTCATGGTATACAACTGGGTTTATATTGTGTAGTTGTCATGGTATACTACTGGTTATATTGTGTAGTTGTCATGGTATACTACTGGGTTATATTGTGTAGTTGTCATGGTATACTACTGGGTTTATATTGTGTAGTTGTCATGGTATACAACTGGGTTTATATTGTGTAGTTGTCATGGTATACAACTGGGTTTATATTGTGTAGTTGTCATGGTATACAACTGGGTTTATATTGTGTAGTTGTCATGGTATACAACTGGGTTTATATTGTGTAGTTGTCATGGTATACAACTGGGTTTATATTGTGTAGTTGTCATGGTATACAACTGGGTTTATATTGTGTAGTTGTCATGGTATACTACTGGGTTTATATTGTTTAGTTGTCATGGTATACTACTGGGTTTATATTGTTTAGTTGTCATGGTATACTACTGGGTTTATATTGTGTAGTTGTCATGGTATACTACTGGGTTTATATTGTTTAGTTGTCATGGTATACTACTGGGTTTATATTGTTTAGTTGTCATGGTATACTACTGGGTTTATATTGTGTAGTTGTCATGGTATACTACTGGGTTTATATTGTTTAGTTGTCATGGTATACATACCTCATTTTTTATACCTTGTCTTCCACAGTTTTGTGTGTGATGTGTGTATAGATAGATGTGAGAGAGAAATGAGGAGGCTGGGGTAGTTATGTTTAGAGACTTCACCAGGTGGTAGATAGTGATCAACACTGATACTTCATCTACCTGTCTCTCCTGGGATGCTGCACTGCTACAGTATTAACCTGCTCTTATAACCACCACTCATGTTCACTTTAAACTTTTACCAAACGTATAGACCTATGAATATATACACACACGTTTCTCCTACACAGGAGACTTCTTTGATCGAATAAGGTGTCTAAATATGGAGACAGCCAACGTTTCGAGAATATACATTCCTAACTGTTAAACGTGTGTTTTACCTATTTATCGATATTGCATACCAATGGTACAATGATACTTTCTCTATGTAGTTGTCGGGGTCTGTTCTCAGCTCCTGGCCCCGCCTCTCCGTTGGTTACGAACCTTAGCACCTGTGTTACAAGATTGTCCCATAAGTTCAGACTTTTTATACGTGAAGATTGATACAGTTTGTGTTACACTTACCTGGCGAGGCAGATACCTTTCATTTATCTTATCTATTGTGTCTTACTACGTTTTTTTCTACAATATTTAGGGCAGTCCAAAGACTTGTATGGTTTATCTCCCACACAGAAACATATGCCTGCATATGCACATGTATACATGCGCTCACAGAAACATATGCCTGCATATGCACATGTATACATGCGCTCACAGAAACATATGCCTGCATATGCACATGTATACATGCGCTCACAGAAACATATGCCTGCATATGCCCATGTATGCATGCGCTCACAGAAACATATGCCTGCATATGCACATGTATACATGCGCTCACAGAAACATATGCCTGCATATGCCCATGTATGCATGCGCTCACAGAAACATATGCCTGCATATGCACATGTATACATGCGCTCACAGAAACATATGCCTGCATATGCACATGTATACATGCGCTCACAGAAACATATGCCTGCATATGCACATGTATACATGCGCTCACAGAAACATATGCCTGCATATGCACATGTATACATGCGCTCACAGAAACATATGCCTGCATATGCACATGTATACATGCGCTCACAGAAACATATGCCTGCATATGCACATGTATACATGCGCTCACAGAAACATATGCCTGCATATGCACATGTATACATGCGCTCACAAGAAACATATGCCTGCATATGCACATGTATACATGCGCTCACAGAAACATATGCCTGCATATGCACATGTATGCATGCGCTCACAGAAACATATGCCTGCATATGCACATGTATACATGCGCTCACAGAAACATATGCCTGCATATGCACATGTATGCATGCGCTCACAGAAACATATGCCTGCACATGCACATGTATACATGCGCTCACAGAAACATATGCCTGCACATGCACATGTATACATGCGCTCACAGAAACATATGCCTGCATATGCACATGTATGCATGCGCTCACAGAAACATATGCCTGCACATGCACATGTATGCATGCGCTCACAGAAACATATGCCTGCACATGCACATGTATACATGCG
>NC_069458.1:20571521-20574021 GCF_026875155.1 Cherax quadricarinatus | reverse complement strand
ACTTGACAGTGTATGTACTGTGTCTGCTGAAGACTTGACAGTGTATGTACTGTGTCTGCTGAAGACTTGACAGTGTATGTACTGTGTCTGCTGAAGACTTGACAGTGTATGTATTGTGTCTGCTGAAGACTTGACAGTGTATGTACTGTGTCTGCTGAAGACTTGACAGTGTATGTACTGTGTCTGCTGAAGACTTGACAGTGTATGTACTGTGTCTGCTGAAGACTTGACAGTGTATGTACTGTGTCTGCTGAAGACTTGACAGTGTATGTACTGTCTGCTGAAGACTTGACAGTGTATATATTGTGTCTCCTGAAGACTTGACAGTGTATATATTGTGTCTGCTGAAGACTTGACAGTGTATATATTGTGTCTGCTGAAGACTTGACGGTATATATATTGTGTCTGCTGAAGACTTGACAGTGTATATATTGTGTCTGCTGAAGACTTGACAGTGTATATATTGTGTCTGCTGAAGACTTGACAGTATATATATTGTGTCTGACTTGACAGTATATATATTGTGTCTGACTTGACAGTATATATACTGTGTCTGCTGAAGCGTTATTGAATACGGTAACGTCGTTGTGTGTTAAGTGTTGTGGCAGCGTTGTTGACTTGATACTAAGACATTAATTGAATCATTATATCGTTGTATTGCCATGTTATGTTCATTGGCTGTAGGGGGGGGGGGGGGGGGGGAGGTTTAAGAGGCACGTAAGTATCCCTGTCTTCTTATAATCTACCTTGTCCATAATTACTATCACATTTTCGGTGTCTGTTTCGTAAGGTGAGGTCCAGGACCTTTCCTTAATTCATGGTATAACTTCAATCTTTGTGAACGGGGAACTTACATGCCTCTTAAGTGGGATATGGAGGGAAGAATGGGGTGGTGGAAGGAGAGGGGGAATGAGTAGTGGTGGGGAAGAGTTCTTATTATATTCACGGGAAAGCTCTGAATCTGTAAGGGGTCATGTAGCACCTGGAGAATGGGAGGTAATGAGTGTTGATCCGGATCTCTTAACTGGCTTTCAAGAACCCCCATTTGATGGAAAAGGGTGAAACAGGTTGGCTGTCGGGGGGTGGGGGGGAAATGGGGTTGCCATCTGTCCATATGTCAGTCATCAAGGATAACCAGCTAGAAAGGGCTTTATCCTCCCCTGCCCCTACCCCTAACCCTTCCCCTCCCTTTCCGCTCGGCACTGTACGGGGGGGGGGCGAGTACAGAGTGAATGACTTGGCCACCATTCATAAAAGTGAAACGTATGTGTACACACACACACACACACACACACACCAGTGTGTGTGAAGGGGCGGGGCCAGGAGCTGTGACAGTATATATATTGTGTCTGACTTGACAGTATATATACTGTGTCTGCTGAAGCGTTATTGAATACGGTAACGTCGTTGTGTGTTAAGTGTTGTGGCAGCGTTGTTGACTTGATACTAAGACATTAATTGAATCATTATATCGTTGTATTGCCATGTTATGTTCATTGGCTGTAGTGGGGGGGGGGAGGGGAGGTTTAAGAGGCACGTAAGTATCCCTGTCTTCTTATAATCTACCTTGTCCATAATTACTATCACATTTTCGGTGTCTGTTTCGTAAGGTGAGGTCCAGGACCTTTCCTTAATTCATGGTATAACTTCAATCTTTGTGAACGGGGGAACTTACATGCCTCTTAAGTGGGATATGGGAGGGAAGAATGGGGTGGAAGGAGAGGGGAATGAGTAGTGGTGGGGAAGAGTTCTTATTATATTCACGGGAAAGCTCTGAATCTGTAAGGGGTCATGTAGCACCTGGAGAATGGGAGGTAATGAGTGTTGATCCGGATCTCTTAACTGGCTTTCAAGAACCCCCATTTGATGGAAAAGGGGTGAAACAGGTTGGCTGTCGGGGTGGGGGGGGAAATGGGGTTGCCATCTGTCCATATGTCAGTCATCAAGGATAACCAGCTAGAAAGGGCTTTATCCTCCCCTGCCCCTACCCCTAACCCATCCCCTCCCTTTCCGCTCGGCACTGTACGGGGGGGGGGCGAGTACAGAGTGAATGACTTGGCCACCATTCATAAAAGTGAAACGTATGTGTACACACACACACACACACACACACACCAGTGTGTGTGAAGGGGCGGGGCCAGGAGCTGTGAATCGACCCCTGCAACCACAACTAGGTGAGTGTACACACACAGTGATAGAGATAAACTCAGTACACAGCTGCAAGCATATATATGATAAGGCCCAAGAGGCCAGAAATTAGAGAAGTCTAGGACTAGGAGCAAGTACACACAGAATAAGAGTGAATAATTAACCATACATGGAGGTACTTTGAGCTCTTATTAAAGGTCACCAGTGTGGTGGTATTGTCTTGGTGGCCCTGGGTAGTGCCAAATATGTTAGTGACCACCAGTGCCAAGGCCGGGAGAGTGCCATCGTCAGGTGAATGGCAGTAAGTCACAAATGGCTGTGTACTCACCTAGTTGTGTGTGCAGGGCACCTT
>NC_069458.1:20561521-20569021 GCF_026875155.1 Cherax quadricarinatus | reverse complement strand
ACAGTACTGGAGGTGGGAAGTACAGTACCTGCACTCTGAAGGATGGGTGGGGATGTTACAGTACTGGAGGTGGGAAGTACAGTACCTGCACTCTGAACGATGGGTGGGGATGTTACAGTACTGGAGGTGGAAAGTACAGTACCTGCACTCTGAAGGATGGGTGGGGATGTTACAGTACTGGAGGTGGGAAGTACAGTACCTACACTCTGAAGGATGGGTGGGGATGTTACAGTACTGGAGGTGGGAAGTACAGTACCTGCACTCTTAAGGATGGGTGGGGATGTTACAGTACTGGAGGTGGGAAGTACAGTACCTGCACTCTGAAGGATGAGTGGGGATGTTACAGTACTGGAGGTGAGAAGTACAGTACCTGCACTCTGAAGGATGGGTGGGGATGTTACAGTACTGGAGGTGGGAAGTACAGTACCTGCACTCTGAAGGATGTGTGGGGATGTTAGTCCTGGAGGTGGGAAGTACAGTACCTACACTCTGAAGAATGGGTGGTGATTTTACTGTACTGGAGGTGGGAAGTACAGTACCTGCACTCTGAAGGATGGGTGAGGAGGTTACAGTACAATACCTGCACTCTGAAGGATGAGTGGGGATGTTACAGTACTGGAGGTGGGAAGTACAATACCTGCACTCTGAAGGATGGGTGGAGATGTTACAGTCCTGGAGGTGAGAAGTACAGTACCTGCACTCTGAAGGATGGGTGGGTATGTTACAGTACTGGAGGTGGGAAGTACAGTACCTACACTCTGAAGGATGGGTGGGGATGTTAGTCCTGGAGGTGGGAAGTACAGTACCTACACTCTGAAGGATGGGTGGTGATGTTACAGTACTGGAGGTGGGAAGTACAGTACCTGCACTCTTAAGGATGGGTGGGGATGTTACAGTACTGGAGGTGGGAAGTACAGTACCTGCACTCTGAAGGATGAGTGGGGATGTTACAGTACTGGAGGTGGGAAGTACGGTACCTGCACTCTGAAGGATGAGTGGGGATGTTACAGTACTGGAGGTGGGAAGTACAGTACCTGCACTCTGAAGGATGAGTGGGGATGTTACAGTACTGGAGGTGGGAAGTACAGTACCTGCACTCTGAAGGATGAGTGGGGATGTTACAGTACTGGAGGTGGGAAGTACAATACCTGCACTCTGAAGGATGTGTGGTGATGTTACAGTACTGGAGGTGGGAAGTACAGTACCTGCACTCTGAAGGATGAGTGGGGATGTTACAGTACTGGAGGTGGGAAGTACAGTACCTGCACTCTGAAGGATGGGTGGTGATGTTACAGTACTGGAGGTGGGAAGTACAGTACCTGCACTCTGAAGAATGGGTGGTGATGTTACAGTACTGGAGGTGGGAAGTACAGTACCTGCACTCTGAAGGATGGGTGAAGATGTTACAGTACTGGAGGTGGGAAGTACAGTACCTGCACTCTGAAGGATGGGTGGTGATGTTACAGTACTGGAGGTGGGAAGTACAGTACCTGCACTCTTAAGGATGGGTGGGGATGTTACAGTACTGGAGGTGGGAAGTACAGTACCTGCACTCTGAAGGATGAGTGGGGATGTTACAGTACTGGAGGTGGGAAGTACGGTACCTGCACTCTGAAGGATGAGTGGGGATGTTACAGTACTGGAGGTGGGAAGTACAGTACCTGCACTCTGAAGGATGAGTGGGGATGTTACAGTACTGGAGGTGGGAAGTACAGTACCTGCACTCTGAAGGATGAGTGGGGATGTTACAGTACTGGAGGTGGGAAGTACAATACCTGCACTCTGAAGGATGTGTGGTGATGTTACAGTACTGGAGGTGGGAAGTACAGTACCTGCACTCTGAAGGATGAGTGGGGATGTTACAGTACTGGAGGTGGGAAGTACAGTACCTGCACTCTGAAGGATGGGTGGTGATGTTACAGTACTGGAGGTGGGAAGTACAGTACCTGCACTCTGAAGAATGGGTGGTGATGTTACAGTACTGGAGGTGGGAAGTACAGTACCTGCACTCTGAAGGATGGGTGAAGATGTTACAGTACTGGAGGTGGGAAGTACAGTACCTGCACTCTGAAGGATGGGTGGTGATGTTACAGTACTGGAGGTGGGAAGTACAGTACCTGCACTCTGAAGGATGGGTGGTGATGTTACAGTACTGGAGGTGGGAAGTACAGTACCTGCACTGTACCTGTTATGATGAACACTGGTATAACCGCCTCACACTGGTCTACTAGGCCAGGTATAGAAGGCCGACAGTGGTGCTGACATTGGCCCACCATGGTTGACCTCCTTCACCTACTTCTTCCCTAATATTTACCTTACTTTTAAGCCCTCAACTTCCCCGCCCTCTCTCCCTCTCTCCCTCTCTCTCTCTCTTCTCTCTCTCATCTCTCTCTCTCTCTCTCTCTCTCTCTCTCTCTCTCTCTCTCTCTCTCTCCTCTCTCTCTCTCTCTCTCTCTCCCTCCCTCCCTCCGTTTCCCAGCCTTT
Source organism: Cherax quadricarinatus (assembly GCF_026875155.1). Lineage (NCBI taxonomy): Eukaryota > Metazoa > Arthropoda > Malacostraca > Decapoda > Parastacidae > Cherax > Cherax quadricarinatus. The sequence continues at coordinate 20,566,537 of NC_069458.1, read as the reverse complement.
CATGCTCCCTCCCCTCTCGTGAGTCTTCTTACGTCACTTGACAGTAAGAACATAAGAAAGGAGGAACACTGTATCAGGCCTGTTGGCCCATACTAGGCAGGTCCTTTACAATTCATCCCAATAACAAACATTTGACCAACCCAACTTTCAATGCCACCCAAGAAACAAGCTCCGATGTGCAAGTCCCACTCAAATCCAACCCCTCCCACTCATGTACTTATCCAACCTAAATTTGAAACTACCCAAAGTCCTAGCCTCAATAACCCAACTAGGTAGACTGTTCCACTCATCAACTAGACATAAGAACATAAGAATGTAGGAACACTGCAGAAGGCCTACTGGCCCATACGTGGCAGGTCCTTATCAAAACGACCTCTACCTAAAGCTACCCATGAAATAACTCCCGTACCCCATGACACCAATCAAACCCAGCTCGGGAGTGTCCATAACCCTACCAAGTATAAGTTGGTTTAGAAAGACACGTAAGCAAACACTATAACATATTTATTAGAAAACGTTTCGGTCCTGGGACCTTGATCACTTCTAACCAGATAACCTGATAACCTGACCTGATCAGGTTGGATCATTGGCTTAAGCCGGTGGGAGACTTGGACCTGCCTCACGTGGGCGAGCAGGCCTATTGCAGTGTTCCTTCTTTCTTATATTCTTAGAATGAAACTCATGACGTTTCGGTCCGACTTGCACCAGTAACTAGTTAGAAACGTCATCAGTTTCGTTCTCCTATATACGGGTTATTTGTGTATTGTTCCAGTCATGGTATTGTGCCTTTTACTTCTTTTGTCTCTTGTGTACATATCCTTTCCTTAACCTTGTGTTTTTCTTTCACTTCCACCTTCCTCAGACCCTCCCTCAAACTTTCTCTCTCTCTCTCTCTCTCTCTCTCTCTCTCTCTCTCTCTCTCTCTCTCTCTCTCTCTCTCTCTCTCTCTCTCTCTCTCTCTCTCTCTCTCTCTCTCTCCCACAAAATCCTCCTTTCCTCCCAATTTTCTAAATATTTCTCAAGTGCTGATGAATGACGTGACAGTACTAGTGAGTGAGTAATGAATGACAAAATAAATTAAGAGAATGAGAGAATGAACAAGTGAGGGAAGAAATGAATGAATGAGTATAAGAATGGATGGGTGAGTAAGATCTGGTCATTACTGAAAGTGAAATTGGGGAGGTCAGTACTCCCCCTCCCTGCAACCCATCTATCCTCTCCCTCTTTCCCCCACTCCTCTCCCCAATCCCTCAACCCCTGCCCCTCCATCTCTGTACCTCCAACTCCTCTCCTTCCTCACCACATTTCTTGAGGCTAAGTCACCTACTGTAGAATATATACACAAAGAGGTGTATGTCTCTCAGTTTATATACCAAGAAATATATCTCAGTGTACATACACAGAGAAGTGTATGACTTTCAGTTTATATACACTGAATTTAATGCGTATTTTAGGTAATAAATTTTTCTTGGCAGGTAGTGTACAGGTGACATGCAGCCTTAATGATCCTCGTGTAGTAGATACACTTCAAACCCCCCATTAACTCACCAACTGTACTGTGGTGCTGGAATATGACTGAGGTGGTCAGTCCCTCTGCTTTGAAGTAATTTTGAGGTGATCAGTCCCTCAGAAGTGAGCAAGTAATTTTAAGGCGGTCAGTCTCTCAGCCTTGTTGAGTGTTGACCACCAGAGTCTTCATAAATGTCAGTGATACCAACATATATATATATATATATATATATATATATATATATATATATATATATATATATATATATTATAATATATATATATGCAAGGAATTCGCAAGAGCAGGCGAAATATACACAAACACTGATCCTTGATCCACGGCAGCAAGCCATCTGGCTGCCTTGGATCAAAGTCTAGCGCAAGCTGGACTCCAAGGTATTGGTCCAGTGTGGGTAGATTGGTAAAGCACTGCGTACCTTGTTCCAAGGTTCGTAGGTTCGAGTCTCCTTCAGCCAGAGATCAGTGTTGATATATATATATTATATATATATATATATATATATATATATATATATATATATATTATTATAACACACACACAACACACACACACACACACACACACCACACACACACACACACACACACACACACACACACACACACACACACACACACACACACACATATATTAACATATAGGGAAGTACCACCTCTATAACTGGACTAGGGAGCCTCATCCTCAGAGAAGACAATAAACGTACCTCAGGGAAAACTCAAGGTTCTCCCCGGAGCCGTTTCTTCTACCACCTCCTATATTTTATATTCTATAGGAAAATTTATTAATAGACAGAATATATTTACAGAAAACAAACATGAATACAGTGATACAATATATTAAAGATTATGAATTTCCTCCAGCTCCTCCGAAACCGGAGAGAGAGAGAGAGAAAGAGCCTATTGATATCAGGAATTTAGTATTTTTCAAGGTTTTTGTCCAGTGTTCTGGAACTGCACAGTTCTTGTGTGTTGTATATTATATATGTAATGATGGGGAAGCGCTAAGCTAGTAAAGGCTATACAGCATCAGGGAAATAGGGGGTTAATCATGTTTGATCTGAGGAAGGAGAGTGTAGCTCCAGTCTCTTGGATCAAGAGACCTTCAGCATCAAGGCAGCTCTTTGAAAGAGTTTGCTAACAGCAACCACGTCGTGTGTGTGTGTGTGTGTGTGTGTGTGTGTGTGTGTGTGTGTGTGTGTGTGTGTGTGTGTGTGTGTGTGTGTGTGTGTGTGTGTGTCAGCGTCAGCAGTTAGTGGTCACCAGCCCTCAGGCTTCCTGCCTCAGGCAGACTTTCTGCTCAGTCACAAACCTGTCTGCTTGATTGACTTCCTTTCTGCCACCTTGTGTGTGTGTGTGTGTGCGTATTTACCAATTTGTGTTTACAGGGGTCGAGATTTAGCTCCTGGTCCCGTCTCCTAGATCGCTTACTGGTTTCTGGCCTCTTCGGCATTATCGTGCCTAATCTTCAAACTGTGTGTTGACGTGTTGTGATTGACAGGGGGCTCATGCGTGTGTTCCACTTGTGTGGTGTCGTTGTTTCATAATCTCTCAGCATCATCTTATTGGCCCACATTAATGACTGTTTCATGACACTTGTCTTGATATTTCATTCTCAAACAACACCAAGCTAGAGTCACCTCTCTCTTCCATACTAGTGATTGTTGTGACATCTTCCATACTAGTGATTGTTGTGACATCTTCCATACTAGTGAATGTTGTGACATCTTCCATACTAGTGATTGTTGTGACATCTTCCATACTAGTGATTGTTGTGACATCTTAGATACTAGTGATTGTTGTGACATCTTCCATACTAGTGATTGTTGTGACATCTTCCATACTAGTGATTGTTGTGACATCTTCCATACTAGGGAATGTTGTGACATCTTCCATACTAGTGATTGTTGTGACATCTTCCATACTAGTGATTGTTGTGACATCTTCCATACTAGTGATTGTTGTGACATCTTCCATACTAGTGATTGTTGTGACATCTTCCATACTAGTGATTATGACATCTTCCATACTAGTGATTGTTGTGACATCTTCCATACTAGTGAATGTTGTGACATCTTCCATACTAGTGATTGTTGTGACACCTTCCATACTAGTGATTGTTATGACATCTTCCATACTAGTGAATGTTGTGACATCTTCCATACTAGTGATTGTTGTAGTATCTTCCACTCTAGTGATTGTTGTGACATCTTCCATACTAGTGAATGTTGTGACATCTTCCATACTAGTGAATGTTGTGACATCTTCCATACTAGTGAATGTTGTGACATCTTCCATACTAGTGAATGTTGTGACATCTTCCGTACTAGTGATTGTTGTGACATCTTCCATACTAGTGAATATTGTGACATCTTCCATACTAGTGATTGTTGTGACATCTTGCATACTAGTGATTGTTGCGACATCTTCCATACTAGTGATTGTTGTAGTATCTTCCATACTAGTGATTGTTGTATCTTTCATACTAGTGATCGTTGTAGTATCTTCCATACTAGTGATCGTTGTAGTATCCATACTGGTGATTGTTGTGAAATCTTCCATACTAGTGATTGTTGTGACATCTTCCATACTAGTGACTGTTGTAGTATCTTCCATACTAGTGATTGTTGTAGTTTCTTCCATACTAGTGATTGTTGTAGTATCCATACTAGTGATTGTTGTGACATCTTCCATACTAGTGATTGTTGTGACATCTTCCATACTAGTGATTGTTGTAGTATCTTCCATACTAGTGATTGTTGTATCCATACTAGTGATTGTTGTGACATCTTCCATACTAGTGATTGTTGTTACATCTTCCATACTAGTGATTGTTGTAGTATCTTCCATACTAGTGATTGTTGTTACATCTTCCATACTAGTGATTGTTGTATCTTCCATACTAGTGATTGTTGTGACATCTTCCATACTAGTGATTGTTGTAGTATCTTCCATACTAGTGATTGTTGTTACATCTTCCATACTAGTGATTGTTGTAGTATCTTCCATACTAGTGATTGTTGTGACATCTTCCATACTAGTGATTGTTGTGACATCTTCCATACTAGTGATTGTTGTTACATCTTCCATACTAGTGATTGTTGTATCTTCCATACTAGTGATTGTTGTTACATCTTCCATACTAGTGATTGTTGTATCTTCCATACTAGTGATTGTTGTGACATCTTCCATACTAGTGATTGTTGTAGTATCTTCCATACTAGTGATTGTTGTTACATCTTCCATACTAGTGATTGTTGTAGTATCTTCCATACTAGTGATTGTTGTGACATCTTCCATACTAGTGATTGTTGTGACATCTTCCATACTAGTGATTGTTGTTACATCTTCCATACTAGTGATTGTTGTATCTTCCATACTAGCACTCAAATAATGCATGACGGTCTTTAATCTAGGTAGCAGTAGATAGTTCTTGTCAGCAGATATTGTGGACGTCCAGGTACTATGCTCTCTCTCCCTTGTACTTTT
>NC_069458.1:20506521-20556521 GCF_026875155.1 Cherax quadricarinatus | reverse complement strand
AAGTCAGTGACCCCTCTTTGAAGCACTCACTCAGGACGGAACCTTCTCTACTCAGTTTCGATTAGACCTAGGGAACAGGCAGACAGTCAGGCCGGGCTCCACCACGAATATCTGTACACCTTTATAACTGTTTCAACAGTTATATTCTTCCAGCTTACTTCCCAGTCGTGAACCCCGAGATCTATTGTGTTGAAGGTTCTAGTTATCCAACTTATAATTGTCCTTCAGTTGTGATGGTAACATTGTTGTGATAGTTGATAGTACCTGACCTGACCACCAAGTATCATAGACTATCTGGATGATATTAACTCTCCTACAATAATAATAATAAAATCAAAGGGTTATAATTATAACCGTAAGTTTTAAAAGGTTGTAGGGGTAAGCCAGCGGAAGGCTTCGGTCAGATGACCAAAAACTCCAGCTGTGGGTCATCATATGACTAAGACCCGCGTCAGGAAACACTTGTCTTGTTTCCTGCCAAACCTTAAATAATAATAATAAGTTCCGCTTGGAATTATGTGTATGATGGGTCTAGTGTCACGTTCCTCGGATCAAAGATAATGAGCTCCCATTTTCCAAGTGTTGACCACTGTGAGTTTACCGCTTCTCAGATGTTAGTGGGTGAGAGATAGAAGTGTGGGAAATAATTGAGATGGTGATTGCTAGTGGTGTGGGAAGTGGGGCAGTGTGACGTGTGACCACCCTAACGTGACACATGTGACGTGACAAGTGCATGTCATAAGAGGTGTGACATGACAGGTGTCTGTATAACCCCGTGTGGGTTATATACAGCGCCTAGTGAATGATAGGTAATGAGGTTTGATCTGAGGAAGGGGAGGAGAGTTCCATAAAGGAAGCTTATAGATTGTAATAAAGTAAATCACAGAATAAGTTGGCGCCACGCTAGTTCTCTCAGTTTGCAATATTGTTGTCACGAGTTTGTGAGTCATGTAATAACCTGTGTCATATATACTGTAAGCTACCAACTTCTTTCTTCTTCTTTAACTTTAGAAGTGCTGCTCCTTCTTACACTCGGGAAGTGCTGCTCCTTCTTACACTCAGGAAGTGCTGCTCCTTCTTACACTCAGGAAGTGCTGCTCCTCTACCTGGGAAGTGCTGCTCCTTCTACACTCAGGAAGGCTGCTCCTTCTTACACTCAGGAAGTGCTGCTCCTTCTTACACTCAGGAAGTGCTGCTCCTTCTTACACTCAGGAAGTGCTGCTCCTTCTTACACTCGGGAAGTGCTGCTCCTTCTTAACTCGGAAGTGCTGCCCTTCTTACACTCGGAAGTGCTGCTCCTTCTTACACTCAGGAAGTGCTGCTCCTTCTTACACTCGGGAAGTGCTGCTCCTTCTTACACTCAGGAAGTGCTGCTCCTTCTTACACTCAGGAAGTGCTGCTCCTTCTTACACTCGGGAAGTGCTGCTCCTTCTTACACTCGGGAAGTGCTGCTCCTTCTTACACTCAGGAAGTGCTGCTCCTTCTTACACTCAGGAAGTGCTGCTCCTTCTTACACTCGGGAAGTGCTGCTCCTTCTTACACTCAGGAAGTGCTGCTCCTTCTTACACTCGGGAAGTGCTGCTCCTTCTTACACTCAGGAAGTGCTGCTCCTTCTTACACTCAGGAAGTGCTGCTCCTTCTTACACTCGGAAGTGCTGCTCCTTCTTACACTCGGGAAGTGCTGCTCCTTCTTACACTCGGAAGTGCTGCTCCTTCTTACACTCAGGAAGTGCTGCTCCTTCTTACACTCAGGAAGTGCTGCTCCTTCTTACACTCGGGAAGTGCTGCTCCTTCTTACACTCAGGAAGTGCTGCTCCTTCTTACACTCAGGAAGTGCTGCTCCTTCTTACACTCAGGAAGTGCTGCTCCTTCTTACACTCAGGAAGTGCTGCTCCTTCTTACACTCAGGAAGTGCTGCTCCTTCTTACACTCAGGAAGTGCTGCTCCTTCTTACACTCAGGAAGTGCTGCTCCTTCTTACACTCGGGAAGTGCTGCTCCTTCTTACACTCGGGAAGTGCTGCTCCTTCTTACACTCAGGAAGTGCTGCTCCTTCTTACACTCGGGAAGTGCTGCTCCTTCTTACACTCAGGAAGTGCTGCTCCTTCTTACACTCAGGAAGTGCTGCTCCTTCTTACACTCGGGAAGTGCTGCTCCTTCTTACACTCAGGAAGTGCTGCTCCTTCTTACACTCAGGAAGTGCTGCTCCTTCTTACACTCGGGAAGTGCTGCTCCTTCTTACACTCGGGAAGTGCTGCTCCTTCTTACACTCAGGAAGTGCTGCTCCTTCTTACACTCAGGAAGTGCTGCTCCTTCTTACACTCGGGAAGTGCTGCTCCTTCTTACACTCGGGAAGTGCTGCTCCTTCTTACACTCAGGAAGTGCTGCTCCTTCTTACACTCGGGAAGTGCTGCTCCTTCTTACACTCAGGAAGTGCTGCTCCTTCTTACACTCGGGAAGTGCTGCTCCTTCTTACACTCAGGAAGTGCTGCTCCTTCTTACACTCGGAAGTGCTGCTCCTTCTTACACTCGGGAAGAGCTGCTCCTTCTTACACTCAGGAAGTGCTGCTCCTTCTTACACTCGGGAAGTGCTGCTCCTTCTTACACTCGGGAAGTGCTGCTCCTTCTTACACTCGGGAAGTGCTGCTCCTTCTTACACTCAGGAAGTGCTGCTCCTTCTTACACTCGGGAAGTGCTGCTCCTTCTTACACTCGGGAAGTGCTGCTCCTTCTTACACTCAGGAAGTGCTGCTCCTTCTTACACTCGGGAAGTGCTGCTCCTTCTTACATCAGGAAGTGCTGCTCCTTCTTACACTCGGAAGTGCTGCTCCTTCTTACACTCGGGAAGTGCTGCTCCTTCTTACACTCAGGAAGTGCTGCTCCTTCTTACACTCGGGGAAGTGCTGCTCCTTCTTACACTCAGGAAGTGCTGCTCCTTCTTACACTCGGGAAGTGCTGCTCCTTCTTACACTCGGGAAGTGCTGCTCCTTCTTACACTCAGGAAGTGCTGCTCCTTCTTACACTCGGGAAGTGCTGCTCCTTCTTACACTCAGGAAGTGCTGCTCCTTCTTACACTCGGGAAGTGCTGCTCCTTCTTACACTCGGGAAGTGCTGCTCCTTCTTACACTCAGGAAGTGCTGCTCCTTCTTACACTCGGGAAGTGCTGCTCCTTCTTACACTCAGGAAGTGCTGCTCCTTCTTACACTCGGGAAGTGCTGCTCCTTCTTACACTCAGGAAGTGCTGCTCCTTCTTACACTCGGGAAGTGCTGCTCCTTCTTACACTCAGGAAGTGCTGCTCCTTCTTACACTCAGGAAGTGCTGCTCCTTCTTACACTCAAGAAGTGCTGCTCCTTCTTACACTCAGGAAGTGCTGCTCCTTCTTACACTCAGGAAGTGCTGCTCCTTCTTACACTCGGGAAGTGCTGCTCCTTCTTACACTCAGGAAGTGCTGCTCCTTCTTACACTCAGGAAGTGCTGCTCCTTACACTCGGGAAGTGCTGCTCCTTCTTACACTCAGGAAGTGCTGCTCCTTCTTACACTCAGGAAGTGCTGCTCCTTCTTACACTCAAGAAGTGCTGCTCCTTCTTACACTCAGGAAGTGCTGCTCCTTCTTACACTCAGGAAGTGCTGCTCCTTCTTACACTCAGGAAGTGCTGCTCCTTCTTACACTCAAGAAGTGCTGCTCCTTCTTACACTCAGGAAGTGCTGCTCCTTCTTACACTCAGGAAGTGCTGCTCCTTCTTACACTCAGGAAGTGCTGCTCCTTCTTACACTCAGGAAGTGCTGCTCCTTCTTACACTCAGGAAGTGCTGCTCCTTCTTACACTCAGGAAGTGCTGCTCCTTCTTACACTCAGGAAGTGCTGCTCCTTCTTACACTCAGGAAGTGCTGCTCCTTCTTACACTCAGGAAGTGCTGCTCCTTCTTACACTCAGGAAGTGCTGCTCCTTCTTACACTCAGGAAGTGCTGCTCCTTCTTACACTCAGGAAGTGCTGCTCCTTCTTACACTCAGGAAGTGCTGCTCCTTCTTACACTCAGGAAGTGCTGCTCCTTCTTACACTCAGGAAGTGCTGCTCCTTCTTACACTCGGGAAGTGCTGCTCCTTCTTACACTCAGGAAGTGCTGCTCCTTCTTACACTCAGGAAGTGCTGCTCCTTCTTACACTCAGGAAGTGCTGCTCCTTCTACACTCAGGAAGTGCTGCTCCTTCTTACACTCGGGAAGTGCTGCTCCTTCTTACACTCGGGAAGTGCTGCTCCTTCTTACACTCAGGAAGTGCTGCTCCTTCTTACACTCGGGAAGTGCTGCTCCTTCTTACACTCGGGAAGTGCTGCTCCTTCTTACACTCAGGAAGTGCTGCTCCTTCCTACACTCAGGAAGTGCTGCTCCTTCTTACACTCGGGAAGTGCTGCTCCTTCTTACACTCAGGAAGTGCTGCTCCTTCTTACACTCAGGAAGTGCTGCTCCTTCTTACACTCGGAAGTGCTGCTCCTTCTTACACTCGGGAAGTGCTGCTCCTTCTTACACTCAGGAAGTGCTGCTCCTTCTTACACTCAGGAAGTGCTGCTCCTTCTTACACTCGGGAAGTGCTGCTCCTTCTTACACTCAGGAAGTGCTGCTCCTTCTTACACTCGGGAAGTGCTGCTCCTTCTTACACTCAGGAAGTGCTGCTCCTTCTTACACTCAGGAAGTGCTGCTCCTTCTTACACTCGGGAAGTGCTGCTCCTTCTTACACTCGGGAAGTGCTGCTCCTTCTTACACTCGGGAAGTGCTGCTCCTTCTTACACTCAGGAAGTGCTGCTCCTTCTTACACTCAGGAAGTGCTGCTCCTTCTTACACTCGGGAAGTGCTGCTCCTTCTTACATTCAGGAAGTGCTGCTCCTTCTTACACTCAGGAAGTGCTGCTCCTTCTTACACTCAGGAAGTGCTGCTCCTTCTTACACTCAGGAAGTGCTGCTCCTTCTTACACTCAGGAAGTGCTGCTCCTTCTTACACTCAGGAAGTGCTGCTCCTTCTTACACTCAGGAAGTGCTGCTCCTTCTTACACTCGGGAAGTGCTGCTCCTTCTTACACTCGGGAAGTGCTGCTCCTTCTTACACTCAGGAAGTGCTGCTCCTTCTTACACTCGGGAAGTGCTGCTCCTTCTTACACTCAGGAAGTGCTGCTCCTTCTTACACTCAGGAAGTGCTGCTCCTTCTTACACTCGGGAAGTGCTGCTCCTTCTTACACTCAGGAAGTGCTGCTCCTTCTTACACTCGGAAGTGCTGCTCCTTCTTACACTCGGGAAGTGCTGCTCCTTCTTACACTCGGGAAGTGCTGCTCCTTCTTACACTCAGGAAGTGCTGCTCCTTCTTACACTCAGGAAGTGCTGCTCCTTCTTACACTCGGGAAGTGCTGCTCCTTCTTACACTCAGGAAGTGCTGCTCCTTCTTACACTCGGGAAGTGCTGCTCCTTCTTACACTCAGGAAGTGCTGCTCCTTCTTACACTCGGAAGTGCTGCTCCTTCTTACACTCAGGAAGTGCTGCTCCTTCTTACACTCGGGAAGTGCTGCTCCTTCTTACACTCGGGAAGAGCTGCTCCTTCTTACACTCAGGAAGTGCTGCTCCTTCTTACACTCGGGAAGTGCTGCTCCTTCTTACACTCGGGAAGTGCTGCTCCTTCTTACACTCGGGAAGTGCTGCTCCTTCTTACACTCAGGAAGTGCTGCTCCTTCTTACACTCGGGAAGTGCTGCTCCTTCTTACACTCGGGAAGTGCTGCTCCTTCTTACACTCAGGAAGTGCTGCTCCTTCTTACACTCGGGAAGTGCTGCTCCTTCTTACACTCAGGAAGTGCTGCTCCTTCTTACACTCGGGAAGTGCTGCTCCTTCTTACACTCGGGAAGTGCTGCTCCTTCTTACACTCAGGAAGTGCTGCTCCTTCTTACACTCGGGAAGTGCTGCTCCTTCTTACACTCAGGAAGTGCTGCTCCTTCTTACACTCGGGAAGTGCTGCTCCTTCTTACACTCGGGAAGTGCTGCTCCTTCTTACACTCAGGAAGTGCTGCTCCTTCTTACACTCGGGAAGTGCTGCTCCTTCTTACACTCAGGAAGTGCTGCTCCTTCTTACACTCGGGAAGTGCTGCTCCTTCTTACACTCGGGAAGTGCTGCTCCTTCTTACACTCAGGAAGTGCTGCTCCTTCTTACACTCGGAAGTGCTGCTCCTTCTTACACTCAGGAAGTGCTGCTCCTTCTTACACTCGGGAAGTGCTGCTCCTTCTTACACTCAGGAAGTGCTGCTCCTTCTTACACTCGGGAAGTGCTGCTCCTTCTTACACTCAGGAAGTGCTGCTCCTTCTTACACTCAGGAAGTGCTGCTCCTTCTTACACTCAAGAAGTGCTGCTCCTTCTTACACTCAGGAAGTGCTGCTCCTTCTTACACTCAGGAAGTGCTGCTCCTTCTTACACTCGGGAAGTGCTGCTCCTTCTTACACTCAGGAAGTGCTGCTCCTTCTTACACTCAGGAAGTGCTGCTCCTTCTTACACTCGGGAAGTGCTGCTCCTTCTTACACTCAGGAAGTGCTGCTCCTTCTTACACTCAGGAAGTGCTGCTCCTTCTTACACTCAAGAAGTGCTGCTCCTTCTTACACTCAGGAAGTGCTGCTCCTTCTTACACTCAGGAAGTGCTGCTCCTTCTTACACTCAGGAAGTGCTGCTCCTTCTTACACTCAAGAAGTGCTGCTCCTTCTTACACTCAGGAAGTGCTGCTCCTTCTTACACTCAGGAAGTGCTGCTCCTTCTTACACTCAGGAAGTGCTGCTCCTTCTTACACTCAGGAAGTGCTGCTCCTTCTTACACTCAGGAAGTGCTGCTCCTTCTTACACTCAGGAAGTGCTGCTCCTTACACTCAGGAAGTGCTGCTCCTTCTTACACTCAGGAAGTGCTGCTCCTTCTTACACTCAGGAAGTGCTGCTCCTTCTTACACTCAGGAAGTGCTGCTCCTTCATACACTCAGGAAGTGCTGCTCCTTCTTACACTCAGGAAGTGCTGCTCCTTCTTACACTCAGGAAGTGCTCTTTCTCCATCTTATCTTCAAGAAGAAATTTATAATGCTTCTTTCTTGCTGCCAGCACCTCACTTCTTTCTTGCTGCCAGCACCTCACTTCTTTCTTGCTGCCAGCACCTCACTTCTTTCTTGCTGCCAGCACCTCACTTCTTTCTTGCTGCCAGCAGCTCACTTCTTTCTTGCTGCCAGCACCTCACTTCTTTCTTGCTGCCAGCAGCTCACTTCTTTCTTGCTGCCAGCAGCTCACTTCTTTCTTGCTGCCAGCAGCTCACTTCTTTCTTGCTGCCAGCACCTCACTGCGCTACTATGCTGCCTCAGCCATGTATCTTGAGAGATGGTAATTCCCAGGTGATAGTAACTGCAGCTCTGCTGGGAGATGTAATTCCCAGGTGATAGTAACTGCAGCTCTGCTGGGAGATGTAATTCTCAGATGATAGTAACTGCAGCTCTGCTGGAAGATGTAATTCCCAGGTGATAGTAACTGCAGCTCTGCTGGGAGATGTAATTCCCAGGTGATAGTAACTGCAGCTCTGCTGGGAGATGTAATTCTCAGGTGATAGTAACTGCAGCTCTGCTGGAAGATGTAATTCCCAGGTGATAGTAACTGCAGCTCTGTTGGAAGATGTAATTCCCAGGTAATAGTAACTGCAGCTCTGCTGGGAGATGTAATTCCCAGGTGATAGTAACTGCAGCTCTGCTGGGAGATGTAATTCTCAGGTGATAGTAACTGCAGCTCTGCTGGAAGATGTAATTCCCAAGTGATAGTAACTGCAGCTCTGCTGGAAGATGTAATTCCCAGGTAATAGTAACTGCAGCTCTGCTGGGAGATGTAATTCTCAGGTGATAGTAACTGCAGCTCTGCTGGAAGATGTAATTCCCAGGTGATAGTAACTGCAGCTCTGCTGGGAGATGTAATTCCCAGGTGATAGTAACTGCAGCTCTGCTGGGAGATGTAATTCCCAGGTGATAGTAACTGCAGCTCTGCTGGAAGATGTAATTCTCAGGTGATAGTAACTGCAGCTCTGCTGGAAGATGTAATTCCCAGGTGATAGTAACTGCAGCTCTGCTGGGAGATGTAATTCCCAGGTGATAGTAACTGCAGCTCTGCTGGGAGATGTAATTCCCAGGTGATAGTAACTGCAGCTCTGCTGGAAGATGTAATTCCCAGGTGATAGTAACTGAAGCTCTGCTGGAAGATGTAATTCCCAGGTGATAGTAACAGAAGCTCTGCTGGAAGATGCAATTCCCAGGTGATAGTAACAGAAGCTCTGCTGGAAGATGCAATTCCCAGGTGATAGTAACAGAAGCTCTGCTGGAAGGAAACCTTTGAAGCTGTCACAGCTGATGAACCTTTAATGGAAGATTTCACGATATCCTCAATGTTTTACTGAAGTCTCCTAGCTCAGACTGACACTGCTGAAGTCTCCCAGCTCAGACTGACACTGCTGAAGTCTCCCAGCTCAGACTGACACTGCTGAAGTCTCCCAGCTCAGACTGACACTGCTGAAGTCTCCCAGCTCAGACTGACACATTTCAACACTATGTATGTGACTCATCCTGTGTGATACAATATGACAGATATATATATTATATTTTTTCCCACTGTGTAACTATCATATAGAGAACTGTAGCAGCACAGTGCTGGTGTTCCCACTGTGTAACTATATAGAATAGTGTAGCAGCGCAGTGCTGGTGTTCCCACTACGTAATTATCACATAAAATAGTGTAGTAACACACTGCTGGTGTTCCCACTGTGCAACTGTCACATAGAATAGCGTAGTAACACACTGCTGGTGTTCCCACTGTGTAACTATCACATAGAATAGTGTAGTAACACACTGCTGGTGTTCCCACTGTGTAACTGTCAAATAGAATAGTGTAGTAACACACTGCTGGTGTTCTCACTGTGTAACTGTCACATAGAATAGTGTAGTAACACACTGCTGGTGTTCCCACTGTGTAACTATCACATAGAATAGTGTAGTAACACTGCTGGTGTTCCCACTGTGTAACTGTCACATAGAATAGTGTAGTAACACACTGCTGGTGTTCTCACTGTGTAACTGTCACATAGAATAGTGTAGTAACACACTGCTGGTGTTCCCACTGTGTAACTGTCATATCGAATAGTGTAGTAACACACTGCTGGTGTTCCCACTGTGTAACTGTCACATAGAATAGTGTAGTAACACACTGCTGGTGTTCCCATTCTGTAACTGTCACATAGAATAGTGTAGTAACACACTGCTGGTGTTCCCACTGTGTAACTATCATATAGAAAAGTGTAGCAGCGCAGTACTGGTGTTCCCACTGTGTAACTATCATATAGAATAGTGTAGCAGCACAGTGCTGGTGTTCCCACTGTGTAACTATCATATAGAAAATTGTAGCAGCACAGTGCTGGTGTTCCCACTGTGTAACTATCATATAGAATAGTGTAGCAGCGCAGTGCTGGTGTTCCCACTACGTAATTATCACATAAAATAGTGTAGTAACACACTGCTGGTGTTCCCACTGTGTAACTGTCACATAGAGTAGTGTAGTAACACACTGCTGGTGTTCCCACTGTGCAACTGTCACATAGAATAGTGTAGTAACACACTGCTGGTGTTCCCACTGTTTAACTATCACATAGAATAGTGTAGTAACACACTGCTGGTGTTCCCACTGTGTAACTGTCACATAGAATAGTGTAGTAACACACTGCTGGTTTTCCCACTGTGTAACTGTCACATAGAATAGTGTAGTAACACACTGCTGGTGTTCCCATTGTGTAACTGTCACATAGAATAGTGTAGTAACACACTGCTGGTGTTCCCACTGTGTAACTGTCACATAGAATAGTGTAGTAACACACTGCTGGTGTTCCCACTGTGTAACTATCACATAGAATAGTGTAGTAACACACTGCTGGTGTTCCCACTGTGTAACTGTCACATAGAATAGTGTAGTAACACACTGCTGGTGTTCTCACTGTGTAACTATCACATAGAATAGTGTAGTAACACACTGCTGGTGTTCCCACTGTGTAACTGTCACATAGAATAGTGTAGTAACACACTGCTGGTATTTCCTCTTTTGGTGGATATAAAAGGGGAGCCTCCCCTCCCTTTACTCCCATAATGTTTACACTACACACCTCCCCCATCACCCCTCCCCATCCCCCCATCCTTCCACTCTTGACCACTGTTCATAATTAACAAACAACATTGTCCTCTGTTGTTAACATTGTATACAGTGCAAGTGTCAATGACCTCATTCTCCTCACTCATTATATTGTTTCATTCTACCTCTCTCTTGATGCTGCTCATATTATTAGGTATACCCAGAGTTATACCTTTTATTATGTATCCCCGAAGTTGTACCTATTAGGTATCCTTCATGTTATACCATTTATTAGGCATCTCCGAAGTTGTACCTTTTATTAGATTTTTCTTAAGTTGTACCTATTATTAGGTAGCCATGGAGTTATACCTATTATTAGGTATCCATGAAGTTATATCTATTATTAAGTATCCCCTGAGTTATACCTTCAATCAGTAGCCTGATTGTTTTTCTTGTTGATAGGCTCTTGTTGCTAACTTGAGCATGCCTCGTCCGATCGGCTTAACTGCTGCAGGTTGGTGTAGTGTAACTGTGGTAAGGTTGCTGCCAGTGCTGGCGTCTTAACTGCTGCATGATTGTGTAGTGTAACTGTGGTAAGGTTGCTGCCAGTGCTGGCGTCTTAACTGCTGCAGGTTGGTGTAGTGTAACTGTGGTAAGGTTGCTGCCAGTGCTGGCGTCTTAACTGCTGCAGGTTGGTGTAGTGTAACTGTGGTAAGGTTGCTGCCAGTGCTGGCGTGTTACCATACCTTCTGCTCAATGTTATTTACAATGTTTTACATCTTCGCCGAACTTTTTCCAATTGATAACTTGAGAAAGCCTCTTCTGATTGACCTGACATTTTCAACATTGGTTTATCCAGGTAAGGAGGAGGAGGTGAGATTGTTACTGAAGAAGGGGGGGTAGATTGTTTACATGAAGAACGGGGGCGAGATTGTTCGAAGAATGGGGGTGAGCTTTCTGAAGAAGGGGTGAATTGTTACTGAAGAAGGGGGGGTGAGATTGTTACTGAAGAAGGGGGGGTGAGATTGTTACTGAAGAATGGGGGGTGAGATTGTTACTGAAGAAGGGGGGTGAGATTGTTACTGAAGAATGGGGGGTGAGATTGTTACTGAAGAAGGGGGGGTGAGATTGTTACTGAAGAAGGGGGGGTGAGATTGTTACTGAAGAAGGGGGGTGAGATTGTTACTGAAGGGGGGGTGAGATTGTTACTGAAGAATGGGGGGTGAGATTGTTACTGAAGAATGGGGGGTGAGATTGTTACTGAAGAAGGAGGGGTGAGATTGTTACTGAAGAATGGGGGGTGAGATTGTTACTGAAGGGGAGGGTGAGATTGTTACTGAAGAAGGGGGGTGAGATTGTTACTGAAGAAGAGGAGGGTGAGATTGTTACTGAAGAATGGGGGTGAGATTGTTACTGAAGAAGGGGGGTGAGATTGTTACTGAGAGGGGGGGTGAGATTGTTACTGAAGAAGGGGGGGTGAGATTGTTACTGAAGAAGGGGGGTGAGATTGTTACTGAAGAATGGGGGGTGAGATTGTTACTGAAGAATGGGGGTGAGATTGTTACTGAAGAAGGGGGGGTAAGATTGTTACTGAAGAAGGGGGGGTGAGACTGTTATTGAAGAAGGGGGGTGAGATTGTTACTGAAGAAGGGGGGTGAGATTGTTACTGAAGAAGGGGGGGTGAGATTGTTACTGAAGAAGGGGAGGGTGAGATTGTTACTGAAGAAGGGTGAGATTGTTACTGAAGAAGGGGGGTGAGATTGTTACTGAAGAAGGGGAGGGTGAGATTGTTACTGAAGAAGGGGAGAGGGTGAGATTGTTACTGAAGAAGGGGAGGGGTGAGATTGTTACTGAAGAAGGGGGTGAGATTGTTACTGAAAAGGGGGGGTGAGATTGTTACTGAAGAAGGGGGGGTGAGATTGTTACTGAAGAAGGGGGGTGAGATTGTTACTGAAGAAGGGGGGTGAGATTGTTACTGAAGAAGGGGGTGAGATTGTTACTGGAGAAGGGGGGTGAGATTGTTACTGAAGAAGGGGGGTGAGATTATTACTGAAGTAGGGGGGGTGAGATTGTTACTGAAGAAGGGTGAGATTGTTACTGGAAGAAGGGGAGGGTGAGATTGTTACTGAAGAAGGGGAGGGTGAGATTGTTACTGAAGAAGGGGAGGGTGAGATTGTTACTGAATAAGGGTGAGATTGTTACTGAAGAAGGGGGGGGAGATTGTTACTGAAGAAGGGTGAGATTGTTACTGAAGAAGGGGAGGGTGAGATTGTTACTGAAGAAGGGGAGGTGAGATTGTTACTGAAGAAGGGTGAGATTGTTACTGAAGAAGGGGGGGTGAGATTGTTACTGAAGAAGGGGAGGGTGAGATTGTTACTGAAGAAGGGTGAGATTGTTACTGAAGAAGGGGGGGTGAGATTGTTACTGAAGAAGGGGAGGGTGAGATTGTTACTGAAGAAGGGGAGGGTGAGATTGTTACTGAAGAAGGGAGAGGGTGAGATTGTTACTGAAGAAGGGGGGTGAGATTGTTACTGAATAAGGGGGGTTGAGATTGTTACTGAAGAAGGGGTGAGATTGTTACTGAAGAAGGGGGGTGAGATTGTTACTGAAGAAGGGGTGGTTGAGATTGTTACTGAAGAAGGGGGGGTGAGATTGTTACTGAAGAAGGGGGGGTTGAGGTATTGTTACTGGAGAAGGGGTGAGATTGTTACTGAAGAAGGGGGGGTGAGATTGTTACTGAAGAAGGGGGGGTGAGATTGTTACTGAAGAAGGGTGAGATTGTTACTGAAGAAGGGGGGTGTGAGATTGTTACTGAAGAAGGGGGGGTGAGATTGTTACTGAACAAGGGGGGTTGAGATTGTTACTGAAGAAGGGGGGTGAGATTGTTACTGAAGAAGGGTGAGATTGTTACTGAAGAAGGGGGGGTGAGATTGTTACTGAAGAAGGGGGGGTGAGATTGTTACTGAACAAGGGGGTTGAGATTGTTACTGAAGAAGGGGGGGTGAGATTGTTACTGAAGAAGGGTGAGATTGTTACTGAAGAAGGGGAGGGTGAGATTGTTACTGAAGAAGGGGAGGGTGAGATTGTTACTGAAGAAGGGGAGGGTGAGATTGTTACTGAATAAGGGTGAGATTGTTACTGAAGAAGGGGGGGGAGATTGTTACTGAAGAAGGGTGAGATTGTTACTGAAGAAGGGAGGGTGAGATTGTTACTGAAGAAGGGGAGGGTGAGATTGTTACTGAAGAAGGGTGAGATTGTTACTGAAGAAGGGGGGGTGAGATTGTTACTGAAGAAGGGGAGGGTGAGATTGTTACTGAAGAAGGGTGAGATTGTTACTGAAGAAGGGGGGGTGAGATTGTTACTGAAGAAGGGGAGGGTGAGATTGTTACTGAAGAAGGGGAGGGTGAGATTGTTACTGAAGAAGGGGAGAGGGTGAGATTGTTACTGAAGAAGGGGGGTGAGATTGTTACTGAATAAGGGGGGTTGAGATTGTTACTGAAGAAGGGGTGAGATTGTTACTGAAGAAGGGGGGGTGAGATTGTTACTGAAGAAGGGGGGTGAGATTGTTACTGAAGAAGGGGGGGTGAGATTGTTACTGAAGAAGGGGGGGTGAGATTGTTACTGGAGAAGGGGTGAGATTGTTACTGAAGAAGGGGGGGTGAGATTGTTACTGAAGAAGGGGGGGTTGAGATTGTTACTGAAGAAGGGTGAGATTGTTACTGAAGAAGGGGGGGTGAGATTGTTACTGAAGAAGGGGGGGTGGATTGTTACTGAACAAGGGGGGTTGAGATTGTTACTGAAGAAGGGGGGGTGAGATTGTTACTGAAGAAGGGTGAGATTGTTACTGAAGAAGGGGGGGTGAGATTGTTACTGAAGAAGGGGGGGTGAGATTGTTACTGAACAAGGGGGGTTGAGATTGTTACTGAAGAAGGGGGGGTGAGATTGTTACTGAAGAAGGGTGAGATTGTTACTGAAGAAGGGGGGGTGAGATTGTTACTGAAGAAGGGGGGGTGAGATTGTTACTGAAGGGGGGGTGAAATTGTTACTGAAGAAGGGGGGGTGAAATTGTTACTGAAGAAGGGGGGTGAGATTGGTACTGAAGAAGGGGGGGTGAGATTGTTACTGAAGAAAGGGGGGTGAGATTGTTACTGAAGAAGGGGGGGTGAGATTGTTACTGAAGAAGGGGGGGTGAGATTGTTACTGAAGAAGGGGGGTGAGATTGTACGCGCCAAATTGCCGATTTTATTTTTTAAAATGGTGAAAAATTGCTTGCCGTGAACTACCTTGAGAATGCCTCTTCGGATTGAGTTCAAACTTTAGTGGCTGATGCTACTGGTGGGCAGGATGGTACCCACTAAGTTTAATGTTTGTAAGTGAAGATTTGTAATAATGTTGGTAGAATTACCGACAATATGTAAAGTAAAAGGACATTTTATTGTGGCAACGTTTCGCTCTCCAGGAGCTTTATCAAGCCATTACAAACAATACATGGACACAGAGGGTATATATAGGCTCAGAGTGAGGTGCGATATTAGTGGTAGTAGTAGTAGTAGTAGTAATACAATATGGTAGAGCAATTAATTCGTACAAGAGTAAAAGGATATAAAAGCTATTACTTGGGTAACATAAAAATAGGTTGGACAAATATAGACTGGAAAGAGGCAGCTTGTTTCAGTGTTCACTCTCTGTGCTTTGTGTAGTATAACAGGAGAGACTACGTGATGGCAGGGTTTACTGTTTTCAGGAGGATTCTTGCTAAGACTTCAGAGATGGTGAAGCTGCCGTTGTTTTGTTTAATTGTATTCGAAACAGCGATCAGTGCTGATTCGAGGCACTTGCGTCTGCGGAAATTAGTTTCTTTGATCACTAATTGGGCGTCTCTGAATTTCATGAGATGATTGGTGGAATTTCGGTTTTGTACACCGAATAGTAATAGCTTTTATATCCTTTTACTCATGTACGAATTAATTGCTCTACCATATTGTATTACTACTACTACTACTACTACCACTAATATCGCACCTCACTCTGAGCCTATATATACCCTCTGTGTCCATGTATTGTTTGTAATGGTTTGATAAAGCTCCTGGAGAGCGAAACGTTGCCACAATAAAATGTCACATTAGTTGCACTTGTGTCCTTTTACTTTACAAAGTGAAGATTTCCTGATTTTTTAAGATAATTAGGTTGGACTGCGAGCAATAACCGGAGAATGTTTCTTCTGATAGACTTCAAACTTTCAGCAGTGGTGGGGTTTGTCCAAGTGAAGGTTCACATTGATGTTTTGCTGCGTAAGTTATAATTTGTTAATTTTATTGAACAAATTTGTTTCTTATGGTTGTGTGGTTAACATAGTCAAGGTGAGGCAGTTATCTTGTGGGTGTGTGGTTAACATAGTCAAGGTGAGGCAGTTGTCTTATGGTTGTGTGGTTAATTTGGTCAAGGTTATTAGGGTGAGGTACCTATGGTTGAGTGGTTTCATGAGTCTCTCTCTCTCTCTCTCTCTCTCTCTCTCTCTCTCTCTCTCTCTCTCTCTCTCTCTCTCTCTCTCCTCTCTCTCTCTCTCTCTCTCTCTCTCTCTCTCTCTCTCTCTTTCCTCCTTCGTCCCTCCCTCCCCCTCCTCTCTCATCTCTCTCTTTCTCAGTGTATTAGTTGATAGTATAATAAGTGTAGCTTCTGTAAAAAATGGATGAAGATTTACGTTGAGCAGATGAAGTAGACAATGCATGAGAGAGATGAATGTCATCTCAGGGAAATGAGTGTCACTGGTGTTATCTGCCATGGAATACCACCATTACGTCGCCGGACCTAACTGTTTGTGACTTCTTTCTTTGGGGGTACGTGAAGAGCACAGTTTACGTACCGCCACTACCTGCAACCCTGGAGGAGCTGAAAATTTCCATCACTGAAGCAGTTCACATGATAACACCAGATATGCTGCAGAGCGTCTGCACCGAACTGGACTATCATATCAATGTTTGCCGAGCAACCAGAGGGGCGCACATTGAGTGCCTTTAATGCTGCCCTATACCACATGAAACTGAATGAAATCCTGCATCTGAAGCTACTAACTGTGAAAGATTATTACAATAACTTTGCACGTTATACCTGTTTGAAATCAGGGAGTGTTTTTGTGGACACCCTGTATTGGTGGGTAAGTTGGTACAAGTGAAGTATGTAGGGGAGAGAGGTTGTGCGGTTAATATATTGGTGGGTAAGTGTATAGTAGAGGTGTGGTGATTATAACTGTTGTTGTGGTATGATGTAGTTCTGTTCTTTTCTGTGCTTGGTATTGTCTTCAGGGCACCACTGCATGCTCCTGTGGTCATACTGTGAGTTATATTGGTGTACTGGCTTCGTACTGTAGGTTATTATGGCGTACTGCGGTCGTACTTTGTACTGTAGGTTATTCTGGCGTACTGTGGTCGTACTAACTTCGTGCTGTGGGTTATCATGGCGTACTGTGGTCGTACTGCTTTCTACTGTGAGTTGTACTGGTGTATTGTGATACTGTGGGTTGTACCGATGTACTGTGGGTTGTACCTGTGTACTGTGGTGGTATTGTGAGTTGTACTGGGGTGGTACTGTGGGTTGTACTGTGTGGTACTTGGTACTGGGGTCACCACACTTCTATGGAATTCTCCCTGCATTTTTCACTTTCTCCTTTCTTAAGACAGGTGTGCAAGACAGTACTTTCTCCTCAGTTCTCTCACTCTTCCCTCTCTCTCCTCTCTCATTCTCTCTCTTTCTCGAGGTCATCTTTGTTTTATTAACCCACTTTTCAGAAGGTAATTTACATTAGCCTTTACTCCTACCTCCTTCCTGCCTTCCCTACCCCACTGTTCTCCCTATTTTCCCTTATTCCTATTAAGTCTTCTTCTTGCTTCTGTCCTCATATATAATCTTATCAACATCTTCTCATTTTCATACATGATATTCACATGTTCTCGTTCTCATACGTGATATTCACAACTTATTTTTCATTATATATATATATATATATATATATATATATATATATATAATATATATATATATATTATATATATATATATATTCATATATATATATATATATATATATATATATATATATATATATATATATATATATATATATATATATATATATGAATTTAAACTATGTAGGGGCATGAATGCAGGTTTATTCACTAGTAATATGTCATTAGGTTAGTCTAAGTTAGGTTAGGTTTAGGTTATGTGGGTCGTAATTAACCTGATCTAACGTAACCCTACCGAACCCATCCTAACCTAACTTGTCTTGGCCTAACCTAACTAGTACAAAACATTTTGACCCTTAATGCACTGGAAGTTAGTGTTCAAGTTGTTGAGCACTTATAAGTATAAGTTAGTGTTGAGCACTAAGAACTATCCATACACTTTGATCAACACCACGTATTGTCTCTGTGCTATCATCTGTCTTAAATCATCCATCTCTACATTTAATTCCCTGTTTACACTTTCTCACCCTGTTTCTCTTTTTCTCCCTCACATTCCCTACTCTCTGCCCTTCCCTTCCCTTCCCTTCCCTTCCCTTACACATTTTCCCTCTAATTCTTGCACTCTATTCCCTGACCCCTACCTCATACACCCCTGTTTAATGGTTTAATTGGGATATTTCTTGCATATATTAACTCTCTCCATTTTCTCTTTCATTTCACTCTGTTTCTCTTTCTCTCGCTTTCTCTCTCCCTTCCTCCCTCGTCACTCACCTTTAAACGATATCCTCACTGACACTGCTGAAGTCTCCCGGCTCAGGCTGACACTGCTGAAGTCTCCCAGCTCAGGCTGACACTGCTGAAGTCTCCCAGCTCAGGCTGACACTGCTGAAGTCTCCCAGCTCAGGCTGAGACTGCTGAAGTCTCCCAGCTCAGGCTGAATGCGACTCCGCTGGGGAACTGCGAGTCTCCCAGGTCAGGCTGACACTGCTGAAGTCTCCCAGCTCAGACTGACACTGCTGAAGTCTCCCAGCTCAGGCTGAGACTGCTGAAGTCTCCCAGCTCAGGCTGACACTGCTGAAGTCTCCCAGCTCAGGCTGACACTGCTGAAGTCTCCCAGGTCAGGCTGACACTGCTGAAGTCTCCCAGCTCAGACTGACACTGCTGAAGTCTCCCAGCTCAGGCTGACACTGCTGAAGTCTCCCAGCTCAGGCTGACACTGCTGAAGTCTCACAACTCAGGCTGACACTGCTGAGTGTGGCAGCACTGCTGGTGTTCCCACTGTGTAACAGTCACATAGAATAGCGTAGCAACACTGCTGGTGTTCCCACTGTGTAACAGTCACATAGAATAGTGTAGCAACACTGCTGGTGTTCCCACTGTGTAACAGTCACATAGAATAGTGTAGCAACACTGGTGGTGTTCCCACTGTGTAACAGTCACATAGAATAGTGTAGCAACACTACTGGTGTTCCCACTGTGTAACAGTCACATAGAATAGTGTAGCAACACTACTGGTGTTCCCACTGTGTAACAGTCACATAGAATAGTGTAGCAACACTACTGGTGTTCCCACTGTGTAACATCACATA
This sequence comes from Cherax quadricarinatus, assembly GCF_026875155.1. Lineage (NCBI taxonomy): Eukaryota > Metazoa > Arthropoda > Malacostraca > Decapoda > Parastacidae > Cherax > Cherax quadricarinatus. The sequence goes on along the minus strand of NC_069458.1, from coordinate 20,537,823 downwards.
GAATAGTGTAGCAACACTACTGGTGTTCCCACTGTGTAACAGTCACATAGAATAGTGTAGCAACACTACTGGTGTTCCCACTATGTAACTATCACACAGAATAGTGTAGCAACACTACTGGTGTTCCCACTATGTAACTATCACACAGAATAGTGTAGTAACACTACTGGTGTTCCCACTATGTAACTATCACACAGAATAGTGTAGTAACACTACTGGTGTTCCCACTATGTAACTATCACACAGAATAGTGTAGCAACACTACTGGTGTTCCCACTATGTAACTATCACACAGAATAGTGTAGCAACACTTACTGGTGTTCCCACTATGTAACTATCACATAGAATAGTGTAGCAACACTACTGGTGTTCCCACTATGTAACTATCACACAGAATAGTGTAGCAACACTACTGGTGTTCCCACTATGTAACTATCACATAGAATAGTATAGCAACACTACTGGTGTTCCCACTATGTAACTATCACATAGAATAGTGTAGCAACACTACTGGTGTTCCCACTATGTAACTATCACATAGAATAGTATAGCAACACTACTGGTGTTCCCACTATGTAACTATCACATAGAGTAGTGTAGCAACACTACTGGTGTTCCCACTATGTAACTATCACATAGAATAGTATAGCAACACTACGGGTGTTCCCCTATGTAACTATCAAAGGGAATAGTGTAGAGACACTGATGATTCCCACTTTTGAAAAATTACCTTTTTTTCTCTGTGACTTGTAGTGAGTGTGTTAGCCGGCTGTAAACCCTGGCAAATTTTACTTTCCCCTCCGCAGGGGAATACCTCCCCTTCCCACCTGGTTTAAACAGGTGGGAATCCCTCAGTTTCCCCACACTGGGTAAACATGGGGAAACCCAGCCCCACACTGGGTAAAAGGTGGGAATCCCTCAGCTTCCACACTGGGGGTTAATATGGGGGAAACCTCATTCCCACCTGGGGGTTAATTTAGTGGGGGAATACCTCAGCTTCCCCACTGGGGGTAAACTATGGGGGAATACCTCAGTTCCCAACACTGGGGGTTAAACTATGTGGAATACCTCAGCTTCCCACATGGGGTTAACTATGGGGAATCCCTCAGTTTCCCCACCCCGGGTTAACTAGTGGGGGAATACCTCAGCTTCCCACACTGGGTTAACTAGGGGGAAACCTCAGCTTTCCCACACTGGGGTTAACTAGTGTGGGAAACCTCAGTTTTCCCCCACTGGGGTTAACTAGTGGGGTGTCATTTTCCTGTATCATACATTGATGGTACCAGTTCCCACAGTTGCTGACTAAGACACACCATGAGTATATGGGTAGTTTTAGGGGTGATGTTTTTCCCAACTCTACAGGAGCTTCTTCACTAAAATTTAAAAAGGTTTCTTGTATTTTAAAGCAAGTAAAAAGAAGGGGAGAGGATATTTCAAAGTGTTCAGTCCTTATCCTTGAGGGAAGTTTTTCCAAAACCCCTTTCAGTAAAGGGTTTAAGGTACTGATCAGTTCTTAAAGATTAAGGGACTGATCGCCTTTTGATTTTCAAGGTTGGGGGACTAAACATTCAAATTACTTCAAAAATTTCGACTAAAAAAGTGTGTTGTGCAGGCGAAACTTTGATTAAAAAGATACCCAAGTGTTGCATATTCTTACTCCCTCCTGCAACTTTGTTAGGGGCAATAAAAGTGCACAAGTACAGTGTGGCGCGCGTGTACATGCGCGCGTTACTGGCGCTGTACATGCGCGTTGCAATGCAAGGTCACCTAGTGTGGCTTGGTAAACCTAAGGTTCACCCCAAATTTGTTTACACCATCAACAAAAAAACTCTCTGTAACTATTATGAAATGTGCCGCTCAACCTAATTTGTTACGCTGCACAATTTACTATTTGTGGGTTAAGGGGGGTTTGGAGGGTTAATGGTAGGGGGTGGGGGTTCGGGATTGGGGGGAAATGGGGGGGGGGAGGTGGGGGGGGGCTGGGGGTGCTGGGTGAGGCTGGTGGTGGTGGGTGAGTTTGGGGGTTGGTTTTGGTTTGGGGGGGTGGGGTTGGTGGGGTTGGTTGGTGGGGGTTTGGGTGGGTGAGGCTGGTGGTGGGGTAGGCGGTGGTGGTGGGTGAGGTGGGGTGGGGTACGGGGGTGGTGGGTGGGGCGGTGGGGGGTGGTAGGCTGGTGGGGGTGGGTGGGGCGGTGGTGGGGGGTTGGGCTGGTGGTGGGGGGTGAGGCTGGTGGTGGTAGGTTAGGCTGGTGGGGTGGGTGAGGCTGGTGGTGGGGTAGGGGGGGTTGGTGGGGGTTAGGCAGGTGGGGGGGTAGGCGGTGGGTGTGGTTTTGGGGCTGGGGGTGGTGGGTGGGTGGTGGTGGTAGGTTAGGCGGTGGGGGTGGGTGAGGCGGTGGGGGGGGTAGGTTTGTGGTGGTGGGGGTGGGGGTGGGGGGTTTCTGGTGGTGGTGGGGGGCTGTGGTGGTGGGACTGGGGTGGTAGGTTAGGCTGGTGGGGGTGGGTGGGGCTGGTGGTGTGGTTTAGCTGGTGGTGGGGGGTGAGGGGTGGTGGTGGGTTAGGCGGTGGGGGGGGTGAGGCTGGTGGGGGTGGGTTGGCTGGTGGTGGTGGTGAGGCGGTGGGGTGGGTAGGCGGTGGGGGGTGGGGAGGCTGGTGGGGGTAGGTTGGCGGGTGGGGGGGTGAGGTGGTGGTGGGGTTTTGGGTGGTGGTGGGGGTGGGCGGTGGGGTGGTTGGGCTGGTGGGGGGGTGGGTGGGTAGTGGTGGGGGTGGGGGGGGTGGTAGGTTAGGTGGTGGTGGGTGGGGGCTGGTGGTGTGGGTGAGGGTTGGGTGGTGGGTGGGGGCTGGGTGGGGGGTGAGGCTGGTGGTGTGGGTGAGGCGGTGGGGGTGGTGAGTGGGGTGGGGGAGGCTGGTGGTGGTGGGGAGGCTGGGGTGCTGGGTGGGGTGGTGGGGGTGGGTGGGCTGGTGGTGGGGGGTGGGCGGGTGGGGGTGGGTGGGGCTGGGGGGGGGTGGGGTGGGGTGGGGTGAGGGGGGGGTGGTGGGTAGGCTGGTGGTGGGGGGGTGGGGGCGGTGGTGGTGGGTGGGGGTGGGGGTGGGTGAGGCGGGTGGGGGGGGTGGGGTGGGGGTGGGGGGAGGCTGGTGGGGTGGGGAGGTGGTGGTGGTGGTGAGGTGGTGGGGGGGGGAGGCTGGTGGTGGGGTGGGCGGGTGGGGGGGGGAGGCGGTGGTGGTGGGGAGGCGGTGGTGGGGGTGGGTGGTGGTGGGGGGGGGGCGGGTGGGGTGGGTGAGGGGGTGGTGGGGGTGGGTGGTGGGGGTGGTAGGTGGGGGTGGGGTGGGCTGGTGGGTGGGTGAGGCTGGTGGGGGGGGGGGTGGGGGTGGGGTGGTGGGTGAGGTGGGGTGGGGGTGAGGCTGGGGGGTGGGTGAGGCCTGGTGGTGGGGGGAGGCGGGGGTGGGGGGAGGCTGGGGTGGGTGAGGCTGGTGGTGGGGGTGAGGCGGGTGGTGGGGGGTGGGCTGTGGTGGTGGGTAAAGGGGGTTGTGGTGGGGGGGGGGGGGGAGGTGGGGGTGGGGGGTGAGGCTGGGGGGGGGGTGGGGCTGGGGTGGGGGGGTGAGGCTGGTGGTGGTGGGTGAGGCTGGTGGGGGTGGGTGAGGCTGGGGGTGGTGGGTGTGTTCGGAGAGTGTTAAAGGGTGATATACTCCCAAAACCACCGAGGGTTCGTGATTTTATGTAAAACTAAAACTGGTGTTAGAGGTAAACTGGGTGGGGAGGGTGTGTGTGACCTGGGTGGGGAGGAGGGGAGTGATGACCTGGGTGGGGAGGAGCGAGTTGAGACCTGGGGGGGAGGATGTAGGATGACCGGGTGGGGGGGAGCGTAGTGATAACCTGGGGGGGGGAGTGTAGTGATGACCTGGGTGGGGGGACGTAGTGATAACCGGGTGGGGGGGAGTGTAGGATAACCGGGGGGGAAGTGTAGTGATAACCTGGGTGGGGAACGTAGTGAGACCTGGGGGGGGAAGGTGTAGGGTGACCTGGGGGGGGAGGAGCGAAAGTGAAAACCTGGGTGGGGGGGAGGTAGTGATGACCTGGGTGGGGAGGATGTATGATGACCTGGGTGGGGAGGAGTGTAGGAAAACCGGGGGTGGGGAGGGCGTAGGTGCCTGGGGGGGGAGGAGGTATGATGACCGGGGTGGGGGGAGGTAGTGATAACGGGTGGGGGGGAGTGTAGGATGCCGGGGGGGGAGGAGCGTAGGAAAAATGGGTGGGGGGAGGGTATGAAAACCTGGGTGGGAGGGTGTAGTGATAACCGGGGTGGGGGGGAGTGTAGTGATGACCGGGGGGGAGGAGCGTGTGTAACCTGGGGGGGAAGGAGTGTAGTGAAAACCTGGGTGGGGAGGAGGTATGATGACCTGGGGGGGGGTGTGATAACCGGGTGGGAAGGATGTAGTGATACCTGGGTGGGGAGGAGTGAGTGATGACCGGGGTGGGGGGGAAAGCTAGTGTGACCTGGGTGGGAGGAGTGTATATGCCCTGGGTGGGGGGAGCTATTTATGACGGGGTGGGGGGGTAGTAAAAACCCGGGTGGGGAGGGCTGTGAGCCGGGGGGGAGGAGCGTAGTGATGACCCTGGGTGGGGGGGGAGGTATGAGACCGGGGTGGGGAGGGGTATGATAACCTGGGTGGGAAGGAGTGTAGTGATAACCGGGGTTTGGGGGGGAGTGTAGGATGCCGGGTGGGAGGACGTAGTGATGACCGGGTGGGGGGGAGTGTAGTGATGCCCGGGGGGGGGGGAGCGTGTGATGACCTGGGGGGGGAGGAGTGTAGTGATAACCTGGGTGGGGAGGGCTATGATGCCGGGGGGGGAGGAGCGTATGATGACCGGGGTGGGGGGGATGAGTGTGACCTGGGTGGGGGGAGGGTGTGTGACCTGGGGGGGGAGGGTGTAGGATGACCTGGGGGGGGGAGGAGCGTAGTGTGCCCGGGGTGGGGGGGAGGTAGTGATCCTGGGTGGGGGGGACGTAGTGATGACCGGGGTGGGGAGGGCGTAGTGATGACCGGGTTTGGGGGAGGAGTGTAGTGATAACCTGGGTGGGGAGGAGCGTAGTGATGACCTGGGTGGGGAGGAGCGTAGTGATGACCTGGGTGGGGAGGAGTGTAGTGATGACCTGGGTGGGGAGGAGCGTAGTGATGACCTGGGTGGGGAGGAGTGTAGTGATGCCGGGTGGGGAGGAGCGTAGTGATGACCTGGGTGGGGGGGAGCGTAGTGAGTGGGTGGGGAGAGTGTTGAGACCGGGGTGGGGAGGAGCGTAGTGATGACCTGGGTGGGGAGGAGCGTAGTGAAACCTGGGTGGGGAGGAGCGTAGTGTGACCCTGGGTGGGGAGGAGCGTAGTGATGACCTGGGGGGGGAGGAGTGTAGTGATGCCCTGGGGGGAGGAGCGTGTAGACCGGGTGGGGGGAGCGTGTGATGCCTGGGTGGGGAGGAGGACTGATGACCGGGGTGGGGAGGATGTAGTGATGACCGGGGTGGGGAGGGCGTAGTGTGACCTGGGGGGGGGACCCGTATGAGCCCTGGTGGGGGGGAGCGATGATGCCTGGGTGGGAGGAGCGTAGGTGACCGGGGTGGGGGGAGCGTAGTGATAACCTGGGTGGGGGGGAGTGTATGATAACCTGGGTGGGGGGGAGTGTATGAAACCGGGTGGGGAGGAGCTAGTGATGACCGGGGTGGGGAGGACGTAGTATCCGGGGTGGGGAGGAGCGTATGATGACCTGGGTGGGAGGAGCGAGTGTGACCTGGGGGGGAGGGCGAGGATAACCGGGGTGGGGGGGAAAGTGTAGTGATACCGGGGTTGGGGGGACGTAGTGATAACCTGGGGGGGGGGAGGAGTGTATGAAACCCGGGTGGGGGGAGCGAAAGGATAACCGGGTGGGGAGGGCGTAGTGATAACCGGGTGGGGAGGAGGTATGATGAGGGGTGGGGAGGAGCGTATGATAACCTGGGGGGGGAGGAGTGTAGTGATAACCGGGTGGGGAGGGGAGTGAAAACCCGGGGTTGGGGGGAGGTAGTGAAAACCTGGGGGGGGGAGCGTAGTGAAACCGGGTGGGGAGGAGCGTAGTTAACCTGGGTGGGGAGGAGCGTAGTGATAACCTGGGTGGGGAGGAGCGTAGTGATAACCTGGGTGGGGAGGAGCGTAGTGATAACCTGGGTGGGGAGGAGCGTAGTGATACCTGGGGGGGGAGGAGCGATAAAGACCTGGGGGGGGAGGAGGTATTTGATGACCTGGGTGGGGAGGGGCTAGTGATGCCCTGGTGGGGAGGAGCGTGTGATCCCGGGGTGGGGGGGACGAGTGTGACCGGGTGGGGGGAGCGAGGAAACCGGGGTTTGGGGGGGGAGTGTGTATGACCGGGTTGGGGGAGCGTAGTGATAACCGGGGTGGGGAGGAGGTATGAAACCTGGGTGGGGGAGCGTAGGATAACCTGGGTGGGGGGAGCGTAGTAAACCGGGTGGGGAGGAGTGAGTGATGCCCTGGGTGGGGAGGGGTAGTGATAACCTGGGGGGGGAGGGGTAGTGATAACCTGGGGGGGGGAGGGCGTAGTGAAAACCGGGGTGGGGGGAGCGTAGTGAAAACCCTGGGTGGGGAGGACGAGTGATAACCGGGGTGGGGAGGAGCGTGTGATAACCTGGGGGGAGGAGCGAGTATAACCTGGGGGGGGAGGGGCGTGTGAAAACCCCTGGTGGGGAGGAGCGTAGTGATAACCTGGGTGGGGGGGGGAGTAGTATGACCGGGGGGGGAGGAGGTGTGATGACCGGGTGGGGGGGAGCTAGTGTGACCGGGGTTGGAGGAGCGTGTGATAACCCTGGGTGGGGAGGAGGGGTAGTGATAACCGGGTGGGGAGGAGCGTAGTGATAACCTGGGTGGGGAGGAGTGTAGTTGAACCTGGGTGGGGAGGTTAGTGTGACCGGGTGGGGAGGAGCGTAGTGATCCCCTGGGGGGGGAGGAGCGTATGATAACCTGGGGGGGAGGAGCGTAGTGAAAACCGGGGGGGGAGGAGTGTGTGAGACCTGGTGGGGAAGCGTATGAAACCTGGGTGGGGAGGAGCGTAGTGATGACCTGGGGGGGGGAGGAGTGTAGTGAAAACCTGGGTGGGGAGGACTGTATGATAACCGGGTGGGGAGATGTAGTGAAAACCTGGGGGGGAGGAGCGTAGGATAAACCTGGGTGGGGGAGGGTGTAGTGATGACCGGGGTGGGGAGGAGCGTAGATGCCCTGGGTGGGAGGCGTAGTTGACCTGGTTGGGGAGGAACGTAGTGAAAACCTGGGTGGGGGGGAGGTAGTGTAACCTGGGTGGGAGGACGTGTGATAACCGGGGTGGGGGGGAGTGAGTGATGACCGGGGTGGGAGGAGCGTAGTGATACCGGGTGGGGGGGGAGGTAGTGATGACCGGGGGTGGGAGGATGAGTGAAAACCCTGGGGGGGGAGGAGTGTGTGATAACCGGGGGGGGAGAGGTAGTGATAACCTGGGGGGGGAGGAGGTAGTGAAACCTGGGTGGGGAGGAGTTAGGATGACCTGGGGGGGGGAGGAGCGTAGTGAGACCTGGGGGGGAGGAGCGTAGTGATGACCTGGGTTGGGAGGGCGTGGATAACCTGGGGGGGGGGAGCGTATGATAACCGGGGGTGGGGAGGAGTGATGAAAACCCGGGTGGGGGGGAGCGTAGGATGACCGGGGTGGGGGGGATGTAGTGATGACCTGGGGGGGGGGAAAACGTAGGATGACCGGGGGGGGAGGAGTGTAGTGATGACCTGGGTGGGGGGAGTGTATATGACCTGGGTGGGGGGAGTGTAGTGATAACCGGGGTGGGGAGGAGGTTTTAAGTGTAACCTGGGGGGGGGGAGTGTAGTGATAACCTGGGTGGGGAGGAGGAGTGATGCCCTGGGTGGGGAGGAGCGTAGTGATGCCTGGGGGGAGGAGCGTAGTGAGACCTGGGTTGGGGGGGCGAATGATAACCTGGGGGGGGAGGGGGATGTAACCGGGTGGGGAGGAGTGTAGTGATGCCTGGGTGGGGGGGCGTAGTGATGACCTGGGGGAGGACGTAGTGATGACCGGGTGGGAGGAGCGTAGGTGACCTGGGTGGGGAGGAGCGTATGATGACCGGGGTTGGGGGAGCGTAGGATGACTGGGGGGAAAGGAGCGTAGTGGACCTGGGTGGGGGGGCGTGTGAGACCTGGGGGGGGGGGCGAAGTGAAAAACCTGGGTGGGGAGGAGCGTGTGATAACCTGGTGGGGAGGGCGAGTGTAACCGGGGTGGGGGGGGAGCGTAGTGAAAACTGGGGGGGGGAGCGTAGTGATGACCTGGGTGGGGAGGAGCGTAGTGATAACCTGGGTGGGGAGGAGCGTAGTGATAACCTGGGTGGGGAGGAGCGTAGTGATAACCTGGGTGGGGAGGAGCGTAGTGATAACCTGGGTGGGGAGGAGCGTATGATAACCGGGGTGGGAGGAACGTAGTGATAACCTGGTGGGGAGGGTGTATGGGCCTGGGTGGGGAGGACGTAGTGATGCCTGGGGTGGGGAGGAGCGTAGGTGCCTGGGTGGGGAAGTGGTGATGACCGGGGGGGGAGGAGCGAGTGATAACCTGGGTGGGGAGGAGTGTAGTGATGCCGGGGTGGGGGAGTGTAGTGATGACCTGGGGGGGGAGGAGTTAGTGAGGCCCTGGGGGGGGAGCGAGTGAGACTGGGGGGGGGAGTGTGTGTGACCGGGGTGGGGGGGAGTGCAGTGATGCCGGGGGGGGGGGAGTGTAGTATGACCGGGTGGGGGGAGTGTAGTGAGAACCTGGGGGGGGGAGGGTGATGAGACCTGGGGGGGGAGGAGGTAGTGATGCCCGGGGTGGGGGGGAGGTAGTGATGACCGGGGAGGGGAGGAGTGTAGTATCCTGGGGGGAGTGCCCGTGATGCCGGGTGGGGGGAGTGCATGATGACCTGGGTGGGAGGAGTGCAGTGAGACCTGGTGGGGAGGAGTGCAGTGATGCCTGGGGGGAGGAGTGCAGTGATGCCTGGGGGGGGAGGAGCGTAGTGAAAACCTGGGGTGGGGGGGAGCGAGTGAAAACCTGGGGGGGGGAGGGGTAGTGATGACCTGGGGGGGGAGGAGTGTAGTGGGACCGGGGTGGGGAGGGCGTATGATGCCTGGGGGGGGAGGGGTAGTGATGACCTGGGTGGGGGGGAGTGCAGGGTGACCGGGGTGGGGGGGAGTGCGGTGATCCCTGGGGGGGGAGGAGCTATGAAACCTGGGGGGGGAGGTGTATGATGACCTGGGGGGGGAGGAGGTAGTGATGACCTGGGGGGGGAGGAGCGTAGGTGACTTTGGGGGGGGGAGGAGCGAGTGATACCGGGGTGGGGGGGAGTGTATGAACCGGGTGGGGAGGAGCGTAGTGTGACCTGGGTGGGGGGGAGCGTAGTATGACCTGGGTGGGGAGGGCGTAGTAAACCTGGGGGGGGAGGAGCGTGGTGATAACCGGGGTGGGAGGATGTAGTGGACCTGGGTGGGGAGGAGCGAGTGTGACCTGGGGGGGGAGGGCGGTATGACCGGGGTGGGAGGAGCGAGTGAGACCTGGGGGGAGGAGCGTGTGATGACCTGGGGGGGGGGAGCGTAGTGGACCTGGGTGGGGAGGACGTAGTGCCCCGGGGTGGGGGGGAGTGTATGATGACCTTGTGGGGGGGAGTGTAGTGATGACCGGGGTGGGGAGGAGCGTAGTGATACCTGGGGGGGGAGGAGCGAGTGAAACCTGGGGGGGGAGGAGGTAGTGAGGACCTGGTGGGGAGGAGCGTAGTGATACCTGGGTGGGGGGGCGTATGATGACCTGGGGGGGAAGGGCGTAGTGATGACCGGGGTGGGGAGGAGTGTATGAGGCCCGGGGGTGGGGAGAGCATAGTGATGACCTGGGGGGGGGGACGAGTGATAACCTGGGGGGGAGGGTGAGGAGGACCGGGGGGGGGAGGAGCGTATGAGCCTGGGTGGGGAGGCGTGGGAAAACCTGGGTGGGGAGGAGTGTAGTGAGGACCGGGGGGGGGAGCGTAGTGTGACCTGGGTGGGGAGGATTGCGTGATGTGGGTGGGGGGGAGGTAGTGATAACCTGGGTGGGGAGGAGGGTATGTGACCGGGGGGGGAGGAAAGTGTAGTGAAACCCGGGGGGGGGGAGCGTTGATGACCTGGGGGGGAGGGCGTAGTGAAAACCTGGGGGGGGAGGATGTATGAGGACCTGGGTGGGAGGAGCGTAGGGATGACCTGGGTGGGGAAAAAGTGCGTGATGACCTGGGTGGGGAGGAGTTAGTGAGGACCTGGGTGGGGGGGAGCGTATGATGCCTGGGGGGAGGAGGCAGTGATGCCTGGGGGGGGAGGAGTGATGATGACCTGGGGGGAGGACGTGTGATGCCCGGGGTGGGGGGGGGCAGTGATGCCCCGGGGTGGGGAGGAGCGTAGTGATAACCTGGGTGGGAGGAGTGTATGATGACCTGGGGGGGGAGGAGTGTAGTGAAAACCCTGGGGGGGGGAGGCGATTTGATGCCTGGTGGGGGGGAGGTAGTGTTTAACCTGGGGGGGGGGAGTTAGTGAGGACCGGGGTGGGGAGGAGCGTAGTTGACCGGGGTGGGGGGAGTGCATGATGCCTGGGGGGGGAGGGGGGTTATGGGACCTGGTGGGAGGAGCTAGTGTGACCGGGGTGGGGAGGAGGCAGTGATGACCTGGGTGTTAGGATGTAGTGATGCCTGGGGGGGGGGGAGCTAGGTGACCTGGGGGGGGAGGATGTAGTGATGACCTGGGTGGGGAGGAGTGTAGTGATGACCTGGGTGGGGAGGAGTGTAGTGATGACCTGGGTGGGGAGGAGCGTAGTGATGACCTGGGTGGGGAGGAGCGTAGTGATGACCTGGGTGGGGAGGAGCGTAGTGATACCTGGTGGGGGGGAGTGCAGGATACCGGGGTTGAGGAGTGTATGAACCTGGGTGGGGGGGAGGATATACCGGGTGGGGAGGAGCGTAGTGCCCGGGGGGGGAAGTGCATGATGACCTGGGTGGGGAGGATGTAGTGTGACCGGGGTGGGGAGGGGAGTGAGACCTGGGGGGGGGGGGGGGTTGATGCCCTGGGGGGGGAGGAGCGTAGTGTAACCGGGGTGGGGAGGAGCGTGGAAAACCTGGGGGGGGAAGCGTAGTGATGACCTGGGGGGGAAAGGGACGTAGTGATGACCTGGGTGGGGGGGAGTGTATGATACCTGGTGGGGGGGAGTAGTGATACCTGGGGGGGGAGGGCGTGTGATGACCTGGGGGGAGGGCGTAGTATCCTGGGTGGGGGGGATGTAGTGATACCTGGGTGGGGAGGAGCGTAGTGATGACCTGGGTGGGGAGGAGCGTAGTGATGACCTGGGTGGGGAGGAGCGTAGTGATGACCTGGGTGGGGAGGATTAGGATGACCTGGGTGGGGAGGAGCGTAGTGATGACCTGGGTGGGGAGGAGCGTAGTGATGACCTGGGTGGGGAGGAGCGTAGTGATGACCTGGGTGGGGAGGAGAGTGAGGATGACCTGGGGGGGGAGCGTAGTGAGACCTGGTGGGGGGGGAGTGAGTGAGACCGGGTGGGGGGGAGCGTAGTGAGGACCGGGGTGGGGAGGAGCGTAGTGTGACCGGGGTGGGGAGGAGCGAGTGAGACCTGGGTGGGGAGGGCGTGTGATCCGGGTGGGGGGGGACGTAGTGTGACCTGGGTGGGGGGACTAGTGATACCGGGGGGGGAGGAGCGTAGTGATGCCCGGGGTGGGGGGACGTTGATACCGGGGGGGGAGAGTGTGTGATGACCTGGGTGGGGGGGGCGTAGTGAGGCCTGGTGGGGAGGAGTGTAGTGACCCCTGGGGGGGGAGAGCGTAGTGTACCGGGGTGGGGGGACTAGTGATGCCCTGGGGGGGGAGGAGCTAGTGAGGACCGGGTGGGGGGGAGGGTAGTGATGACCGGGGTGGGGAGGGCGTAGGATACCTGGGTGGGGGGGAGTCAGTGATGACCCTAATCCTCCCTATTTTTTCCTTTCCTGTCTCCCTCCCCCCTTTTTTTTCTTTTTGTATCTTCCCCATCACTCCCTTTTTTCTCTTTTTCCCAATTTTCCCCCCCCTCCTTTTCCCCCCCTTTCTTTAACCTTCCCCATCCACCCCCCCCACCACGTAACGGTTTACGTTTCAAAAACGTCGTGGTTTTTCAATCTTCTATTTAATTAAATGTTTGAAGATTTATCCCTGCACATACGAACAAGCACGTCGTGTTTGTGGCTGTGTAAGACAGGTGTTTAACAAGCAAAAACAGTTCGTTAGCCTCTTTCCCCCTAAAACCCTTCCATATACATATTTGGGGTTTTGTGTGAGAGGGACTTAAAAACCCCATATTTGCGTAGTGTTGGAGCGAAGGGAGGCAAAAGGGTTTTTAGGACTTGACGGCTTTTGGGAGTGTGAGAAAAGGTAATATTTATAAAGGGATTCAGGGAAACGGGGAGGCCAGACTTGAGTCCTGGAGATGGGAAGTACAGTGGCGGCACTCTGAAGGAGGGGAGTTAATTGTTGCAGTTTTATAAATGTAGTGTAAGTGAACCTCTGGCAAGACAGTGATGAAGTGAATGATGGTGAAAGCTTTTCCTTTTCTGGCCGTCCTACCTTGGTGGGGAGACAGCCGATGTGTTATAAATAAATCTGTCTCTCTCTCTGTATATATATATTAATAAAATATATATATATTATATATATATTATATATATATATATATATATTATATATATATATATATATATATATATATATGTATATGTGTGAAGGAGAGAGAGAATGTCAAATTAGTGTTTGTGGGTGGGTGGGCGTGGTTGCAGCTGCTACTCAGTTGTTGACCACCCACACCGCCCACACTCATGTCACCACAACCATCTCCATATGCAACTCTCACCTCCCTCACACACTCTCACCTTCACTCATCATTACTCATATTCTTGTTAAATTTTGATGGCTCCTCCTCCCTTCCTTGTGTTTTTTGTCATCGTAACTTTGTGTTAATGTTAGTTAATGACTGTAGCAGTGAAGACTGTTAAGAAGTAAGGTCTGGGTTAAGACTGTTGTAACCTGGATGCAGTTTTAGCAGTGAGTTACGAAGAAGACAGTGATGATGATGTGTAACAACACCAGACCAAGTACTATCAGGGAGTTGTAACATCACTGTTACTTCCTTATTCTGCTCGTGATGATGGTGGTAGTTGTAGTGGTGGTGGCGATGGTTGGTGGTAGTAGTGCTGGTAGTGCTGGTGGCGGTAGTTAGTAGTAATAGTGGTGGTGGTGGTTAGTAGTAGTAATATTGGTAGTAGTAGTAGTATTAATAGAAGCAGTAGTAGTATTAATAAAGGTAGTGGTTGTAGTAATAGTATTAATAGAGGTGTTAGTTGTGGTACTAGTACTGGTGGTAGTAACAGTGGTGCTGGTGGCTTGTATTGAACATGTATCACCCAGCTCAACCATGGCAGTTATATTGACTGACTAATTTACCTGTTGAAGGTGACACTGACTGCTGTTACAAACCAGTGACTGTCATATTCTTGAACACTGTTACACACCAGTGACTGTCATATTCTTGAATACTGTTACACACCAGTGACTGTCATATTCTTGAACACTGTTACACACCAGTGACTGTCATATTCTTGAACACTGTTACACACCAGTGACTGTCATATTCTTGAACACTGTTACACACCAGTGACTGAGCACTGTTACACGCCCGTGACTGTGTCACATTCTTGAACACTGTTACACACCAGTGACTGTCATATTCTTGAACACTGTTACACACCAGTGACTGTCATATTCTTGAATACTGTTACACACCAGTGACTGTCATATTCTTGAATACTGTTACACACCAGTGACTGTCATATTCTTGAATACTGTTACACACCAGTGACTGTCATATTCTTGAACACTGTTACACACCAGTGACTGTCATATTCTTGAACACTGTTACACACCAGTGACTGTCATATTCTTGAACACTGTTACACACCAGTGACTGTCATATTCTTGAATACTGTTACACACCAGTGACTGTCATATTCTTGAACACTGTTACAAACCAGTGACTGTCATATTCTTGAATACTGTTACACACCAGTGACTGTCATATTCTTGAACACTGTTACACACCAGTGACTGAGCACTGTTACACGCCCGTGACTGTGTCACATTCTTGAACACTGTTACACACAGTGACTGTATCACTTCCTATACTAATTGTTGCTGATACAAAGTTAGCAAACAAAGTGTTTCACGTGTTGTTGCAGCAGACTTAATGTTCACTGATGGTTAGCCTCAAGTTAGAAAGTTAGAAGCATCACTGAGGAATGATCAGAGAACTGAATAAAGTTAGAAGTTAGCTGAGATTATGACCAGACCTTATTGAAGCCTTCCATGTATTGAACTTGCCCACCCTCAAGCACTATTATATCAGTAATAATAGTAACAGTACAGACAGTAATATTATTATTATTATTATTATTATATTATTATTATTATTATTATTGTCTGTACTTTAAAAGTACACACACTGAAAAATCGTCTTTAATTATGCAGAGTATAGAGTTTACTTAAGTGGAGCGCCCTTATCCAGGGATACTCCACTTAGGGATACTGGTGAGCATCCCTCTAGGTGCTGGTGGAAGCCTGGGATACTCCTGAGGATACCAAACAGGTTGCTAGAAAGGTGAAGGTGAACCTGTCACCTCGGTCACCTATGATGTTGTAGCTTTCTTGCTGTGGGTTGGTGTTGTGTGGGTGTAGTGTTAGTAGATGTGGGTGTAATAGCGTGGATCTTGTGGGAGTTGCGGTGGGTTGGGGTGTAAGGGAAGAGGACGGAGGGTGAGGGTGAGAAATGGAGAGGAAGAGAGAGGGAGAGTGGGATGGGTAGGAAAGGGAGAGCAAACAAACGTGGCGCGGTAATGTTTGTTGGTGAGTGAGGGAGGACGGGGGATAAGGGAGAGAGGGAGTGGAGAGAGGGAGGTGGCTGGATGAGGAGGGTATGCATTCCTCTCCCTCCTCCCCCACATGTTCTGTAGTGGTCATTACTCACTCATCCACATGCCCTTACTTCCTCAAGTCATATAATTTGTACAAGTGAGAGATGCCTTACTACCGCCTCTATCATCCTGTCTGTATTTCCTCCTTTTCTCCCTCTCCTCTCTCCACCTCTCCTCCCTCTCACAGGAACACGTGCGCCCCACACGTCCCTCTCCCACCACCTGTCTCACACCTGCCGCTTTTTGTGTACAAAATAATTACTGTTTTGTATCCACGTTGCACCAGGTGGCTGCTAAGGGTGTAGAGCAGTGTCACAGGGACACGTAGTCACTGTGTCCTGTGTTATTTGAATGTCCTTAAAGTAACTGTATCAGAATAGCTGGAGGTAATAACAAGTGGCGTGCCGCTAGGGTCAGTTCTGGGACCTGTTTACTTCTTCAGATGCGAAAATAATGTCAGTTCTCTTGTATGTGATCACAATTTGTCGATACCAAACATAGTTTTGTTCCTTTAACCTGGTTTGACGACCCATCACAGGATAGCTATAGGTTAGATAATGGATGTACTGGGTATAGGAAAATAATGGGTTGGCTGTAGAGTTGTAGATGAATGGAGCAATCTGCCAAGTAGGGTCAATGAATCCAAAGCCTTGGTAACTTGACAAGTTATATTAATAACAATAATAATAATAAGAATGGGGATTTTGTTATTCTTTACGTCTGTTCTTTTATCTACTTACACATCTGTGTACAATACTTAATAGCTTAAATTAGGTCTACCTGGAGGGTATTGCGGGGATCAACGCCCCCGCGGCCCGGTCCACGACCAGGCCTCCCGGTGGATCAGGGCCTGATCAACCAGGCTGTTACTGCGTGTTGTTAAGTGTAAAGTAAACTGTGTTAAAAATGAAAGTGTACATTATTGCACGAACACCACTGATGTGAGAGCAGTTAGCCTGGCTGTACATTTCTTAGTCCCAGTAAGAGCACTTGATAAGAAACACTATGCCTATGGTAGATGCATTTACTGCTTGTTCATTATAATGGAACCTTCATTTCACATGCAATGAAACAGATGTTTGATAATCATTCTTCTCTCACCAGACTCCCCCCCCCCCCTCACCACTAGTATGTATTTGTGAAGATTTGGAAAGAACATTTCTTCGGCGGCATTTGTGTTGTTGTTGATATTGTCTTGCAGTTTCCGTGAAGTTACTTCTGAGAATTTTAGGGTTTCATGCATAGAATACGAACCCTTCACCTTATTACCTATCTGATAGTTGAAGCATCAACACTATGATGGTAGTGTCTAGTGTGATAGTTGAAGCATTAGCACTATGATGGTAGTGTCTAGTGTGATAGTTGAAGCATTAGCACTATGATGGTAGTGTCTAGTGTGATAGTTGAAGCATCAACACTATGATGGTAGTGTTTCGTCTTCTTAAGGTTTCCAGTGGTAGTAGTATATACCAAATACTCCAGGATCCTATTACAGCAGTCTACCCTCTCTGTATGTCTAGAAGTAAAGTACTTCCTTGTGTGTGTGTGTGTGTGTGTGTGTGTGTGTGAGGGAGAGAGAGAGAGAGAGAGAGGCTGGGAGATCAGCATGGATGCTAACGTCTTCTCCGCAGTACAAACATTTACGTAAAGAGTTCATTGGCTTGTGTAGGTCTGTTGTGTACCTGACTCAGGTATTGTATCGCCGGGGTAAGGCAGGCACGGAGACTCGGTGAAAATGCTTGAGTGGAAATGAATGACCAAATGAGAGTGATAGTGTTATTAGGAATATACATGGAGAAGTAGGTACTTGTGTGAGCCAGTAAGTTAGTGTATATCCCTGGCTGTCTATCTTAAACACACACACACACACACACACACACACACACACACACACACACACACACACACACACACACACACACACACACGATCACGTTCGTGTGTGTGCGCAAGTAATCGAGGAATTATATTCAGTGTCAAAATAATATTGGTTATGTTACACTATTTGTCACTGGAGTATTGAAAGAATTAGCAACGTTTACATATGCAAAGCTCTTACAATTGCTGGGATTGGATAGAGATGTGGCATAATGGTGTAGAAGTGTCGTGGTTTAGTAGTGGTGGTGGTGATAGTGGCGTTAGTGGTGCAGTAGTGTGGTGTTGGTGTTAAGGGTGCGGAGTGTAGTAGTGGTGGTGGTTAGTGGTATATTAGTTGTGGTGTGGGTAGTGGTGGTGTGGTGATGGAAGAGTGTAAACAGTAGTAGTAGGTAGCAGCAGTAGTGACCTTGACTAACCGAGGTAGGAAAGACTTCAGGATTCTTCCAGCTGTGTTAAAACATCTTAATTAACACCTACTGCCTCTCACTCACGTCTCTCATCCCCTACTGCCTCTCACGTCTCTCATCCCCTACTGCCTCTCACATCTCTCATCCCCTACTGCCTCTCACGTCTCTCATCCCCTACTGCCTCTCACATCTCTCATCTCCTACTGCCTCTCACATCTCTCATCCCCTACTGCCTCTCACGTCTCTCATCCCTTACTGCCTCTCACATTTCTCATCTCCTACTGCCTCTCACGTCTCTCATCCCCTACTGCCTCTCACATCTCTCATCCCCTACTGCCTCTCACGTCTCTCATCCCCTACTGCCTCTCACATCTCTCATCTCCTACTGCCTCTCACATCTCTATCCCCTACTGCCTCTCACGTCTCTCATCCCTTACTGCCTCTCACATCTCTCACTCCTACTGCCTCTCACGTCTCTCATCCCTACTGCCTCTCACATCTCTCATCCCTACTGCCTCTCACGTCTCTCATCCCTACTGCCTCTCACATCTTTCATCTCCTACTGCCTCTCACATCTCTCATCCCCTACTGCCTCTCACATCTCTCATCCCCTACTGCCTCTCACATCTCTCATCTCCTACTGCCTCTCACATCTCTCATCCCCTACTGCCTCTCACTCTCTCATCCCTTACTGCCTCTCACATCTCTCATCTCCTACTGCCTCTCACGTCTCTCATCTCCTACTGCCTCTCACGTCTCTCATCCCCTACTGCCTCTCACATCTCTCATCCCCTACTGCCTCTCACATCTCTCATCCCTTCTGCCTCTCACGTCTCTCATCCCTTACTGCCTCTCACATCTCTCATCTCCTACTGCCTCTCACGTCTGTCACCCTACTGCCTCTCACGTCTCTCATCCCCTACTGCCTCTCAGGTCTCTCATCTCCTGCCTCTCACGTCTCTCATCCCTTACTGCCTCTCACATCTCTCATCCCTTACTGCCTCTCACGTCTCTCATCCCCTACTGCCTCTCACGTCTCTCATCCCTTACTGCCTCTCACATCTTTCTTCTCCTACTGCCTCTCACGTCTCTCATCCCTACTGCCTCTCACATCTCTCATCTCCTACTGCCTCTCACATCTCTCATCCCCTACTGCCTCTCACGTCTCTCATCCCCTACTGCCTCTCACATCTCTCATCTCCTACTGCCTCTCACATCTCTCATCCCCTACTGCCTCTCACGTCTCTCATCCCCTACTGCCTCTCACGTCTCTCATCCCCTACTGCCTCTCACGTCTCTCATCCCCTACTGCCTCTCACATCTCTCATCCCTACTGCCTCTCACATCTCTCATCCCCTACTGCCTCTCACATCTCTCATCCCTACTGCCTCTCACGTCTCTCATCCCCTACTGCCTCTCACATCTCTCATCCCCTACTGCCTCTCACATCTCTCATCCCTTACTGCCTCTCACGTCTCTCATCCCTACTGTCCTCTCACATCTCTCATCCCCTACTGCCTCTCACGTCTCTCATCCCTTACTGTCTCTCACATCTCTCATCCCCTACTGCCTCTCACGTCTCTCATCCCCTACTGTCTCTCACATCTCTCATCCCCTACTGCCTCTCACGTCTCTCATCCCCTACTGCCTCTCACATCTCTCATCCCCTACTGCCTCTCACATCTCTCATCCCCTACTGCCTCTCACATCTCTCATCCCCTACTGCCTCTCACGTCTCTCATCCCCTACTGCCTCTCACATCTCTCATCCCTTACTGTCTCTCACATCTCTCATCCCCTACTGCCTCTCACGTCTCTCATCCCCTACTGCCTCTCATCTCTCATCCCCTACTGCCTCTCACATCTCTCATCCCTTACTGCCTCTCACATCTCTCATCCCCTACTGCCTCTCACGTCTCTCATCCCCTACTGCCTCTCACGTCTCTCATCCCCTACTGCCTCTCACATCTCTCATCCCCTACTGCCTCTCACGTCTCTCATCCCTTACTGTCTCTCACATCTCTCATCCCCTACTGCCTCTCACGTCTCTCATCCCCTACTGTCTCTCACATCTCTCATCCCTACTGCCTCTCACGTCTCTCATCCCCTACTGCCTCTCACATCTCTCATCCCCTACTGCCTCTCACGTCTCTCATCCTTACTGTCTCTCACATCTCTCATCCCTACTGCCTCTCACGTCTCTCATTCCCTACTGCCTCATACATCTCTCATCCCCTACTGCCTCTCACGTCTCTCATTCCCTACTGCCTCATACATCTCTCATCCCCTACTGCCTCTCACGTCTCTCATTCCCTACTGCCTCATACATCTCTCATCCCCTACTGCCTCTCACGTCTCTCATTCCCTACTGCCTCATACATCTCTCATCCCCTACTGCTTCTCACGTCTCTCATTCCCTACTGCCTCATACATCTCTCATCCCCTACTGCTTCTCACGTCTCTCATTCCCTACTGCCTCATACATCTCTCATCCCCTACTGCTTCTCACGTCTCTCATTCCCTACTGCCTCATACATCTCTCATCCCCTACTGCTTCTCACGTCTCTCATTCCCTACTGCCTCATACATCTCTCATCCCCTACTGCTTCTCACGTCTCTCATTCCCTACTGCCTCATACATCTCTCATCCCCTACTGCTTCTCACGTCTCTCATTCCCTACTGCCTCATACATCTCTCATCCCCTACTGCTTCTCACGTCTCTCATCCCCTACTGCTTCTCACGTCTCTCATTCCCTACTGCCTCATACATCTCTCATCCCCTACTGCTTCTCACGTCTCTCATCCCCTACTGCTTCTCACGTCTCTCATTCCCTACTGCCTCATACATCTCTCATCCCCTACTGCTTCTCACGTCTCTCATCCCCTACTGCTTCTCACGTCTCTCATTCCCTACTGCCTCATACATCTCTCATCCCCTACTGCTTCTCACGTCTCTCATCCCCTACTGCTTCTCACGTCTCTCATTCCCTACTGCCTCATACATCTCTCATCCCCTACTGCTTCTCACGTCTCTCATCCCCTACTGCTTCTCACGTCTCTCATTCCCTACTGCCTCATACATCTCTCATCCCCTACTGCTTCTCACGTCTCTCATCCCCTACTGCTTCTCACGTCTCTCATTCCCTACTGCCTCATACATCTCTCATCCCCTACTGCTTCTCACGTCTCTCATCCCCTACTGCTTCTCACGTCTCTCATTCCCTACTGCCTCATACATCTCTCATCCCCTACTGCTTCTCACGTCTCTCATTCCCTACTGCCTCATACATCTCTCATCCCCTACTGCTTCTCACATCTCTCATCCCCTACTGTCTTTCTCGCACCTCTGTATACCTACTGTCTCTCATTGTTATTCATATTAGTTATCCTACCGACACAGTCTTACTCTCACATTCACTGTTTCACTCACATTCACTGTCACACTCCCATATTCACTTCCTGGCTCTCCCCCTCCCTCAGCACTCTCTCTCAGGTCATTTTCACACAACACTCACTTTCAGGTCACGAGGTCAGGTGAGGCTCTCTCCTGGTGGTATTTACCATGTTAATTCCCTGTTATGCTTGACCTCTCCCGCTGCTGAGAGGATTATGTAAGCTTAAAGTTGATCTCTCTATGGAGACAATGCCTGTGTGTGTGTGTGTGTACTCACCTAGTTGAGGTTGCAGGGGTCGAGTCCAAGCTCCTGGCCCCGTCTCGTCACTGGTCGCTACTAGGTCACTCTCCCTGAACCGTGAGCTTTATCATACCTCTGCTTAAAGCTATGTATGGATCCTGCCTCCACTACATCGCTTCCCAAACTGTTCCACTTACTGACTACTCTGTGGCTGAAGAAATACTTCCTAACATCCCTGTGATTCATCTCTGTCTTCAACTTCCAACTGTGTCCCCTTGTTACTGTGTCCAGTCTCTGGAACATCTTGTCTTTGTCCACCTTGTAAATTCCTCTCAGTATTTTGTATGTCGTTATCATGTCCTCCCTATCTCTCCTGTCCTCCACTGTCGTCAGGTCGATTTCCCTTAACCTCTCCTCGTAGGACATACCCTTTAGCTCTGGGACTAGTCTTGTTGCAGACCTTTGTACCTTCTCTAGTTTCTTTACGTGCTTGGCTAGGTGTGGGTTCCAAACTGGTGCCGCATGTGTGTGTGTGTGTGTGTGTGTCTTCAGCTGCTTGTCTTACTGGTTGCTGCCGTCATGTGCCGTGTCATACATATTCTTAACACTGTGTATCGAGTTTTCCTTTACCACTTCTTCATCTGGCTAGTTCCAGTCACCACCCTGAGACTGAAAGAGTATTTCCTACATCTTTGTAGCTCGTTTGTGTCTTCACCCTCCATTTATGATGACCCCGTGATCCTGAACCTCGCATCTCACAGAAATAACCTGCACACGGGAGAAAGACACTTTATGACGTTTCGGTCCGACATTGGCCATTAACTAGTCACAGTGTGACTAGTTAAGGACCCAAGTCGGACCGAAACGTCGTCATTAGTTTCTGTCTCCTATGTTCAAGTTATCTGTATATTGTTCCAGTCACAGTATTGTGCCTCTTGTGTTCTTTTGTCCTTATCTAGTCTGTGAAATCTTCGTGAATTCTCTTAGTCTCGCCTCGTGACTCACAATGCTAGACAACTATAATATAATACACTTGTAAATACAACTATAATATAATACACTTGTTATACAACTATAATATAATACACTTGTTATACAACTATATTATAATACACTTGTTATACAACTATAATACACTTGTTATACAACTATAATATAATACACTTGTTATACAACTATAATATAATACACTTGTTATACAACTATAATATAATACACTTGTTATACAACTATAATATAATACACTTGTTATACAACTATTATATAATACACTTGTTATACAACTATTATATAATACACTTGTTATACAACTATAATATAATACACTTGTTATACAACTATAATATAATACACTTGTTATACAACTATTATATAATACACTTGTTATACAACTATAATATAATACACTTGTTATACAACTATTATATAATACACTTGTTATACAACTATAATATAATACACTTGTTATACAACTATAATATAATACACTTGTTATACAACTATAATATAATACACTTGTTATACAACTATAATATAATACACTTGTTATACAACTATAATATAATACACTTGTTATACAACTATAATATAATACACTTGTTATACAACTATTATATAATACACTTGTTATACAACTATAATATAATACACTTGTTATACAACTATAATATAATACACTTGTTATACAACTATTATATAATACACTTGTTATACAACTATTATATAATACACTTGTTATACAACTATTATATAATACACTTGTTATACAACTATTATATAATACACTTGTTATACAACTATAATATAATACACTTGTTATACAACTATAATACACTTGTTATACAACTATAATATAATACACTTGTTATACAACTATAATACACTTGTTATACAACTATAATATAATACACTTGTTATACAACTATAATATAATACACTTGTTATACAACTATAATATAATACACTTGTTATACAACTATAATATAATACACTTGTTATACAACTATAATATACACTTGTTATACAACTATAATATAATACACTTGTTATACAACTATAATATACACTTGTTATACAACTATAATATAATACACTTGTTATACAACTATTATATAATACACTTGTTATACAACTATAATATAATACACTTGTTATACAACTATAATATACACTTGTTATACAACTATAATATACACTTGTTATACAACTATAATATAATACACTTGTTATACAACTATAATATACACTTGTTATACAACTATAATATAATACACTTGTTATACAACTATAATATAATACACTTGTTATACAACTATAATATACACTTGTTATACAACTATAATATAATACACTTGTTATACAACTATAAATATACGCTTGTTATACAACTATAATATAATACACTTGTTATACAACTATAATATAATACACTTGTTATACAACTATATATAATACACTTGTTATACAACTATAATATAATACACTTGTTATACAACTATAATATAATACACTTGTTATACAACTATAATATAATACACTTGTTATACAACTATATATAATACACTTGTTATACAACTATAATATAATACACTTGTTATACAACTATAATATAATACACTTGTTATACAACTATAATATAATACACTTGTTATACAACTATAATATAATACACTTGTTATACAACTATAATATAATACACTTGTTATACAACTATAATATAATACACTTGTTATACAACTATAATATAATACACTTGTTATACAACTATAATATACACTTGTTATACAACTATAATATAATACACTTGTTATACAACTATAATATAATACACTTGTTATACAACTATAATATAATACACTTGTTATACAACTATAATACACTTGTTATACAACTATAATATAATACACTTGTTATACAACTATAATACACTTGTTATACAACTATAATATAATACACTTGTTATACAACTATAATACACTTGTTATACAACTATAATATAATACACTTGTTATACAACTATATATAATACACTTGTTATACAACTATAATATAATACACTTGTTATACAACTATAATACACTTGTTATACAACTATAATATAATACACTTGTTATACAACTATAATACACTTGTTATACAACTATAATATAATACACTTGTTATACAACTATAATATAATACACTTGTTATACAACTATAATATAATACACTTGTTATACAACTATAATACACTTGTTATACAACTATAATATAATACACTTGTTATACAACTATAATATAATACACTTGTTATACAACTATAATATAATACACTTGTTATACAACTATAATATAATACACTTGTTATACAACTATAATATAATACACTTGTTATACAACTAAGTTAAGACTTAGTCTGGGACCGAATTCGTCTTTAAACACTTGATTCCACATATGGCCCAGGAAGAACTTAAGCCCCTTGAAGACCACTTGTTGTTTCAGTGCAACTCTAAAAGCTTCTTTTTTGGTGAGGTCTGGTCAAGGACCGTGCCGCGGGGGCGTTGACCCCTGGAACATACTCCAGGTTGTTCTCAGCTGGCATTGACCACAGTGTTGTCAGTCCTCAGCTGGCAGTGACTACAGTGTTGTCAGTCCTCAGCTGGCAGTGACGACAGTGTTGTCAGTCCTCAGCTGGCAGTGACGACAGTGTTGTCAGTCCTCAGCTGGCAGTGACTACAGTGTTGTCAGTCCTCAGCTGGCAGTGACTACAGTGTTGTCAGTCCTCAGCTGGCAGTGACGACAGTGTTGTCAGGTTAATGTTATTTATAACATGGCTGGTAGATTTTACCTATTTTTTCAAGTTAAACAATAGTTTTAAAAGACTCCTAATGTTTGTGTTGTGATCCTGGCAGTATAGAGTCCTGGCAGTGTAAACGCCACACTGCCAGGCCTTTGCACCGCCAAGCCTCTATAATGCCAGTTGTCTACACTGTACAGGACTAGCAGTGTAAACACCTGGCAGTGTAGAGTTCTGGCTGCAGCTCAGGTCACTAGTGATGTTATTAATAACACGCTGATAACCCCGATGATGAATTAGCGTCCTACTCTTTGTGTGATGAATAAGACACACGTGCAACACTTGGCTGTTTTTGTTGCCTATATTTGATTGAAGAAGCCTGCACGGCAGGTCTCTTCAGTCAGATACAGGTGAATATAACGCTGGAGACAGTAGAAGTAGTAGTATTGAGGTGATCAGTCCCTCAGCCTTGATAGGTGGTGGTTAGTCCCTCAAGTCTGTGTGTTATTAATCAGCGGCCGTCCCTTAGCACCAGTGATCTGCTGTTTAGTACCAACGACTGTATCATAACACCTCGCAACACTGGCACCACCGACTGTGTCATCACCTCACAACACTAGCACCACCGGCTGCATCACAACACCTCACAACACTAGCACCACCGGCTGCATCACAACACCTCACAACACTAGCACCACCGGCTCCATCAACACCTCCCAACACTAGCACCACCGACTGCATCACAACACCTCGCAACACTAGCACCACCGGCTGCATCACAACCCCTCGCAACACTAGCACCACCGGCTGCATCACAACCCCTCGCAACACTAGCACCACCGGCTGCATCACAACACCTCACAACACTAGCACCACCGGCTGCATCACAACACCTCACAACACTAGCACCACCGGCTGCATCACAACACCTCACAACACTAGCACCACCGGCTGCATCACAACCCCTCGCAACACTAGCACCACCGGCTGCATCACAACACCTCACAACACTAGCACCACCGGCTGCATCACAACACCTCACAACACTAGCAC
Source organism: Cherax quadricarinatus (assembly GCF_026875155.1). Classification (NCBI taxonomy): domain Eukaryota; kingdom Metazoa; phylum Arthropoda; class Malacostraca; order Decapoda; family Parastacidae; genus Cherax; species Cherax quadricarinatus. Next base: position 20,512,029 of record NC_069458.1, on the reverse strand, counting down.
CACCGGCTGCATCACACCTCGCAACACTAGCACCACCGGCTGCATCACAACACCTCGCAACACTAGCAACACCGACTGTGTCAGCACCTCGCAACACTAGCACCACCGGCTGCATCACAACACCTCGCAACACTAGCAACACCGACTGTGTCAGCACCTCGCAACACTAGCACCACCGGCTGCATCACAACACTACCACCACCGGCTGCATCACAACACTACCACCACCGGCTGTATCACAACACCTCGCAACACAAGCACCACCGGCTGCATCACAACACCTCACAACACTAGCACCACCGGCTGCATCACAACCCCTCGCAACACTAGCACCACCGGCTGCATCACAACACTAGCACCACCGGCTGCATCACAACCCCTCGCAACACTAGCACCACCGGCTGCATCACAACACCTCGCAACACTAGCACCACCGGCTGCATCACAACACCTCGCAACACTAGCACTACCGGCTGCATCACAACACCTCGCAACACTAGCACTACCGGCTGCATCGCAACACTAGCACCACCGGCTGCATCACAACACTAGCACCACCGGCTGCATCACAACACTAGCACCACCGGCTGCATCACAACACTAGCACCACCGGCTGCATTACAACACTAGCACCACCGGCTGCATCACAACACTAGCACCACCGGCTGCATCACAACACTAGCACCACCGGCTGCATCACAACGCTAGCACCACCGGCTGCATCACAACGCTAGCACCACCGGCTGCATCACAACACTAGCACCACCGGCTGCATCACAACACTAGTACCACCGGCTGCATCACAACACTAGCACCACAGGCTGTATCACAGCACTAGCACCACCGGCTGCATCACAACACCTCACTACACTAGCACCACCGGCTGCATCGCAACACTAGCACCACCGGCTGCATCACAACATAAGCACCACCGGCTGCATCACAACATAAGCACCACCGGCTGCATCACAACACCTCACTACACTAGCACCACCGGCTGCATCACAACACAAGCACCACCGGCTGCATCACAACACAAGCACCACCGGCTGCATCACAACACTTCACGACATTAGTACCACCTGCTGCATCACAACACTAGCACCACCGGCTGCATCACAACACTAGCACCACCGGCTGCATCACAACACCTCACTACACTAGCACCACCGGCTGCATCACAACATAAGCGCCACCGGCTGCATCACAACACTTCACAACACTAGTACCACCGGCTGCATCACAACACAAGCACCACCGGCTGCATCACAACACTTCACAACACTAGTACCACCGGCTGCATCACAACACTAGCACCACCGGCTGCATCACAACACCTCACTACACTAGCACCACCGGCTGCATCACAACATAAGCGCCACCGGCTGCATCACAACACTTCACAACGCTAGTACCACCGGCTGCATCACAACACAAGCACCACCGGCTGCATCACAACACCTCACTACACTAGCACCACCGGCTGCATCACAACACAAGCGCCACCGGCTGCATCACAACATAAGCGCCACCGGCTGCATCACAACACCTCACTACACTAGCACCACCGGCTGCATCACAACATAAGCGCCACCGGCTGCATCACAACACCTCCCAACACTTAGGGAAGAAGTAACTTTGATCTTGTATGTAAACAGTTGGGTCTGGGGACATACTGCAGCTGGAGACAGGGAGTTTTGGCGAGGCTTGGGAGCGAGGCTGCCAGCTGGGGCACAGCTGGTGATGAGGTGGGTATTGTAGGGTACTGCTGCGTTCTCTTGTTGAGTCATCATCGTTTAGTGCACGTAAGTTGTGCACCATCAGTCTCTAAAGCAAAAATTAATATAAACTCAGTGTATATACACTAGAATAAACATCAATACAAACTCTCAGTGTATATACACTAGAGACATATACCTCTCGATATATGGATTTATTCGGGAAATATATAAATGTTTTTACAGGATATATTTGTGAAAAAATATAAGTTGGAATCCAGGAACTCCGACAAGGAAGCAGAGAGAGTCTCGACCCGACTCTGGTGTTGACCAGGAACTCCGACAAGGAAGCAGAGAGAGTCTCGACCCGACTCTGGTGTTGACCAAAAACTCCGACAAGGAAGCAGAGAGAGAGTCTCGACCCGACTCTGGTGTTGACCAGGAACTCCGACAAGGAAACAGAGAGAGTCTCGACCCGACTCTGGTGTTGACCAAAGAACTCCGACAAGGAAGCAGAGAGAGTCTCGACCCGACTCTGGTGTTGACCAGGAACTCCGACAAGGAAGCAGAGAGAGTCTCGACCCGACTCTGGTGTTGACCAGGAAACTCCGACAAGGAAGCAGAGAGGAGTCTCGACCCGACTCTGGTGTTGACCAAAAACTCCGACAAGGAACAGAGAGAGAGTCTCGACCCGACTCTGGTGTTGACCAGGAACTCCGACAAGGAAACAGAGAGAGTCTCGACCCCGACTCTGGTGTTGACCAAAAACTCCGACAAGGAAGCAGAGAGAGAGTCTCGACCCGACTCTGGTGTTGACCAAAAACTCCGACAAGGAAACAGAGAGAGTCTCGACCCGACTCTGGTGTTGACCAAAAACTCCGACAAGGAAACAGAGAGAGTCTCGACCCGACTCTGGTGTTGACCAAAAACTCCGACAAGGAAGCAGAGAGAGAGTCTCGACCCGACTCTGGTGTTGACCAGGAACTCCGACAAGGAAGCAGAGAGAGAGTCTCGACCCGACTCTGGTGTTGACCAGGAACTCCGACAAGGAAACAGAGAGAGTCTCGACCCGACTCTGGTGTTGACCAAAAACTCCGACAAGGAAACAGAGAGAGTCTCGACCCGACTCTGGTGTTGACCAAAAACTCCGACAAGGAAACAGAGAGAGTCTCGACCCGACTCTGGTGTTGACCAAAAACTCCGACAAGGAAGCAGAGAGAGTCTCGACCCGACTCTGGTGTTGACCAGGAACTCCGACAAGGAAACAGAGAGTCTCGACCCGACTCTGGTGTTGACCAGGAACTCCGACAAGGAAACAGAGAGAGTCTCGACCCGACTCTGGTGTTGACCAAAAACTCCGACAAGGAAGCAGAGAGAGAGTCTCGACCCGACTCTGGTGTTGACCAGGAACTCCGACAAGGAAACAGAGAGAGTCTCGACCCGACTCTGGTGTTGACCAAAACTCCGACAAGGAAGCGAGAGAAGTCCGACCCACTCTGGTGTTGACCAGGAACTCCGACAAGGAAACAGAGAGAGTCTCGACCCGACTCTGGTGTTGACCAAGTGTTATTACAGAGTTGTGTGAATTAGCCTCGTTGATGTTGTAAGCTACGTTTGTCATACATTATGTAAACTTAGTCCAGGATAACCTAACCAAGTCAGTGTGGGGTACTTCCTCAGCGGCTTGTGTTAGAGCCGACGGCCTGCATGGCTTTTTAGAGCTTACAGCCTGCACGGCTTGTGAGACTGGTTTTTTGAAGACTACAACTGTGCATGGTGATGGCTGGGCCGTGGCCACTGATCAAGTCAGAGACACTGCTGCTGGTGCCCGTGCCATACCCTGCGTGCCCAGGCGGGCACCAGACAATGTGTAAAGGTGCGGGGGAATTGTTGAGCGGCGGCGGGCAGGACAAGAGCTGCGGCAGCTGCGGGCAGGTGGGTAACGGATCGCTCAGTTTGTGTTGTTACACGGTGCGGGACGGACCTCAGCGCGGCGCTGCCTCGCCGCCACTCTCCGACCAGTCCTCAGACAGTGGTCTATGGACGTCCTCGTCGTCGTCGGGAGGTGTGGAGCATCCTTCACACGTCGTCCCCACCCCCGGCAGCAGCGACACACGTCGTGCAGCAACACAACTCAACACTGACAAGCTGAGACAACTTGATCTACTCAATAAGAAGAACTTCGCTGATTTTCTTCATCAGTTACACACTGAGGAAGGCGAGGCGCTCACAGACCAGGTGCCAGGACTCAGTAGTGGCACTGCTGACGGTAGTGAGAGTGGCAGCAGGAGGCGGGGTGGAGGAGGGCAGGGTGAGCGAGGTGCGGGGGGAGTGTTGGAAGTGCGGGATGCCTGGCGGGAACTAGCCGGAGTGACCCCCTCACGCAGGCTTCTACACCTCATGCGCCGGCTGCAGGAGAAGGTGGGCCACACCGTCCCCTCGGTCCTGGACCACATCACCTTGGGCAGGTCCCTGCACGCTCCCTCAGGCAGGAGGTCCCCCCTTAAAGACTCTTCCTTCTTCAACAGCCCCGGACAGCAGCTGGCTGTGGCCACGCCCTCGGGAGCGCTGGTGTGCGCTGGCGGCCAGGTGCGCACACTGGTCAACACCAGCCACCTGCGCGGTCTACGCGACGACCTGCTCAACAATAACACGGTGGCTGAGGACCCCCTGGTGTGCCTGGCTAAGTGTGGCACTAGCAGCGCTCAGTGGCACCGCCTGCCACACCCAGACTCAGCAGACATGACGCAACAGAAGGAAAACGTGATAGTGCCACCGCCCGTACGCCCACACCGCAGCAGGAGCAGGAAGAGGGCAGCAAGTGGCAGTAAAGAGCGGCGGGCCAGTGATCAAGTACCTCGGGCCAGGGATAGGAGCCGCCTGAGCCAGGTAGACCATCCCAGGATAGAAAGGACCGCGGGGCGGGACACCAGCCGCCAGCGTGGTCCCCGAGAGCCGAGTCGTGGTCAACGCCATGATACCAACTCACCTAGGGACTCCAGCCCCGTCAAGACCCCCAGGGAGTCCCTGGACCTACCCAGGGGCAGGGATAGGACCAACCGCTCACAGCTGCGGGATCTGCCTCCCCTGGGGAATGACCGTCTTAAGGGAGGCCCTCGGGGCACTTCTCAACCTCCCCCGAGTAACACCCTGCCCAGGGCCTGCCAGCCAAGACACATGTCTCCCCAAAAGCGTGACAGGACCCTACCAGCACAGTCCCCCAGAGAAGAGTCAGGAGGCAGCAGGTTCAAGTCCGAGGTATTAGCTGCCCTCAGTGTTAAAATGTTACCCAACAGCAACGTGCTGAGGACGCCACAGCCCCACAGGAAGCTGCCAACACGACCCAACAAGACTGCGGGAAGGAAGCCCAAAGGTGGTGACAGTCGGTATACGTCAGGTGCTGATAGCGAGCCGGAAGTGGGGCGCGTAGGATACCCCCATCAGGAGGTAAGGCGGGTAGGACCCCTTCGTCAGGAGGTGGGGCGTGGCAGACCCCTTCGTCAGGAGGTGGGGTTTAACAGACCCCTTCGTCAGGAGGTGGGGCGTGGCAAACCCCTCCGTCAGGAGGCTCGCAAACTCTCCACCGACTCTTCGTCTTCTGGCATTAGTGCAACGTCGTACGACACGCCGCAGGGAGCGCTGCAGGTGCGATCGTCTCCCCAAGACACTTGTGTAAATAATAATCTTGTAAATACGAAGATAAAGAGCGTGGGTGAGGAGTGTGAGAGGCTGTGTCACCTGGACCAGCCTCTCATTAATGGTTACTGTAACAGTGGGTCTCAGTGTACTG